>CM039610.1:34136579-34449262 GCA_022457205.1 Saccharum spontaneum | reverse complement strand
ATGTTTTTGTGACCGGAAGTAGTATAATGCAATTTATATAACCAAAAATACTATTGAGATTTTCACTAGTGACTAGAACTAGTTCAAACAGAATCTTCATAACAGTAAATGTGTTTTTTTGCGGCAACACGTGCATGTGGCTGCCTGGTGGGGTCTGTCCAGGTTTAACTTTTTTTTTGCTATTTTTTAGTCCGGATTTGCGATTTCTGGCAATGATTTATTGGGATGGTTCGAAATATAGCCGCCTCTACAAAATCGACTTCTAGAGGTGGTTCCGGTTCCTAGCTATCTCTACAAATCCTATTTCTAGAAGCTACCCGTCTCTACAAATCACTGATTTGTGTAGATGTGGAAGAGTAGAGATGACTGGGCCAACTGCTTCTATAGAAGTATCCCACCTAGCCCAAACATGGGAAATGGTTAATATCTCTTCCTTGCCTCAACAAGGTGGGAAAAAAGTCTAATGGTCAGGTACAACAAGGTGACAATCAAGTAACATGAGGTGAAAATGCGTGTACCTTCACCATAGTTGATGAAGATAAATGTTACAGTTATTTCATTAACTAGCTATACTCAGGGATATGTTTTAAAATAAAAAGAAGCTAGTGTCTACTGGAGCAGCGAAACAGATTAAGTTACCTGAGTCTCCAAGGTTGAAGGCGGCAGCCCCTTTCTGCTCAGAGGACGGAAATATCCTGATAAATTGATGGAACTTTTTTTCCATTACTTTCCATGAATAGGGAGCAGGGCATGCATATAACTTACGATCAAACATGATACTATTTCACAAATTATGTACACAGAAGAATTTGAATAATAACTCATACCACGCCACTCGTATATCTAGATTTCTCACAGTTGTAGTCTGCAAAGTTTTAACATTTTTTTTGAAGATCACCGGGTGGGGGAGATACTCCCACCTGAATAAGGTGCAAAACCAGGGATTGAAACTTGTCCGGCTGGTTCAACAACAGGAGCTCATGCCACTGTCTGCATGTTTTAACATTTTACTGTGATCCAACATGGTTCAGAAGAAAGCAGTGCTTTTTATTTCTAATACCACAGCAATAATGCCATGCTGCAAATATTTGAGTAGACTTTAATTTTCCAAAAAAAAAAATATAAGCATGTAAAAGTGATGGTAATGTTCTACATATGGTTTTTTAAGATGTAATGCGTAGGAACTTGCAGGCCGATGGCCCCGTTCGGCTGGAATTATAAGCCGGCTAAAAAACACTATTGGCTGATTTTTTGTGAGAGAAAAATACTGTTCCGGCTAAAAAAAACAAGCCGAATAAGACGGATTATAAGCCAGATGAACAGGGCCGATATAAACTTTTACTACACAATAATTAGATTGAAATTTCAATTTAATTTTTTACTATATAATAGATTGTATATCTGAATGGAATGCACCAAAGCTCATGTGGAATGGCACAAGATTTGGAGTTCCAAAAAGATTCCATTATTGTCAATAACTAATGTTAAGGTATGTAAAATTTGGAACAAACGTGCGTGTCCATGTTGTTATTTGGAAAAAAACATACCCTTGGTAGCTGCTCAGGTTGTTGTAAAATGGCGGATAGAAGTTCCAATCTACGACCCAACGGATATTGACCACAGGTCTTGTTGCAAGCACACTAGTGATACTCCTCAGGGCAGACTCAGCAGCCCTTCTGTCAGATTGTTCTGCCTGGAAGCACCCGATTACTCCATTGAGTAGTTGGAGACTTAATAGGTGGATCATGCCTACAGGAGTATGCCCGCCCACTGCTGCCCCATGGGCATTGAAACCGAGGTGGATCTTTTGGAGATTAGGCATTGTTCCTTCCTCAAACTTCAGCCATGGCACGCTGCATACGAACTTAAAGAACTTGAGAACAGGGAACTTCGCCTTGTGGAAACCAATGCATTCAGCTGGGGCATTTTCCACATGCAGTGAAAGAATTGTTAGGGCAGACAACTCTTCAAGAATGCCAACATCTCTATTCTGTAGTTTATGAACTGCAATCTTCAATGTACATAGCTTGCTGAGCTGTAAGGTCCAATCTGGAATGCTGGAAAAGGCACAAATGTGCGGGGAGATCTCTAGTTTCTGAAGAAATGGAGGAGGATGAGAGAAGCTGGCCCAGGAGATTTTGACAGTTGAATGGACATCGGCAAAAGATTTTTTATGTAGGAACCTAGGAACTATAGTCACCGATTCGAGTTTGCCAAGATTCTGGATGATTGAACCAAGCGTGTTAAAATTTGCCTTTAGATGAATTGATTTTGCACTAGAGCAGGTGAAATGAAGATGTTGCAGATTGGTCAGCCGACCAAAACTATGCAATATGTCCTTCGAGTATTTGCTGAGATCAAAATAACCCAGCGTGCAGAGGGATGACATGTCTCCGATCCTATCAGGCATATCCGCCTCGCTAGGAAGGAGGAGATGCAACAAGCCTTGCAAATTAATAATATCTGATGGAACAAAGCTTATTCCCATTGCATCTATTTCAATTGTCATCAAATACTTTAGCTTCTCTATCTGTGTTGGAAGATCAACAATGGTATCACAAGTAATCTTCAAATATCTCAAATGGTACAGTTTGGAAATTCCACTAAGGTCAACAATTGTGCCACGGTTATCTCCCCAAATCTGAAGGACTAGAACTCGAAGAAGTTCAAACTCTTTAATTGGTGGCACACATTTATAAAATCCAAAAAATGCTAGTGACCGAACTTGTGATACTCCTATATATTCTGGTGCATTTGCATGTCTTGCATTACCAAAATGGAATGACACTCGACGAACCTTCTCAGAAAGTCCCATGAGCCCGTAGTAACTATCCAGTACTGCAACGAAATTATCTTCTACTGACTTGTTGGCAATAAGATCAAGAACCATGCTATGCATGGTGTAAGATGAAACCTCGTTGTTCTCATTGATATCTACAGGTTGGATCATTCTTCTGTTGACAAGTTCATCAAAATACTTACCTGCTTCCTCCAGCTCTTGCCCACTATATGCAGTTATAAAGCCTTCTGCCACCCACTGCTTTGTTAAATCACCCTTCAGGATTGTATAGTCTTCTGGATATATAGTAAGATAAAGCAAGCATGTCTTCAGATGGTGAGGAAGAATATTATAACAAAGGTTGAGTGCGTGCTTTGTTACTTCTGAGGTGAAATGGGCACGCAGATTGGACCATAATGAGTGATTTATGTGTTTCCATTGTTCAACCATTAGTGTCACGTCTTGGTGGCTTGATACAAAGCATGATAAAAGGCTAGCTATGCTGCCAATGGTTAGTGGCAACCCACCACATCTTTCAATAATTTGAAACGAGTCATTCCTGATCTGATTTGGGTAATCATCTTCTGAGTCAAAAGCTATGCTGGAAAACAGTATTTCAGCGGACTTCATACTAAGATATTTCATCTTAAAAATGTTCTCTGGGTGATAACCACAACATGTTAGTGCCACCTCTTCGATCTGTCCGGTTATTATTATTCTACTGCCATCTCTGCCTTCTGGAATAGCTCGACGAATACTACGCCATAATGATGTAGAATATATATCATCCATTACAATCAAGTACCTGAAAAAAATGTATAGTTGGTAATTAGATCAATGTGTGTATCACATGACACGTTTTACTCCATTGTACTAAGGATGGTACTAAAACATCTACACCATACTTTTATCTAAAATGAAAATATTTTTAAAGAAACATTTTAAGAATAAAATCTAAGAAGACTAACATGTTTACAAATGAGTTTTAGCTCTTATAACTAAACACATAAATAGGTTGGCATGCTAGAATTTTTTATAGGCTCTAGCTACGTTTAACTTCATTAAACATTTGGTACTCTTACTCTTATTAGTTAAGCACAACCATCACCATAATCTAATATGACCATAAGGTCCTACATTTTTTTGGGGTGGGGGTTGGGGGTTGGGGGTTGGGGGGAGAGGGTTTCAAATTTTATCCGAATGGACGAAAAGGTTTGCCATGAATTTTATTAGATGAGGAAAAAGACAAAGGCAAGTGAGTGGAAACCGGATCTAAAACCTACACAGCTGGGGAGAGAGTGTGCCATTCATCCCGTAAAACTTCGGTACATTGACAAAAACAACTAATAACTTCATGCCACTACTCGCTCAGACTAGCAACTCAACTGCATCGACAACCAAATAACAACTAATAGACTCAAAGCACCTCAACCCAAGAACAACTAGCAAAACAACTCTGTCTGGCAACTAACACAGAACACAACTAGCACACTTGACACATTGCCGAGCATCACCAACGTGATAGCTTGGAGCACCACCATGGCTAGATGGCAAGAGGGGAACAATAGAGTTATTGGAAAAGTCTAGGGATGTCTTCATGAAGGAAGCGACTCTAGCGCACCATGGGAAGGATTTCATTTGCAAATCCCAGCAGCGTAGAAGAGGTGTGAAGAGGACGCCTTCGAGGAGGAATCGGCATCCGCAAACAACACCATCACGGATTTCACCCTGACCGTAAGCAACCTACCCTCTGCGCCCCGCCACAACACCCTGCAGAAAATGCCTGACCTGAAGGAAAGCATCAGTGATGACACCTGGGCATCCTCACCGACACTAGATGCCAGCGGACGCACTGCAGACGTCCCCGCTGCACGTGGAGCCACAGGAAGATCTCCACCAAGAAGACGGGATGCAGAGAGGTGAGCGGGGCCAGCCACAATGCCGAGGGGACAACCGACTAGCCCTAGGAAGTGGACATGCATCAAAGGGACACTGCCCTCCATCTGTTGTCCTGTTGACCTGGAGCACTGTACTACATAGGTGCGGCCACCACGAAAGATGCGGTTCCGGCCACCCCGGAGCCAACGTGGCCGCCACCACAGGGAGCCAAGATCATGGAGCAGCGACCACAAACACAAGGAAGCAACGAGATGAAGGTGCGGAGGGGGAAATAAGGAAGCTTTGTTGTCACCGTCATCGCCGCTGCCTGGCAGCTGGCTCTAATGGCGACGAGACACGAGGAGGACGGCGGGGGTGGAGGTTGTCATATTTGCATTGCATATATATATTGAAAGACACTTGGGTGGACTATATAAACAAAAAGCGGAGGCCCTAGGGCGCAGCAAATCAAAAGACCTTTTCCGTTGTCATGATCACATTAAATTTACGTTTCCTGTCTGATTCAAGTACGTATGCCATTGTTGATATGTTGCACATCCTTCATAATATCATAATATTATTTTGGGGGCTGTTATGCATAACCATGGAGATAAGATTTGAAAGTGCTAACAGAACCAAGATTAGACAAACTTGATTTGTCTCAACGTCAGCAAAGCACTAGGTGGCACTAAATCAACATGATATCAATGATCACAATGCTAAAACAGCACAATAAAGCACATAGTGGATGTGGAATCATGTAGAGAAATTGAAAAGCAAAGAGAATTTTTACATGTGACGGTGCACTGTCCTTAGAATGTGCTTGACCTATAGGGATTAGCTAATAGTCTTGAATGGAGAAAAAAATGTAGAGAAGAGAAGAGATCTAATAATGAACCAAATGCCAATGAACTTAGTGCCATCATTATATGATGAGTACTCCATAACCATAAAGAATTCCAAATAGATTGTGTGAGATATCATAGATGTCAGATGATCTGTTGACATGGAACATCTTTACCAAGCCTGTTACACAACTGATCCGGTGATGATAAAAAGTCATGGAAAAAGATAATGTTATCATACTAGCTCATCTTTACCATGATCGTGGGAGGAATTCAAGATGACGAATGTTCTAATTGAGATAAACACCCTCAGCTTCAAGTAGGCAGCTTCACTGCACTACTATTATGGATATTTTTAGAGGCAGACATTTTGGGTTAAGAGAGGCGGGCACGGTGTCTGCCTCCGGCAAAGGGTCACTGTCACTACTACAATAATTTTCACCGAGGCGGGCATCCAAAACGCCAGGTCACAGTAAATCGGACCGTTTTCCAAGGCGTTTTGGATGCCCGCCTCGGTGACCTGGCGTTTTGGATGCCTACCTCGGTTAATAAAATAAAAAAACAAAAAAGACCGAGCCTGTCAATGGGGCCCGCAGAGCCCATCGACGAGGCCTCCCAAGCCCATCCAAGCGCCGCCGCTCGTCGGATCTGGCCTCCCTGCGCCACCGAGATCCATATGCGTTGGATCCGCATGTGCAGAATTGGTGGCGCGCGGCCGCCGGCGTGGAGGTGGATCCAAATGCGTGCGGCTGCCGGATCCACATGGCCGCCGGTGAGCCTGCCCTTCACCATCGGGGCTTCCATGCGCGCAGGGAGAGGGAGGGGGAACGCCGACACACAGGGAGAGGGATCCGGCCAGTGGAGGAGCTCGCTCGCCAGGTTGCTGTGCCACCGGGCCGCCAGGTTGCCACACCACCGGGCCGCCGGTAGAGGGAGGCACGGGAGAGTGGGAGAGGTGCGTTGCCGCCGTGGCCGCCGGATCCGGCCTCCTTACGCCACTAAGATCCAGATGCGCCGGATCCGCACAGGCAGAGGTCGTGGCGCATGGCCACCGGAGTGGAGGTGGATCTAGATGCGCGTGGCCACCGGATCCACATGCGCGCCGCCGGATCCAGATTCGCGCGGCCGCCTGCGTGGACGAGCCCGACCTTTGCTGTCGGGGCTTCCATGCGCGCAAGGAAAGGGAGGGGGAACGCCAACGCGCAGGGAGAGGGAGGGAGAGGGGAGGGGGCGCCGGCCGGAGAGGGGAGGTGGGAGGGGTCGCCAGCGGGAGAGGGGAGGAGTGGAGGAGGCGCGCTCGGGTGAAGGGCGAGTGAGGGTGGCGTTGAGTGGTGGCGGCTCTCGGGTGAAGGGGCTGGTTGCGGTGAGAGAGAGGAGTGGATGTGTGGGAATTAATGAAACCCTCATGGCTAAGTGTGGTATATATACATTGAGTGCGCTATCGGGCCGAGGTGGGCTGTTTGGGCTCCGAGATGGGCCAGCATTATCCGAGGCAGGCCTTATAGTATGTCCGCCTCGGTTAATGTATTAACCGAGATGTTTACGTTAGAACAACCGCCTCGGTTAATCAATATTAACCGAGGCGGACAATTTAATGTGCCCGCCTCGGTTAATCGATTTTGCGAGGCGGTTGTTCTAACCGCCTCGGTTAACAAAAAATGATCACCTCGGTTAATGTTAGGCATTAACCGAGGCGGTTCAAAATGCTGCCCGCCTCGGAGGCCTATTTGAAAACGCCTCGCAAAAGATTTTTTATAGTAGCGTGTTAATCAGCCTTTCTGGAGGCGGGCACCCTGTTTGCCTCCATTAATCTCATTAACGGAGGTGGATGCCAAAATACGCCCGCTTCTGTTAATGGTATTCACAAAATCCAAAAAATAAAAAAATAAAAAATGGTTGTTACTCAAGACTCAAACTCGCAACCTACCACTCAGCACTAACACCATGCTACCACTATAGCACAAACTCAGTTGTGAGTATACATAGGATTCTATCTTTTTATATAAATGTTTCTTAACCTTGTATTGAATATTTTGGCTACAAAATGAACTCAAATGAAAAAGCTTCAACTACAAAGTTTAAACCTTGTCAAGCACTACAACTTCGGTATAGGATGTGTCTCCATCCGAGATTGTTTGAAAAATTCAAATACTTGAATCTCAAAAATATATATGTGAATTCAAAACAAATATTTGAGACACTAAAAAAGTTCAAATCATAAGCTTATCAACAACAAACATGTAGATCAGGTCAGCCACTA
The DNA here is from genome assembly GCA_022457205.1 of Saccharum spontaneum. Lineage (NCBI taxonomy): Eukaryota > Viridiplantae > Streptophyta > Magnoliopsida > Poales > Poaceae > Saccharum > Saccharum spontaneum. Next base: position 34,441,500 of record CM039610.1, on the reverse strand, counting down.
CAACTTGGTATATATTAACCATGTGAACATTCAAAGCCGTTTAGGAATTCTAAATTTTGAATTTCAAAATCTATGAACCGAGAACACATATTGAGACTCCAAATGACTTCAAATAAAAATTGTTATGTTACACAACATAACACTTACTAGTTTCAATGAACCGGCAGTGCGTTCTATCTCAATTAGGAACCGGCAGTGATACTCTATCTCAATGATTGTGTCATGTGGGGGCGCCAATATCAAAGGCACTCCAAGGCTCGAGACGCAGTCCGAGCAGTCTCAAGGGGCATCAGCTATAGTTAATGACAATTAGTAGTCTGGAAAAAGGATAGAATTAATGAGAGATTAAGGATGATTAATGGGGAGAGAACCAAGGAGCTTATGGCTGGCGCCTAGGGGCTGGGCAGTCCTATATATACCCTGTAATCAACTTATGAGAGGGCAATCAAGAAACAAGTTATCTCATAATCTACCTCTGCTGCTCTTAATCTCATCCCCTTCAACATAGGGCGATCAGGGGATAAACCCGACGCCATTACCAACCCAAGCTACGAGCTTCGTAGTCTTGGGCCTGCTACCTTGAGCACCGACGCCCTTGACAACCTGGTATCGGCTTCCAAGTGTTCTTCATCCACTACTGCGCCACCACCACCCCCTCCAGCCACCACCACGCCTCCCACCTCAGCTGCACCATCCACCTCAGCCACCTCCATATCCTCACCTATGGCCGAACCATCAATAGCTGATCTGGCCAAGATGATCTAGGCCTTGACCACCTCCATGAACGCCTCCATCAGCACCCTCCAGAGTCAGGTGGGGCCCTACAACAGGAGCGACTAGCAGCATCCTTCTTAGGCTCCCAAGGTTCTGGCCAAGGCAACCATCTGGGTGATCAGCCGCCCCGGTTCCAGAAACTCGATTTCCCCAAATTTGACTGGAAGTCTGATCCGCTCGCATTCATCAATCGCTGTGAGTCATATTTTCATCAGCAGCGCATCGCGGCGGAGGAGCAAGTCTGGATGGTGTCCTACAACCTAGAGGGCGCGGCACAGATGTGGTTCCTCCAGGTGCAACAAGATGAGGGCACCCCATTCTAGCGCCGCTTTGGCGAGCTGTTGAATCTTTGTTTCGGGCCACCCATCCGCTCCAACCCGCTCGGCGAGCTGATGGCGTGCAAGCAGTCCGGCTCAGTCACCGAATATCAAGATCGGTTCGAGGCCTTGCTGCCTTGTGTGGGCACGCTGACGGAGGCACAGCGAGTGCAAGCATTCACCGCTGGTCTACAGCCGCCGCTCAGCCTCGACGTCGAGATCCACAACCCTCAGTCTCTCATCGTTGCCATGAGTCTCTCCCGCAAGCTGGAGCTGCATGAACAGTGCGCTATCGTTGTTGCGCCGCCTTCCGCACTACCGCGCGACCAGCAGCAGGGCCTCCTCGCGGCGCCTCCACCACGTCTTGCCCTATCGGCTCCACCACCTGCCGCGATTGCTGCAGCCACCACCATCACGGTGGAGGGCCACCCCGTCAGGTGCCTATCGATGAACGAGATGGAAGAACGCCGCCAGCTTGGCCTTTGCTTCAATTGCAACGAAAAGTCCGGGCATGGTCACAACAAAGTGTGCCAGCGCCTGTTCTTGTTGGACCTAGCAGCGGCGGATGATGACACTAACGCCGCCTCCGACGACCCCGCCAATCCAAGACCGCCGATGTTGCTCCAAGCGATCATCAGCGTCCACACCAGCAACACCATGCAAGTGCGCCTCCGGCTGGGCGACGTCAACGTCCACGCCCTCATCGACTTGGGCTCGACGCACAACCTCATTGCCGAGAAGGTTGCCAGCCGCACCGAACTCCCTATGGTCGGCTGCAGCTCTGCGTCCGTCACGATGGCCAGTGGCGAGCACGTGCCATGCACAGGCGTGTATAGACGGGCGCCATTCTCCATCAATGGCAATCAGTTCTCTATCGACTTCTTCGCGCTCCCCTTGCCGGGGTACAACGTGGTGCTGGGTACCCAATAGCTGGCCACACTCAGCCCAATCCTGTGGGACTTTGCGGCCTTCGCCATGTCCTTTTGGCACAAGGACCATCTGGTCTGCTGGCTCATGAAGAAGTCCGCCGGAACCCCTCCAACTACATCAGCCACCTGGGAGGACATCGACAGCTTCATCGACCGCTCTCCAGCCTTCCAGCTCGAGGACGAGCTGCTCATCAAGGGAGGGGGAGATGTCATGTGGGGGCGCCAATATCAAAGGCGCTCCAAGGCTCGAGACGCAGCCAGGGCAGTCTCCAAGGGGGCACCAGCTGTAGTTAATGACAATTAGTAGTCTAGAGAAATGATAGAATTAATGAGAGATTAAGGATGATTAATAGGGAGAGAACCAAGGAGCCAGTGGCTAGCGCCTAAAGGCTGGTCACGGGAGGGCAATCAAGAGACAAGTTATCTCTTAATCTACCTCTGATGCTCTTAATCTCATCCCCTTCAACATAGAGCATCCAGGGGATAAACCTCACGCCATTACCAACCCAAGCTACGAGCTTCGTAGTCGAGGGCCTGCTACCTTGAGCACTGACACCCTTGACAGATTGGGCCACACATGGACTCTAATCAAGCCATGAACCAGGAGTGATGCTCTATCACTGCCAGTTCCAAAATAACCGGTAGTGATAGTCCAACAATGATCGTCAGTTCTGTAGTAGCAGTGACTATATACACAAAAATTGTTATGTTATCAAAACGAATATTTCACAATTATCAGTTTCAGCGATTTTTTTGAGTTAGCAAGTATTTTGATCTCTACCAATTGTGGCATATGATTAAGTCGGTTCGTGACCACGCCGCAACAAGAAGTACAGTTTCGTTGTGTGTCGTGAAAAATATATGAAGTGAAATGAAGAAATATCAATCTGAATGTTTGCTACGACTGTCTAGGAGATCTACTGCTTTTTAGTCAACCACATGTCCAAATATGTTGTCAAAAAAAAAAAAAAAACACATGTCCAAATAATTATTGGAAGGTTTAACTAGCTACAGGTGCTGATAGAAAACATATTCCATTAAATTCATCAATTACCGTTAGTTTGTATGGTAAGGTAGGTCCATGTGGAGCTAATGGTCTAAGAAAACAGTTTATGTTACTGCACAACAATCAAAATCACAAGGGAGCTTCTAGGTAATTCTTTGGGTATATTTGAAAACCACCGTTCCCAGCAAATCAGAACTAAACATTCCATGGAACTCCCTTCGTCCCAAAATTGCGTCGCTATTAGCACTAATAGATCAAAACACACACACACACATCTCTCGAGGTGGATAGTTTTTCAATTAATACCTTTTATGACGAAGGTGTTTTTTGATGTCTTCGATAAGTTCAAGCAAGCTGCAAGCATCAGCCAGCTGGTGGCTCTGAACTTGCGAGAGCATATCCCTCATAAGCCTTTTCATATCAGGTTTTCTGGTCACCCGTACAAAAGCACGGCAGTCGAATTCACCTCCTACTGTTTGATAGAGCCTTTTGGCAAGCGTGGTCTTACCGACCCCTTCAGGTCCAACAAGAGCTACAACTTTTAACAGCTTCTGTTCATCATTCTTCAAACGCCTGACAAGATCATCCGCCAGGCCAAGGAACAGGTCGGCAACCTCTCTGTACTGTGTTGGCTGGTGCCCAACGGGCAGATATCGACGCTGGAGCGGGGAACCAAGGAGGTTATACCTTTGGTATCGCTCAATGGCCTCTTGCAGCGGAGCGCTGAATTCCTGTACCTGCTTTTCCACGATCATGAGCTTCCGGTCTGTGTGGTCCTCCATGTCGTAGGATAGTTCTCGAACCTCCCTCATCCAGGACCTGTGTTTCAACGTTGGTTCCTCCAACCGAGACAGCTCGTCAAGGTAGCCATGTACTTTCTCGAGATAGCCTTTGAGGGGCTCCAAATCAGGCTTGCAGAGAAGGGATCCCAGGACCCCATGTGTTGTGCTGGACAGGGTCGCCATATTTTCCTGAAGCAAAGCACAGTATATAAGAACGCAAAAGGTGAATATGAACATCCTAGATAGATTTGGAACGAAGGAAACCATGCGAGATTAGCAGACACGCGCCGAAACACGACTGCACGGAACCGCTGTGACCCCTTAGGAGAAGAGCGATTGCATACGCGAGGAGGACGAGGATGTATATGCCTCGGGTACTCCGTAGTCCCTTTTCTTTGTTTGTATTACTATATATATACACTTGGCCAGCCGAAGTAGATCTGCTGACCTCTCCCATTAGTATTTATTAGCAAATATGCTCGTGCGTTGTAACGTGATTGTAATTCATTATATTGCAGGCAGCACGAACATGGTTGTACGACAAAGGTGCACGCGAGACACTACAGCCACGGCGAGGTGGCTTGAACCTGCAGCCATGGCATCACGTGCGCATTGTGTCACTGACCATAGCAAGGCAACCTAGCCCGTTAGCGTGATGGCCATAGTACAGAAACTGTGCCGGCACTACACCGCGGCACAACGCTCATGCGGGAGACCAGAAGCGGCCATGGCAATATGCACGTAGTGTCTTCAGGCAGCCTGGGCCACTAACTCGTATGTAAATAAAGAAGCGGAGCAAAATAAAGAACAACTGTTATCCTTTTCTATTTCATTATTATAAGAGTTCTATTTAGAGTACTCATGATCTGAGAAATCTATTTAGATTAGGATTTCTACTCCATATTGGTATAGAGTTATGTTTAGAGTACTCAGGAGGAATCTATTTAGATTAGAATTCCTACTCCCATATTCGTCTAGACACAAGCGATTGTATGTAAATAAAGAAAGCGGAGCAAAATAAAGAACGTAACTCTTATCCTTTTCTATTTGATTATTAAGAGTTCTATTTAGAGTACTCAGGATCTGAGGAATCTATTTATATTAGGATTCCTACTCCATATTGGTCTAGACGCGAGCTATTCTAACTGTCTATGGAAATCCATTTCCACAGGCGGTTGTCATAATACAACTGCCAGTGAAAATGTTACATTTACACTGACGGTTGCCTTATGACAACCGCCTGTGGAAATCCATTTCCACAGGCGGTTATGGCCCACCCATTTCTTTACACAGCCAGTCCTAAAGTGAAACCGCCAATAAAAAAAGAGAACCGCCGGCTTAGAGCTCTTTTCTACTAGTGTCCCTCTCTCACGCTATGCGTTCTGTCTCCTGGACTCTTTGCTCATGCTTTCCTTTGTTCTCTGTGCAGGTGGCCATTACGTCCTGGCGTTGCTTTGGCCCGTACCCTAGCGTTCGCGCCTTGGCATCCAGGTCCCCATGCCCCGGTGTCTGGTGCCCCATACTTCGGCCTCCTCCAACCCACGCTCCGGCCTCAGCCTTCTTGCTCAGTGCCTAGGCAACGTGCACCCTTCCCACACAACCTGGCCACCATGGCCCAGTGCCCCGTCTTCAACCTCCTCCACGGGCTCCACCCCATGCCTAGGCGTGTAGCTCCTTGCCCTCTTCTGGCTCGGCCTAGACCCCAACCTCCTCTATCCCAAGCCCCGACGTTGCTCCGCCCTATGCTCCGGTCTGCTTTTCCTCGGCCACAGCTCGAGCCTCCTTGGCCCTCTGTCCCACTTTGATTAGAATAAACAACGAAAGACACTAATAGCCATGACTCACATTAATAGTATCTGATGGAAAAAATGGAGCTTATCCTGTCCCTTGTATACCTCCTACCAAAGGCAAAATAGAGACATCTCTGCTGCCTGGAACAAACTGAGGGATGAGATTATCCCATCTCATAAAACTAGAATCACTGTTCGTCTAAACGGCCGTTTAGTCCGTTTAAACACTGTTTAAACGGTAAACAGAAGTCAGCCGTGTTGTTTAGGCCCTAAACGGTGAATTAAACGGTTGGGCCGTTTAAACCGTTCAATCCCGTCTAAACGGTCTAAACAAAATCAGATTAAACGTGATTAAATGATCTAAACAACCATTTAATCTATAATTAAGTGAATTAAAGGACTACATCTATCACAATCAACGTGAAACTAATTAACATTGTAATTACATGAAGTGTTGTGGGATTTAGATTTTTTCCAACAAAATTGTTTGGTAGAATATTTGATTTTTACATGTGTAAATATGTATGGGTTCTAGCAAATTTTATTTTTACCTACATAAATATGTATATTTTATTGTTATTGTATAAAACCGTTTAGGCCGTTTAACTCCGTTTAAACACCGTTTAAACGGTCTAAACGCTAAACGAAGGGTGTACCGTTTAGCGTTTAGGAAAACATTGACTAGAATAGACTCGTGTTCCATTGTTTGGTTTTGGTAACTGAGACAACTAGTGGACTAACCTTTTGCTAAGTGTGTGATTAAGCTAGGCTTGGAGATGAGTGAAAGGTGATCGATCCAAATGAAGAAAGAGAAAAACAAGTCCCTATGGAGTAATAATGGCAAGGGTATAAATAGGGATTTTGTTTTGCTAGTCAAGACGCAACAGAGTGCTTGATTAGGTTTATGATAGATAGCTGTACTGTTAAAAGGGGGCCCTAATTAGTAAATATGGCTATCTAGTGCCACTAGGTGTTGATTTACATGTATGCGCATTGGACCTAGTGACATGGTGAGTAGCAACTGAAAATGTTTTTGAGAACACTTTGAAAGATTATAACTCGAGTGCTTAAATGTTTGGCAAAACATTTGAGAGTTGGCACGCTTGCGAAAAGAGGAGATACTACTATTGGTGGAGCTGTTCCGCGCTCGCCAGAGGTGTCTGGTGTGGCACCGGAGTGATGACTAGATGCCTCAGCGTGTACACAAACATGAGTGAAGTTTTAGCCCAACACCTTGACTTCTAGTGTGCACCGGATGTCTCACACCGGTGAGGTCCGGTGAGGCTTTGACAGCACGGGGAAATTCAAAAAGGGGCACCGAAGGTGTTCGGTGCGAGCACCGGAGCTTTGTTGGCATTTCTTAACATCGTTACTAGAATTAAATACCTTGACGATAGTTCTTAACGGTTATAGAAAGAATCTGCAAGCACATGGAATTATCGCTGTAGCATTTCACCCGGAAGTAAGGGTATCGTTAATTTATATTTTTTCAAAGGAAGGCATAGTGTAAAAGATTCTAGCGGGGACATCGACAAGATAACGTGACTGTATACTAGACCAATACTCAATATATGGGTAAGCCATGATGGTTTACAAGATAGTGTGACACACACTCGGGCCAACCTCAAGGATAAATAAGAAAGAAAGAATAAAAGAATAAAAAAATGTTTCTAACAGGAGCAAGCATATCCTAATACAATCATGCAAAGAATAGCGAGTGATCATACAAATACATGGTTAGACCTAGACCTAAGTGTAAGATGGACGGGGAGACCTTTGGGCACTGGTCTGCTAGCAAGCATGGGAGGCATTTACGAACTCCTATACGAATACCCGAACGTGGGTGATTACAAGGGATGGACAAGGCTATCACCATTTGCCGCCTACCCCTCAACCGTTGAGCACCGTCACATTCGAAGGTTCCTGTATACCCAAGCACCATGCCCATGTATAAAGAAACTACCTGTATCCCCCGGGACTCCAACCCTATGGATCAACAAGTATAGGACACGGGCAAACCCGAAGGAACGACGAACCGCCACCTCAACTTAGCTCTAATTCTACCCATATAAGTTGTATGACTAATTAAGCATAGTTCTATATGCTAAGTTCATAACATAAGAACTATACTGTACTTCATATGCTAAGATCATAACACAAGAACTATACTATAGTTCATAAGTACAACTATATTGATAAGTAGAGAGCAAGAACATATTGGAGCCAATAGTATTTTCCATACCAAGTATTGCCAAGATGCCCAAGCCTCTTACAAGCTTTTGCCTAGCTCCAAATGACTAAGGAAATGTAAAGAGTACAAGTGGCCGGAGGTGAGAGGTGTAGCCAAATGGTGTGTGCGCGAGAGAGGGGGCTCTCACCCTCCTCTTATACTATTCTATAGGTCGATGTGGGGGGAATTATTCGGGGAATCTTCCCAGCACCGCCTTAGGAGCATTGATTGCACCACCTCGTGAAGCCTAGGCCTGAGGGGTGCCACTAGGGGTGCGGGTGCAGCTAGGGTGTGACCACACCCTGGCTGGCTCGCCTGGCCACCGACTTCGTCAGGTGGACTGATAGCAGGGCCCAGGCTGCTTCTCCGATGGTTTGGGGCCTTGATCTTTAAGGTATGTGGGCCTTCTTCTTATTCCTTTGCGCAAATCTGCTTTTATGCTTCCTTGGATTGCGCCTTTTGATTTGTTTTCTCATTGTATTCGTGTATATATCCTGCAAAACATTGATCTTCCGAATACTTGTGGAACTTTGTTAATATTAATAACATATATGTACAAGTTTGCTTATTTCTCCTATTTTGAGTCTTAATTGGTAGTTAGTTTTGATCGTTAAGGACCGCCAACAAGATTCCCCAAGCTTTTCCCTTGCTCATCCCGAGCAAATAGCTAAGTCATTGGTTGTTGATTAGGAGTTGCTACAATGCTGATTACAATTCACAAGTGCCATGTCTATAACAAAGTATCCTTCCTTGATTCAAATAAGTTGGCATTTTATCCAACCTTTTACCTTGATCTGTGTGGGGCTTATTGCTTTTCCATGTCTTGGGTGGTTGCAAGATAGAACGGTTTTAATAGAATCACTAGTTATTCGTTCTTTGATCAACTTTCTTTCTGAAGGTTTTATTAGTTTTGCAAATAAAGAGTAAGTTTCTCAAATGATGCACTCGATCGCTCAATGTGTATGATCCTCACAAAAGGCTTTTGATATTTGCCTTCTTTTTATCCTACTTCTAAAGGCTTTTTGTGTATGATCCTCCACAAAAAGCCTTTAGAAGTACTTGCATCACATACTTTGGCTAAGTCAAAAAACCAAATCCAAGGAGATGCAAGTCATACACTTTGATCAAGAAGTGCAAGTGTGTGGAATTTTAAATATTTTTAATTTTTGTACTCCTTTGTACATGACTCTCTCTTTTTTGTAATGGTTTTGAAAATATGGGCCATCTTTATTTCTCTCTTTCATTTCTTTTCTCATGCTTTTTAGCATGTATTTTTTTCTCATGCTCTTTGGCATGCATTTTTTTCTCTCATGCTTTTTAGCATGGATATTTCTTTCTCTCTTTTTTAGCATAGCCCGTACTTTCTTTTGGAACATGAAAACTTTTGAGAGAGAGAGACTCATATCAAATGAATGGAGTATTTTTATTCAGTGAATGGAAAAGCATGTTTTTGCATAACTCTTAGTGAAAGAGTCAGCATTTTATTTGTGGGTATACGAGAATCTTGATCATGGGTGCATGACGAGGATCTCAACAAGGGTCACAACAATTTGACAAAGCTCAATGTAATAACAAGCAGCATATGACTAAGGTTTTGTATTTGTATGGTGTCATATGGCCTAGGTAGGAATTCATAATCATTGAGGAACATTTCATTTTAGCATTTTAAAATTAAAAACTCCGGATGCCAAGTTTCTCTTAGAACAAAGTCATAGCAAATTCTATTTGTACCATATCATAACTCGCAACAACTTAGAAAAGGATCATGCTTTTGCAACCCACAAATTTTAAGTTTTAGGATGAGACATTTTTGGCCAACAAACTTAAATCTTGGGGAAAACTAAGTTATAAACTAGGCACAGATGAATTATAAAATAGAGCAACTATTCATCATTTCAACAAGGGAGAAACTAAACATTCTTACTACACATGTGTGGAGTGAAATAATTTTTTTTGTTGTTTTTATCATATTTTTATTTTTTTTGGTCTTTTTAATTTTAATATTTTTAAGTGAGATAATAAATAAATAAATGCAAGATAATAAATAAGTTAAAGATACAAGGTACCTTTGCGGGGGTCCTCCCCTAAGCTAGCTCAAAGTCTACGGTCCTTCGACTGCTTTTGTTATAATGTAGAGGCAAAACTTGAGGGTTGATTTTATTATAGTTATTTATTATTATTATTATTATTATTATTATTATTATTATTATTATTATTATTATTATTATTATTATTATTATTATTATTATTATTATTATTATTATTATTATTATTATTATTATTATTATTATTATTATTATTATTATTATTATTATTATTATTATGGAAGGCTTCCCCCAAGCTTATTCATGATGATAATAAAATGAATAAAATATTCAAGAATAGATTTATATTAGGGCAAGAATAAAGTAACTAGCTATCTTTAAAAGTTTTGTATCCTCTGTTATTTATCATATATCTTAGTAGCTAGAGATTAGTATATTTGGAATTTTAATATTAAGCATATAATTTAGATTTTAAGATAAGTGTTTTTAAGTTTTGAATTATGAAAATTTGATAACTACTGATTTACCTTCGGCAAGGTCTCACTTTTTAAAGTCCAATGAGAAGGACTTTTCTCCTTTCACTTGTTGCTCAATGATGAGGCATCCAGTCCAGGAGAAGTAGACGCACACCATTTTGTTTGTTCTTGGTGGTGTGGCAGCCGCACCATCTTTTTTGGTGGTGTGGAAATAACTTTTGGGGTTTCTTCTTTTGTGATTTGCTTGATTTTCTTTTGCTTTCTTTATTCTTTTTAACGAGGTTGTCCACCAATTGAGGTTGAATTTCGACCTCTTTTATGCCCTGTGGGTTCGGCCCTGATAATGGAGCATTTCTCCTGCCTGGGCCGGAAGTCAAACTTCTCCTCTTTACCATTGATGTTGAAGCGGATTTCTCTAGCTCCAACATCAATCTACGCTCCAGCAGTGCTCAGGAAAGGTCACCCAAGGATGAGCGGTGATTCCTTTGTAGTTTCCATGTCGAGCACTACAAAGTCGACGTGGACGAAGTAACCCCCGATTTTTACCGAGATATCTTCAGCAATCCCCCCTGGATAGCGGACCAATGAATCGGCTAGCTGGAGCTACATCGGTGTAGGTGCGAGGTGTGTGAAGTTCAGCTTGTCGAAGACGATTTGGGCGTAACACTTACGCTAGCCCCAAGGTCGCACAAGGCATGATCGAACTGCTAGGACCCAATTGAGCATGTAATTTGCATAGGAATATACATGCAAAACATCCATTAATGGAACGCTCACATGTATCTTTTCTATCATCTCAACAAAACAAGCGAATTACTCGTCCACGACTTGTTTCTTGTGGGAAACGGCAAGAAGCTTGTGTCAACGAAGTCTTGTGGTGCCGTTTCCTCTTGTTCTTTTTGTGTTGAAGGTTTAGCCTCCTGGCACTCTTTTGCTTGTCCTGAAGACTGGTTAGGATTGGGTGGATCACGAGTGGACTTACCACCCCTTGTGGTCACCACATTAACCTTTTCAAAGGAATTCTTGGGTTGCCCCGGGATCTTCCCATTATTATCAATAGAAATTGCAGGAGCAATATGAGCTAAATGTGTTTCAATCATTTTATTAAAGCTCATTTGATTCTTAACAGAAGAAGTTAAACCTTCAATTTTTGTTTTTATGTTTTCAAGCATTTTATCATTATACATAAGCTTTTAGTACGATTTTCATTTATTTTAGCTTGGCCCAAGACCAAGTCTTTCAAGGAAGGTTGATTCAAATTGTAATTTGAGTTATAGTTCAAATTACCTCCTTGTGGGCACGACTGGTTGTTCTACCCGTTCCCGTTGTTGATGTACGTGGCATCTTCACGGGTCTCAGGACAGTCATTCCCTGAGTGTCCACTTTTAGCACATACCTCGCATGTCATATGCGAGTCCATGGCCTTAATAGTGCCATATATTGCGTCCTTTTTGTGGGCACGCTCGTCAAGTCTCTTCATCAATAGGTCCATTTTTGCGGCAAGCATATCCGTCTCCTTCATGGTATGCATGCCTTTTTGTTGTTTATTCTAGAGCCTGTCATCGCTCCACCCTTGATTTGACACCATTTTCTCAAGGAGAGCCATAGCTCCACTAATGGTGAGCGAGAGAAAAGATCCTCCAGCAGCGGCATCGATGTGCCCTCTTGACATGGGGGTTAACCCATTGTAGAAGTTTGAGAGCACAAGCCATTTCTCCATCCCGTGGTGCGGCCATGCATGGATGTATTCCTGCAGCCTCTCCCATACCTCGAGGATGGACTCAATTGCATTCTGCTAGAAGCTGGAATTTCTTCCCCTCAGGGCATTGGTTTTGCCCATGGAGAAGAACTTTATGAGGAACACCGTGGAACACTTGGCCCACATGTTGATAGTTTCTTGGTCCTTGTAGAATCACTATTTTGCCTTCCCCATGAGGGAGAAGGGAAACAGACGGAGCTTGATGATCTCTAGTGTGACATCCTTCCTGACAATGGTGTGGCACAGCTCCAAGAAGTGTCGTAAGTGCGCGTTCGTGTCCTCACTAGCCAAACCACAGAAGGGGTTTGCCTACACCATCGTGATTAGATCCATCTTGAGCTCAAAGCTCTTGTTGGCCATGTTGATAGTGGGCCCAACGGCATGTTGGCGACAATAGGCATGGAGTACTTGCAGAGCAACTTGTTGGCCATAGCGGTAGTAGCGGATGGTGCGGGGGCAACTGTTTCATTTGTCAGAGGGGTAGCAGAAGAAGAAGCAGTACGAGACCGGTTCTTCCTTAGGAGTGCCTCCAAATTTTTGATGTAGTTTTCCAACAAGATGAAATCGGCCATACACTATCCTATTTTTGTCCACAAAAGGATAAAACATGAGAGATTAGCCTGCATGCACTAATACGAATCTGCACTTTCATGATGAACAACTTTCGTCACTGAAAAAGCCAAATTCATCATATTTTAGTTTTATGACGAATTTATGACAAAAAATGGTTTGTCAAAAAGTCGCATCATACTTGAACTTCCATGACGAATCTAAGCAACTCGTCATAGAAGTGGCTTAACAAAGTCATAGAAGAAACTCTTTATTGATAAAGTTGTTATATATTCGACATGTGTATGATAACAAAGGCTATCAAAGACTACTAGATGTATAATAATAAAGACCTATCGAGTATGGGGTTCTGAGCTTGTGGAAGAAAAACTCAGGGAGGATTTGCATACAAAGGCAAATCACCCCCAACCCCCTGCAATGGAAGAGTCATGACTTAGGAGTATCAAGGTGGGGAGCATCCTTGTGAAACTTCTGCTAATATCCCCTTGGGAGAAGAGGGAGAAGCTGAGCCACAAGGACAACCTCCTCCTCACGGATTCCTCCTCAACAAAGGAAACACTTGACATCTACCGACTATGCGAGCTGCTAAATTGACACATGAGGCTGTAGGGCATATTTTTGATGCTATGACAACCACTTGTCACAGAATACTGTAAATGTCCCACTCACTGAGGACCACCATATGTTCTTTGATGGTAACAGTTCCATCAGCACTTTGGCACCCTCAGCTATGCTTGCAATGGTTTCATCCTAGAAGCTTTGACCATGGGGTGCGATTAGTAGACTGGACCTCGCATGGTGACATTTCTCTTTATCTTCGTGAAACTTCCACTAACACCCAGCATGATCATCCATGGCCACATCTAGGAGTTGGTGGAAGCTAATCTTGAAGGCCTTCTCCTAGCGCCATCAAGGCCGCACGCGAGGGAATTGATGGACACCATGGCGACTGAAAGCTATGAACAACTGAAGACATTGCTCTACTCTGTCTGGTGCTAAGGGAAGGAGGAGGAGGGGAGTGAGTCTGAAGGGCTCTCCCTACCTCAGCTTAATTAGCCGCCCTAAAGACATGAGCAGAGAGGCTAACAGTCAAGATCTGTGACCAGCGTGGCCACCCACGTGGGTCAAGGGCATAATAGAAGGGGTGGGAAAGATGAGGTGGTCCAGATTCCCTAGCACATTCAACCATATCTTTAGCAGAGCTTAATGACCTATGCAATATTTGGCAGACCCAAAGCCCACATGCCTGAGCGCTTGGAGAGTCAGAGTTCAGAGTCCCTATGCAAAGATTTCGTCACCCGAATACCCTTGATACCTGATAGGTGTTTGATGCAAGGAGAAATCGACTGTCTGAAGATCCTCGGTAGCCGAGGAGTATTCAACATGAGAACAATTGCTTGAAAGCCAATGACACCTAAGGAAGTTTGGCATGTGAAGAAATCAAGAGCTTAGAAAACCTTGGCACCCGAGGAACGCACAACATGCAAGTAGGTCGGCTAATCGGGAGTCCCTGGCACCCAAGGATCACAGAAGATCATAGAACCTATAGAATAAGAGTCGACCTGTCAACTCGTCACTAAGTCCCATGGAGGATACTATCGACTATATGGGCCTAGGATACCTCATCGCAAATATATCTAGCCCAAGCCTATCGATTGGGCCAAAGACAATGAAGTATGAGGCCTTCATACACCAGGCGCATCAGCAGACGTGCTGATCAATTCAACATGATAGATAGTTAGCATCCCGATATCCGTAGGACACTATCGAATGATTTGTTGTACCTTCTATGTAACAGACTAGGAAACACATATGTTAGCCAATTAGATCCATTGTAACACTACCCCTCGATCGGCATTCTATTGCTTCCATCTAGCCACAACTACAATTAGCAGCCCCTTTAACTGAGCATACGAACAAAGAGAGATCTACTTCAAACTGGACGTAGAGTACCACATACCTAAACCAGTATAAACCTTGCATCTCATGTGCTACCCATCTGATTTTCCCTATGCGCGAATACACTGATCTGTATTGACCGAATGAATACTTCCAGCACTTTCACTTATACAAGCCAGAAAAGTGAATCCAAAAGGGCTCTCACTTCCCTATCCATTCTCAAATCCACTCAAGTGCCTGTGTTTTTTTGTGTGCACAGGACCCTAATTCTCATCAACCCCGTCTAATTTTAACTTGACTAAGCTTGGTATTTTGGCTCCCGGATCGGAGGCAAAACATCATCCGCAAAGAAGCACAATTGTTTAAATATACAATAGCAAAGGCCTTTTGGGATTATCACATATATGATAACAAAGTCCATCTCCATTGTAGATAGGCACCAGGCCTAATGCCGGATTGGCGTATGAGGTTTTGTCAAAATCTACAAACTTGTGCTCAACCCGATAGTAGAGTTGTGATTGTTTTGTAAACTAGACTAGTAAATTTATACGAATATCACGCTGCTCCAGGAAGACGATGGTAGCATCCAAAAGATATGAGGATTTATAATAGTTTAGGCTGGAGCCCTACATCTAGTCTCAGAGATGATCGTGTGAGTGTTCCTCACTTGAATGCTCTGAAGTTCTTACAACGATGGGTGCAATAATGGTGGAAGAGGTTGGAGACCTAGAGCTAGGAGATGGGCTGTCGAAGGAAAGCTTCGAGAGCCCGGAGAGAATGGAGATATAATGAGAATGAGGATGGTGCCCCTTTGGAAGGGTGCCCGGTTGCCCTTATATAGAGTCCAGGGCTAGGCCATATACAAAGAAGGAGGTTCTCCCGACCGAGGGGTTGTGAGCCTAAGAGAGGGAGCCTAGCTAACTTGGCTTGCAAGTAATGCTGTCTTGTGGTGCACGTCCTGGTGTGGCTATCATCATGGTCTTGTGCTCACGTCGTGGCATGGTAGGACGTGGTGCCACAGTGCCCGTCATGGTGGTCACTATGGGCACGGTGATATTTCGCCAGCAGTCCTGCATGACGTGGCCTCGTTGTGGTCTTCGTCATTGTCTCCTAATCACCTGGGGGCATCATACGAGAGTAGGTAGCCACCCTAGGTCATTGATCGTCTTGTTGTGGTGGAGTTAGTGGTTGCGATCCTGAGCTCTAGGGTCATGGTCCATGTTGGCTTGGACGTCCTCTTAGTCAAGGCCATCATCATGGATCCCATCCCATAGTGGGTGGGATCGTACATATGTATTGTTGGGCCGTATTTGGGTGGAGGTTCTCCATACCCACCGTCACCGCTTGGCGGTGTTGTCTTGTCTCTACTGCGTGGCATAGGGATGGCATCTGACCGGACCGAGGTGACCACAGTCCCCTCGGTCCTTGCAGGGTTAGTGCGGCGTGCCTGCTCTTGTCAGAGGAGGCACGCTTGGTGGGCTCGATCTCTTCGTGTCCCTTGCTAGGGGTTGGATCGGTGGAGAGGTCATGCGTCCTTACGCGTCGGGCGGCTAAGTCAGAGAAAAGAGGTCGTGGTCGGTCCCGTCCTCAGTGTTGGGCCTAGACTGCTTAGCTTAGCAGGGCCTCAATCATTTGGGCCCAAGCTAGCCTTTGTATCATGGGCCACTCGACTCGCTAACTAATCGATGTCTTGAGACACCCGGGGATTATAACCCCGACAGTAGCCCCCGAGCGTTTTTGCGATCATGAAGTGATTGTGAAAGTGCTTAGATGCGTATCATGTGAGTGTGCATTTGTAGTCGTGGCCTGTCCGAGCTTCGTCGCTCGACCCCTTGCGGGCTAGTGCATTTAATGCGGTAGGTGGCTGTTTTGTCCCGCCCTGTCAGGATGCTCTAATGATGATGTACACGACTGCTGAGCCCTATCATGTCAGCGTGCTGCATATCAGGGTTCTTGACCTAGGCAGGACCGAGTGGTCCCGTCGACGCTGTACCGGCCCTGCCCTTGGGAGGGTCTCGATTACCCCAACCTCATGTGGGCGTCTCACATTGGCTGCGGCCTCCCATGGTGCTCCACACGGTGCGAGGGCTTCAGGTTGCTTAGTCCACCCTTGGACCTATAAATAGGCGCCTCCTTACCATTCAAACCACCTTCTGCCGTGTCTACGTATCGCTTTTAGCTCCTCTGAGAGACCGAGTTGGAAAGAAAGAGAGGAGAGAGAAATTTGAAGGGAACTGTGAGGCTCCAAGCATGCGATCCGCTGGGGATCGTTTGCAGCAGTCGGAGGCCGGCGCTGTCCCTTCCAACAACTGGTGGTAGAAGGAGTCTTGCGAGTAGGGGGTCGAGAGGTAGCGTGGCCACCGAATCGGTTTGTACGCGACATCGGTCTGCTACCTCGTCACCATTTCTTGCCTCGAACCTTGGGGGTTCGTGTGCTCAAAATGTGCGATGGCTAGAGGCATTTCTGGCTCCTCTTGAGGTTTCATTAAGGGTTTGTCCATCATTTGCTTGGGACTACTTGTGGAGCAAGGGAAGGGCAAAGTAGCGTGGTCTTGTCACGTTGTTCGTGTCAAACGGATCATGATGGTGACCCAGCTGCGCTTTGCTTGCTAGTGATAGTCGGGCTCCCTTTGTTGCCGAACGGATGGATGAAGCCCCCTACATGTGATCCCCAAGGTCGTGCCATCCGCAGAGGAGTAGGTGTTGCCTATACTTCCCTTGCGTCATTCAGCCTTAGGTTGTCAATCGGCATCACCATCGAGGTGACGCCTGCCCTTGGTGTTTTAGCGGCATGGCCGCTCCTGTATTTGTGAGTATTTAGGCTTCCCCTGCGGTTGCTGCGAGCCCCAAGCCATGGGTTTGAGGTCGTGCCTTTGGTCTAGGGTCACCACAAGGTCCGTTCTGTCTTGACGATGCAAGGACCTTTTCCCCGTCCTCTTTTTGCATGGTCACGAGGTTTTCTGTGATCGTGCGGTGGCTCATAGGTCTTGGACCTTTTGTTTTTTCCACGTGACCAAGCTGTGATCATGTTTTGGATTTTGCATTGCTTCACAAGGGAGACACTGCTATGCTATCTTGGCTATTTGCTCCGTCGACCTCCCGGAGAGGTCGTGGACCTCTGATGGTTGTGAGTCTCCAGAGCTAGCCTTAGCTCTTGGACCTGGGACATAGGGAGGAGCTGGTCATGGCTTTGCCTTGACTTCTTACGGGGTCACAGGGACCTGACTCCGCTTTTCCCTAGCGTCCTTGCTGACCTCAAGAGGTCATGTTGCCTTGTGACAGGCGGGTTTGGTTTCGCCCCACGCGGGGAGAGGGATGTCCATCGTAACCATGCGGTCGGAGCGATGCGCCTCGTCGGGGTTGATGGGTAATTCAAGTGGGACCTGATATCCTCCCGAATCGACGTGGAGTTCAGCTATACCATCAAACCCGTCGGTCCTCGACCACCTCTGCAGCAGTTAGAGGGCAAGATGCCTCCCCCTAGCGAGGGTCAACCCGGGCGACTTCGAAGCGGACAACTCGAACACAGAGAGAGATGGTCATGTGGCTTCGCACCACCGATTAGAGCTGTAGGGGCCCATCTCAACCTGCCCCTATCCCTTTGTGGCCTCGAGCCCTTCTAAGGACTGGCCTAAGAGTGGGTTCCCTAAGCACAACACGGGGTCGTGATCGCGGTGGGTCATTCTGCGCATGGATTCAGGGGGCGGTTGGCCTCCCCAGTCACATCGTGGCATAATGGTGCCCACTTGTGTGTAGTTGTGCACCGTGGAACGTGGGCATGTTAATCGAAATGATATGGAAAGAGTGGGAATGCATAAGGCTTACTTGGTTCGCTCTACTAGGAGGGCAACCACTGCTTCACGCTCCCTCCAATCACTCCTCCTGTGCTGCAAGATTTTCAAGACGGTTAGTAAATGTGAGTGAGCACGCGTGCGTCTCAAGTGTCCATAGTGTTTATAAATATGCTAGAGTGGTACGGTGGGAGAGGCATTCGCTCTGAGTCACCCGCTTTGCCACTTCCCTATTCTTGCTCTCGTGCGCTCGTAGTCCCTTCTTCGCTAGCCAGAATGGATTGTGGCAAGCGGCCACGGGATGGAGGAGGTCTGACTCTGGGAAGTTCTGCTGATGGAGGATCATGAGTGCGTGGTGGTGACCGGAGTCCGACAGGGAGCCGGTGTTGCCCTCGCCGCCATGCAGCTCTGCACCAGCTAGGACTTCCGTCGGGTGGAGCCAGGATTCCTAGACCACGCCGGGCAGGTGGAGTGGGCGGAGCTAGTCGGTGACTTTACCGCTACTATGGCTGCTGTCATGGCCACCGTGGACATGGAGGACATCCTCTACGGCGGTGGCCAAGGGCCTTAGGTTGTACCTAGGGCCTTTTTAATAAAAAAATCTTTTAGCTTGTGTCTCTTGCTTCTTTTCTTTTGTGTGACGCCAATTAGCTGTGCTTGCCGATGATCCGGTCGTTCGAATGCCGTAGCCGCACGACCTTGCCTAGGGATCGACCTGCAAGGCTTAGCTTACTGCGACTCCATTTTTGTGACCAAAGTGTCGTAGGATAGATCCGGCAGCAGCACGTCTTTCGTCGACCTCTTTTCCTTAGGTCATGATGATTTTTCCCATTTCCTTGCGCGCGGGTGAGTGGCCTTGCCTAGAGTTGGCTCTTGGGGTCCGGCTTCGTGCGGCCCATTGATGTGCGCTGGTGCATGATATGCCGTGATGTAGCCCCCGCGAGTGAGCCGTGTCAACTGGCACGCGTCGATCGACACGGGTCACTTGGGGTCGAACGCGTCGCCAGAGTGTCACCTCGACATGCGCTCATTGATGTGTATTATGATCTCTAGGCACGGGGAAGGATTCATTGATGATTATGTACACAAACTTGGCTAGGGAGACTCATGTCTTGGAGTAGCTGTGGTGCGAATGCTGGGTGTCCACATTGCTGGTGATGGCCCTTGACATTCGTGGTGCTTGGCGCGGCGAGGCCTGGGACGCACGGCTTGTCGAGTCAAGGAATGCGCTATGTCACGAGCCCTCTGGAGCTCATCGATCGCATTATCCTTGCACCGAGGTGTCGGAGGTTTCTTCGCACACCGCGTTCGAGGCCACTGGACGTGACGTCCGCGTGCTTTCCTACCATGTAGGGAAGTTGCATTCAGGCCCAACCCCCGGGAGTTAGCCTTCAGAGCTTGACTATGGCATGACACCAGTTGCTGCCACCCAAGTGAGTCGAGTCTCCAGGGGTTGGCATGCAGCTGTCGCGATGTCATAGTTTTCCTACTCACAAAGGTGGGCCTATTGAAGGTCGCCTCCTATGGTGATGATCCCGTGAGGACCGGGCATTTTGAGCTTGAGGTAGGTGTAGTTGTGGACAACCATGAATTTGGCATAGCATGGTCGACCTAGGATGGCATGGTAGGCGCCGGGGAAATCTGCTATTTCAAAGGGGAGCGTTTCCGTGCAGAAAGTTGGCTCGACCTCCGAACGTCACAGGTACGTCGACCTGCCCGAGGGGAACGACTTGAAGCCCGGGTATGACTCCATGGAATGGAGCACTAGATGGCCGTATCACCACTCGTGACAGCCCCATGGCGTCGTTGGTCTCAGCGTAGAGGAGGTTGAGGCCACTCCCGCCATCCATGAGGACACGAGATAGGCGGGTCTTGCCGATGATTGGGTCGACGACATGGGGGAAGCATTCCGATTGCGGAATGTGATCAGGGTGATCCTTTCTGTCAAAAGTGATCGTAGTCTCCGACCATTTTAGGAAAACTAGGATGGCTTCGCTGAGAGCGGCCGCGTTGACCTCCCTGGCCATGAGCTTTTGCCGGGGCTTGGATTCGTACACTGCTGGTCCACAAAAGATCATGAGGCACCCTTTTGGGTCGGGATACACATCGCCTTCTTTTCATTGTCAGCGGATTCAGACGTTTCATCCATGCCGGTTGACTTGTAGTCACCCTTGAAGTAGCGCTCGATGAGGTCGCACTCTTCGAGGGTGTGCTTGACTGGATAGCCATGGTTGCGGCATGGCAACTTGACTATCTTGTTGAAACTGACATGGCTGAGCTTGCCAGTTTTCTGCTTATGGACCCTATCAACTGCCATGACAAATTTGCTGTCATGGCATCTCTAGCTGTCTTTCTTGCCTTTCCCCTGCCGATTACGGTCCTTAGTCTCGTCTGTGGGCTCGGCTTGAGCCTTTCCCTTGTATTTGCAAAAGATTGCCCAGACTACCTCCTCGCTGGCGGCATGGCTTGTCGTGAGGTCAAGCAGCTCCCACGTTGTCTGCGGCTTGCTACATCCGAGCTCGTGGACGAGTGCTTCATTGGTTGTGTCGGAGATTAATGCCCCGATCATGTTTGCGTCTACGATATCGGGAAGCTTCATAGCACTGCTTGGAAAAGAGGTGGATGTGCGCATGCAGAGTCTCTCCCACTTTTTGCTTGTAGGCCTTGAGATCCTAGGAATTTCCCTGGCGCACGTATGTGCCCTAAAAGTTCCCTACATAGATGCGCTTGAAGTATGCCCATGAGTGGATGCTATCTGCAGGGAGATGCTCGAGCCATGCTCAGGCGCTTTCCGCGAGGTAGAGTGGCAAGTATTGGATGATGAAGAGATCATTGTTCACCCCGCCTGGTCTACAGGCGAGGTGGAAATCTTCCAGCCATATAGCGAGGTTGGTGTCCCCAGAGTACTTGACGATGTTTGGCGGCGCACGAAAACACGCCGAGAATGGCGTTTGTCGGATCTTCTTCGCGAATGCCTGCGGGCCACAAGCGTCCAGGCTTGGACTGCGTCAAATGTCTCGGGTCTTGGGGTGTCAGCCATAGTTGTCTGGATCTCTATCATCGTAGTATGGCAGATCTTAGCCTGCTAGGTCTGGCCCTAGGCGTCTGGCGCCTTGGGCCAGGCGGGCGTTGTGGTTTCTGATGTAATAGCTGCGCGCTGGGGAAGGCTCCCGCCAGCGCGCAGCCATGTCATTACCGGTCGAAGCATGCTTGGCGTGTAGTGCCCCTCAGGGGCGCCACACGCGAAGGAGATGTGCACGTGGCTGGCCTCGGGATGCCGCCTCTCCGTCGAGCTTTGAGCCTGCTGTACTGCCACAGTTTCCAGCAGGTCTCGCAACTCCTAGTGAACGTGCCTTCCTTCGTCAGTCGAGGGTTCAGGGGCCGTTCGCATGATGATGGCAGCCGCCGTGATGTTCTGGCTAGCTCGAGGGAAGACGGGTGTCTCCCTTCTGCCTTGTTGGATCTGATCGTACACATGGCATGCCTGCGCCCACGTGCCCTCGGCATTGAGGTGTTGCAGGCTAGGGCATCCATCGTCGTGGTGTTCGTCGGCCTGCTTAACTTTGCGGGCCCTGGCTCATTCTAGACGCTCCTGGTCGTACTTCGCCTGTTCCTTGGGGGTGCATGGAATCGGACAAGCATCGTACCACGTGCCTCCTGCCGCCACTGCCCCATCCTCTGAGAGGTGCAACATGTTGCACTCTCTCAACAGATGATAGCTCCTCTCAAAATCGGACTCGGAGTCCGTGTTTCCTGGGGTCGTTGATAGGAGATCATAGATGGACTTCGAATCCCGCTCCATCGTCCCCACAAACCCGGAAGAATATGGTGTCATCGCATGACCGTTACGCCAGGCCAGCTCTTGCTCGAAGAGTGTGGTCGCGTCTCTCATTCTGGAGGGCAATGCAGAGTTGGGGTTCTAGAATTCGGCCTCTGGCAGTATGGGTTCGCTCCCGGAGAGCTAGGCTAAAGCGTTCGCCAACACATAGAAAATGCGTCGGCATAGCTCTGGCTTGGGATATCTCCGAGATAGGCATCAATCCTGCATGCTAGCGCATCAGGATCGATGATCGTGGGACCGATGAGGGCCGGTCCATGATCTGGCATCGGGAAGTGCGGCAAGGCCGCATTCCCTTCGTTGAGGCATAGCTGGCCCATATGGTTAGCTACGAAGTCTAGGTCCCCGAAGCGCAGGGCTTGGCCGAGGAGAAGACTGTCAACGGGTGCTGGCCCGTTGATGTCGGCGAACTCGAGGCTTTCGAAGCGGATGCATCCACCGGGGGCCGCGCCAAGAGCAAGTCCGACGTAGGTGCAGGGAGCCATCGCTTCCTTCAACAATCGAGATGGCGTTAGTGGTTGCAATCCCGAGCTCTAAGGTCATGGTCCATGTTGGCTTGGACGTCCTCTAAGTCAAGGACATTGTTGTGGATCCCATTCTGTAGTGGGTGGGATCGTACATACGTCTTGTCGGGCCGTATTAGGGCGGTGCTTCTCCATACCCGCCATCACCACTTGGCGGTGTTGTCTTGTCTCTACTGCGTGGCGCAGGGATGGCGTCTGACCGGACCGAGGTGACCAATGTCCCCTCGGTCCTTGCGGGGTTAGTGTGGCATGCCTGCTCTTGTAAGAGTAGGCGTGCTTGGTGGGCTCGATCTCTCCCCGTCCCTTCCTATGGGTCGGATCGGTGTAGAGGTCGTGCATCCTTGCGCGGCGGTCGGCTATGGCAGAGAACAGGGGTTGTGGTAGGCCCCGTCCTCAGCGTCGGGCCTAGACTGCTTAGGTTAGCTAGGCCTCTGTCGTTTGGGCTCAAGCCAGCCTTTGTACTGTGGGCCGCTCGGCTCACTAACTATTCAATACCTTGAGACACCGAGGGACTATAACCCGACAAAAGTCGAAACAAATCAGTCTCGAAACGAGACATCTCTAAAAAATACATTCGTAGAGGCAGCTGCTATTTTTGGCCACCTCTACAAATGCCTCTATCTCGAGAGACGGCTCTAGATGTGGCCGCCTCTACAAATCTATTTTTGGAGGCGGCTGGATTTAGAGCCACCTCTAACAGAGATGAATCACAGTAAAATTTGAATTTGTCAAATGACCTCAGCCGGAGAAATGACCCAAACCAAAGATGTAGATCTCGAATAGTTATACAACTTTATAGTTAAAAACTTTTTCATTTGAGTTTGTTTAGTGTCCCATATACTCATCTCAAAATCCGATAAAGATAATATGAGGAGAATGAATATCTCATATGGACACAGGTGACTTATCGGTGGAGATACGTGTGAGGCTGCAGGTCCTAGGAGCAAAAAATCGAGTAACTTGTGACTTGCGCGTGTGCTAATTACCTGGTGCGGTCATCTCGGATTTTTTTTTATTTTTGGATCCAAATTGAACTGGGTGAAAACTCAAGTAACTTGTGACTTGCGCGCGTGTTGTTACCTAGTGCGGTCATCCCAGAATAATTTTTTTTTATTTTTAGATTTAGATTCATGATTTCTGAGCAAATATTCGTAAAAGTGCCTTGAAATATATCCCCTTCCACAAATCGATTTCTTTGTCAGCCGTCCCTAAAAATCCAATTTATAGAGTGGCCTGAAAAACTGTCTCCACAAACTGAGTGGCATGTAGTTTCATCCAACTCGACTCCTTGATTGCTGCCTAAAATGATGTAATATTGCATAGCTGGCCTCCATCTTCGTTAGTTCTGATTTGCCTTTTCATGTGGGACCAACCCCATGCCAAAGGATGTTAGCCAAGTAAACAAATGCGCAGTCATAGTTCTCCCACTCGTAAGTTCTGAATACTTCGCCACCACACGTAGTAGTTGCATTGCATGAATTAGTCCGGAAATTATACCCGTTGAACGTCGATTTCGCTGGTCAATTAATGATCCACAACTTGGTCGAAGTTGGCACAACAATATAATTACTTCCTTGTGAGAAGGCGACATCGCCAACACTACAATTTGCATCCACAGTGTATTGACGTATGAGAAAACGGCACCCATATTTCTTACTCATCATCAAGTAGACAAACGAGAACCAAAAAAATAAACTGAGTGACATCCAGTATCATCGAACATGGCACTACTAGGACACCAACAAAATCAAACTCGGATTTTTTTATTATTTTTGGATCCAAATTGAACTGGGTGAAAACTCAAGTAACTTGTGACTTACGCGCGTGTTGTTACCTAGTGCGGTCATCCCGGAATAATTTTTTTTAGATTTAGATTGATGATTTCTGAGCAACTATCTGTAAAAGTGTCTTGAAATATATCCGCTTCCACAAATCGATTTCTTTGTCAGCCGTCCCTAAAAATCCAATTTATAGAGTGGCCTGAAAAACTGTCTCCACAAACTGAGTGGCATGTAGTTTCATCCAACTCGACTCCTTGATTGCTGCCTAAAATGATGTAATATTGCATAGCTGGCCTCCATCTTCGTTAGTTCTGATTTGCCTTTTCATGTGGGACCAACCCCATGCCAAAGGATGTTAGCCAAGTAAACAAATGCGCAGTCATAGTTCTCCCACTCGTAAGTTCTGAATACTTCAGCCACCACACGTAGTAGTTGCATTGCATGAATTAGTCCGGAAATTATACCCGTTGAACGTCGATTTCGCTGGTCAATTAATGATCCACAACTTGGTCGAAGTTGGCACAACAATATAATTACTTCCTTGTCAGAAGGCGACATCGCCAACACTACAATTTGCATCCACAGTGTATTGACGTATGAGAAAACGGCACCCATATTTCTTGCTCATCATCAAGTAGACAAACAAGAACCAAAAAATAAACTGAGTGACATCCAGTATCATCGAACATGTCACTACAAGGGTATCAACAAAATCAAACTTGGATTTTTTTTTTCTCAAATGATGTATTGCATAATTACCCACCCCCTTATTTAATTGTCAGTCGCACGCCATCTATCCTTTTCATGCTGCAGTCATAGTTCTAGATTAAGTTTCGAACCTTTCAGCCAGCACATAGTATAATGTTAATTTGGCTGGTCAACTTCAACCCGGTCCAAGTCAGTACAATATGTAAAGTAAAACATACCGCGTGCGATTCGGTGGGGATCGCGAACAATTCGATATGCAATTAACTGGAGATGGTATGGATAGATTACGTTAAGATAGATTGGAAGTTAGTGGAACAACATGAATATTAGTGGGAGATAATATAGAAAGTTGGTAGAAATTCCGGATTCGAACTGGAGACCTCGAGTACTACAACTTTGATGTTGATATAGTCTCCATACGGCGTTGTTAATCACATCCAATCAGATCGGAGAACATATATTAAATATTTGGACTTGTAAAACACTGCCCCAACAAAAACCCCATGACTGCTGGTTTAGTTTTCTGAACTGGCGATAGGAAACTAGCAGTGACGACGGGGCTCATCACTGCTGGTTTGATGAGGTTTTCTAGAAAACAAAATGTTTGGCTCGTGGAGGTAAAACAACATCAGCAAATGAACACATTTGTTTGAATATACGATAACAAAGGCCTTCCGGGATTATCACATATACGATAGCAAAGTCCATCTCCTTTCTATATTGGCATTCGGCCTAATGCCCGATTGACCTATGGTTTTTTTTTCAAAATCTACAAACTCGTGCTCAACCCGCTACTAGAGTCAAGTTTCACTGCTAGAGATTTGATTTCAAGCAGCTCCACTAATTTTGAAAAGATCTCAATATACATCTGCCTCTAGAAATCAATGCAAAAATGAGCTGGCTCTAGAAATACATTTTACATCTATTTTTGGAGGCGGCTGGATTTAGAGCCACCTCTAAAAGAGGTGTATCACAGTAAAATTTGAATTTGTGAAATGACCTCAGCCAGAGAGATGACCCAAACCAAAGATGTAGATCTCGAATAGTTATACAACTTTATTGTTAAAAAACTTTTTCATTTGAGTTCGTTTAGTGTCCCATATACTCATCCCAAAATCCGATAAAGATAATATGAGGAGAATGAATATCTCATATGGACACAGGTGACTGTTGGATTATTTAATGGGTTTGGCCCAAATTAATAATTTAATAATCCTAATAACTCTATGGCTTGAAATAAATAATACCAGCATGATTATTGACTTGACGTTGACTCAACTTATATGATTGAAGTTTATTCGTCTATATTGAGAAGTTGAGAAAATGATACTAGCATGCCACACACACGCGTGCGGCTGCCGCCGCCGCCGGCCGGGCCGTGGGCATGGGCGTGGGCATGGCGAGGCAGGCAGCGAGCGAGCGGACGGATGGACGGGAATGGTTTTGCCACTCCATCAATTACGGGAGTTACTTCCGTTTTGACATTGATGAGGCATAACTCTGGGAGTTTTCTTCACTTCATCAATTATGGGAGTTACTTCCGTTTTTACATTGATGAGGCATAATTCTGAGAGTTTCGGTTTTGCCACTCCATCAATTATGGGAGTTACTTCCATTTTTACATTGATGAGGCATAATTCTGAGAGTTTTGGTTTTGCCACTCCATCAATTACGGGAGTTACTTCCGTTTTACATTGATGAGGCATAATTCCGAGAGTTTCGGTTTTGCCACTCCATCAATTATGGGAGTTACTTCTGTTTTTACATTGATAAGGCATGATTCCGAGAGTTTCCTTCCACCCCTTCGTCTTCCTCGTGGTCGCTGAGCACCGGCACCTCTTCGCCTCCTCCTGTCCTCTCGCTACTCGAGAATCCTATAAAAGACAACTCTCACCGTCAGTCAAGAGGTCGGTTCTTTTCACAACTCGCTGCATCCAAGCCTTCCCGTCCCATGGCTTGCGCGCACAAGACCCTGGGAGAGTAGGAGCCTCCGGAACACACGTCGGCAACGAGTTCACCTGCTCGGTTGGAGACCAGCGATCACGTTTTTGGGGAGTGTCGCGGCACGACACGACTACTCACTACTTCCTCTTCTTCCTGGTGTCCTCGGCGTTAGCGGAGGTCGCGGGAATCGGCACTGCAACCATTCTGCACGGCATCAAGCGGCACGACAACATCAACAAGCGCTATGTCGATTAGCGTGAACGGCATTCATGCCGCTGGGTATGAAATTGTTCGATTTCTTACTGTTTTCTTGCCCGTTAATGTCATCAACGTATATGTATATGCTAGATCACACGTGCAAATACATGTTGCCACAAACATATTGATTATCTTATTTTTCTGGATTAAATTACTCGTTAAATTGACTAAATTCCTAACAGGGTGGAGATACATGTGAGGCTGCAGTTCCTAGGAGCAAAAAATCGAGTAACTTGACTTTCACATGTGCTATTACCTCATGCGGTCATCTCGGATTTTTTTTTGGATCCAAATTTATTATTTCTAAACTGGGTGAAAAATCAGGAAACTTGTGACTTGCGCACGTGTTGTTACCTAGTGCGGTCATCCCGGAATAATTTTTTTTTATTTTTAGATTTAAATTTATGATTTCTGAGCAAATATTCGTAAAAGTGTCTTGAATTATATCTGCTTGCACAAATCGATTTCTTTGTCAGCCGTCCCTAAAAATCCAATTTATAGAGAGGCCCTGAAAAACTGTCTCCACAATCTGAGTGGCACGTAGTTTCATCCAACTCGACTCCTTGATTTCTGCCTAAAATGATGTAATATTGCATAGCTGGCCTCCATCTACGTTAGTTCTGATTTGCCTTTTCATGTGGGACCAACCCCATGCCAAATGATGTTAGCCAAGTAAACAAATGTGCAGTCATAGTTGTCCCACACGTAAGTTCTGAATACTTCAGCCACCACACGTAGTAGTTGCATTGCATGAATTAGTCCGGAAATTATACCCGTTGAACGTCGATTTCGCTGGTCAATTCATGATCCACAACTTGGTTGAAGTTGGCACAACAATATAAATACTTCATTGTCAGAAGGCGACATCGCCAACGCTGCAATTTGCATCCACAGTGTATTGACGTATGAGAAAATGGCACCCATATTTCTTCCTCATCATCAAGTAGACAAACAAGAACCAGAAAAACTGAGTGACACCTATCATCAAACATGTCACTACTAGGGAATCAACAAAATCAAACTTGGATTTTTTTGTCTCAAATGATGTATTGCATAATTACCCACCCCCTTATTTAATTGTCAGTCGCACACCATCTATCCTTTTCTTGCTGCAGTCATAGTTCTAGATTAAGTTTCGAACCTTTCAGCCAGCACATAGTATAATGTCAATTTCGCTGGTCAACTTCAACCTGGTCCAAGTCAGTACAATATCACGCTGCTCCAGGAAGACGATGGTGGCATCCAAAAGATATGAGGATTTATAATAGTTTAGGCTGGAGCCCTACATCCAGTCTCAGAGATGATCGTGTGAGTGTTCCTCACTTGAATGCTCTGAAGTTCTTACAACGACGGGAGCAATAATGGTGGAAGAGGTTGGAGACCTAGAGCTAGGAGATGGGCTGCCGAAGGAAAGCTTCGAGAGCCCGAAGAGAATGGAGATATAGTGAGAATGAGGATGGTGCCCCTTTGGAAGGGTGCCCGGTTGCCCTTATATAGAGTCCAGGGCTAGGCCACATACAAAGAAGGAGGTTCTCCCGACCGAGGGGTCGTGAGCCTAAGAGAGGGAGCCTAGCTAACTTGGCTTGCAAGTAATGCTGTCTTGTGGTGCACGTCCTGGTGTGGCTATGGTCATGGTCTTGTGCTCACGTCGTGGCATGGTAGGACGTGGTGCCACAGTGCCCGTCATGGTGGTCACTATGGGCACGGTGATATTTCGCCAGCAGTCCTGCATGACGTGGCCTCGTTGTGGTCTTCGTCATTGTCTCCTAATCACCTGGGGGCATCATACGAGAGTAGGTAGCCACCCCAGGTCATTGATCGTCTTGTTGTGGTGGAGTTAGTGGTTGCGATCCCGAGCTCCAGGGTCATGGTCCATGTTGGCTTGGACGTCCTCTTAGTCAAGGCCATCGTCATGGATCCCATCCCATAGTGGGTGGGATCGTACATATGTATTGTTGGGCCGTATTTGGGTGGAGGTTCTCCATACCCACCGTCACCGCTTGGCGGTGTTGTCTTGTCTCTACTGCGTGGCATAGGGATGGCATCTGACCGGACCGAGGTGACCACAGTCCCCTCGGTCCTTGCAGGGTTAGTGCGGCGTGCCTGCTCTTGTCAGAGGAGGCACGCTTGGTGGGCTCAATCTCTTCGTGTCCCTTGCTAGGGGTTGGATCGGTGGAGAGGTCATGCGTCCTTACGCGTCGGGCGGCTAAGTCAGAGAAAAGAGGTCGTGGTCGGTCCCGTCCTCAGCGTTGGGCCTAGACTGCTTAGCTTAGCAGGGCCTCAATCATTTGGGCCCAAGCTAGCCTTTGTATCATGGGCCACTCGACTCGCTAACTAATCGATGTCTTGAGACACCCGGGGATTATAACCCCGATAGTAGCCCCCGAGCGTTTTTGCGATCACGAAGTGATTGTGAAAGTGCTTAGATGCGTATCATGTGAGTGTGCATTTGTAGTCGTGGCCTGTCCGAGCTTCGTCGCTCTACCCCTTGCGGGCTAGTGCATTTAATGCGGTAGGTGGCTGTTTTGTCCCGCCCTGTCAGGACGCTCTAACGATGATGTACACGACTGCTGAGCCCTATCATGTCAGCGTGCTGCATATCAGGGTTCTTGACCTAGGCAGGACCGAGTGGTCCCGTCGACGCTGTACCGGCCCTGTCCTTGGGAGGGTCTCGATTACCCCAACCTCATGTGGGCGTCTCACATTGGCTGCGGCCTCCCATGGTGCGCCACACGGCGCGAGGGCTTCAGGTTGCTTAGTCCACCCTTGGACCTATAAATAGGCGCCTCCTTACCATTCAAACCACCTTCTGCCATGTCTACGTATCGCTTTTAGCTCCTCTGAGAGACCGAGTTGGAAAGAAAGAGAGGAGAGAGAAATTTGAAGGGAACCGTGAGGCTCCAAGCATGCGATCCGCTGGGGATCGTTTGCAGCAGTCGGAGGCCGGTGCTGTCCCTTCCAACAACTGGTGCTAGAAGGAGTCTTGCGAGTAGGGGGTCGAGAGGTAGCGTGGCCACCGAATCGGTTTGTACGCGACATCGGTCTGCTACCTCGTCACCATTTCTTGCCTCGAACCTTGGGGGTTCGTGTGCTCAAAATGTGCGATGGCTAGAGGCATTTCTGGCTCCTCTCGAGGTTTCATTAAGGGTTTGTCCATCATTTGCTTGGGACTACTTGTGGAGCAAGGGAAGGGCAAAGTAGCGTGGTCTTGTCACGTTGTTCGTGTCAAACGGATCATGATGGTGACCCAGCTGCGCTTTGCTTGCTAGTGATAGTCGGGCTCCCTTTGTTGCCGAACGGATGGTTGAAGCCCCCTACATGTGATCCCCAAGGTCGTGCCATCCGCAGAGGAGTAGGTGTTGCCTATACTTCCCTTGCGTCATTCAGCCTTAGGTTGTCAATCGGCATCACCATCGAGGTGACGCCTGCCCTTGGTGTTTTAGCGGCATGGCTGCTCCTGTATTTGTGAGTATTTAGGCTTCCCCTGCGGTTGTCGCGAGCCCCAAGCCATGGGTTCGAGGTCGTGCCTTTGGTCTAGGGTCACCACAAGGTCCGTTCTGTCTTGACGATGCAAGGACCTTTTCCCCGTCCTCTTTTTGCATGGTCACGAGGTTTTTTGTGATCGTGCGGTGGCTCATAGGTCTTGGACCTTTTGTTTTTTCCACGTGACCAAGCCGTGATCATGTTTTGGATTTTGCATTGCTTCACAAGGGAGACACTGCTATGCTATCTTGGCTATTTGCTCCGTCGACCTCCCGGAGAGGTCGTGGACCTCTGATGGTTGTGAGTCTCCAGAGCTAGCCTTAGCTCTTGGACCTGGGACATAGGGAGGAGCTGGTCGTGGCTTTGCCTTGACTTCTTACGGGGTCGCAGGGACCTGACTCTGCTTTTCCCTAGCGTCCTTGCTGACCTCAAGAGGTCATGTTGCCTTGTGACAGGAGGGTTTGGTTTCGCCCCACGCGGGGAGAGGGATGTCCATCGTAACCACGCGGTCGGAGCGATGCGCCTCGTCGGGGTTGATGGGTAATTCAAGTGGGACCTGATATCCTCCCGAATCGACGTGGAGTTCAGCTATACCATCAAACCCGTCGGTCCTCGACCACCTCTGCAGCAGTTAGAGGGCAAGATGCCTCCCCCTAGCGGGGGTCAACCCGGGCGACTTCGAAGCGGACAACTCGAACACAGAGAGAGATGGTCATGTGGCTTCGCACCACCGATTAGAGCTGTAGGGGCCCATCTCAACCTGCCCCTATCCCTTTGTGGCCTCGAGCCCTTCTAAGGACTGGCCTAAGAGTGGGTTCCCTAAGCACAACACGGGGTCGTGATCGCGGTGGGTCATTCTGCGCATGGATTTAGGGGGCGGTTGGCCTCCCCAGTCACATCGTGGCATAATGGTGCCCTCTTGTGTGTAGTTGTGCACCGCGGAACGTGGGCATGTTAATCGAAATGATATGGAAAGAGTGGGAATGCATAAGGCTTACTTGGTTCGCTCTACTAGGAGGGCAACCACCGCTTCACGCTCCCTCCAATCACTCCTCCTGTGCTGCAAGATTTTCAAGACGGTTAGTAAATGTGAGTGAGCGCGTGTGCGTCTCAAGTGTCCATAGTGTTTATAAATATGCTAGAGTGGTACGGTGGGAGAGGCATTTGCTCTGAGTCGCCCGCTTTGCCATTTCCCTATTCTTGCTCTCGTGCGCTCGTAGTCCCTTCTTCGCTAGCCAGAATGGATTGTGGCAAGCGGCCACGGGATGGAGGAGGTCTGACTCTGGGAAGTTCTGCTGATGGAGGATCATGAGTGCGTGGTGGTGACCGGAGTTTGATAGGGAGCCGGTGTTGCCCTCGCTGCCATGCAGCTCTGCACCAGCTAGGACTTCCGTCGGGTGGAGCCAGGGTTCCTAGACCACGCCGGGCAGGTGGAGTGGGCGGAGCTAGTCGGTGACTTTACCGCTACTATGGCTGCTGTCATGGCCACCGTGGACATGGAGGACATCCTCTACGGTGGTGGCCAAGGGCCTTAGGTTGTACCTAGGGCCTTTTTAATAAAAAAATCTTTTAGCTTGTGTCTCTTGCTTCTTTTCTTTTGTGTGACGCCAATTAGCTGTGCTTGCCGATGATCCGGTCGTTCGAATGCCGTAGCCGCACGACCTTGCCTAGGGATCGACCTGCAAGGCTTAGCTTAGTGCGACTCCATTTTTGTGACCAAAGTGTCGTAGGATAGATCCGGCAGCAGCACGCCTTTCGTCGACCTCTTTTCCTTAGGTCATGATGATTTCGTCGGCCTTGCCTAGAGTTGGCTCTTGGGGTCCGGCTTCGTGCGGCCCATTGATGTGCGCTGGTGCATGATATGCCGTGATGTAGCCCCCGCGAGTGAGCCGTGTCAACTGGCACGCGCCGATCGACACGGGTCACTCGGGGTCGAACGCATCGCCAGAGTGTCACCTCGACATGCGCTCATTGATGTGTATTATGATCTCAAGGCACGGGGAAGGATTCATTAATGATTATGTACACAAACTTGGCTAGGGAGACTCATGTCTTGGAGTAGCTGTGGTGCGAATGCTGGGTGTCCACATTGCTGGTGATGGCCCTTGACATTCGTGGTGCTTGGCGCGGCGAGGCCTGGGACGCATGGCTTGTCGAGTCAAGGAATGCGCTATGTCACGAGCCCTCTGGAGCTCATCGATCGCGTCATCCTCGCACCGAGGTGTCGGAGGTTTCTTCGCACACCGCGTTCAAGGCCACTGGACGTGACGTCCGCGTGCTTTCCTACCATGTAGGGAAGTTGCATTCAGGCCCAACCCCCAGGAGTTGGCCTTTAGAGCTTGACTATGGCATGACACCAGTTGCTGCCACCCAAGTGAGTCGAGTCTCCAGGGGTTGGCATGCAGCTGTCGCGATGTCATAGTTTTCCTACTCACAAAGGTGGGCCTATTGAAGGTCGCCTCCTATGGTGATGATCCCGTGAGGACCGGGCATTTTGAGCTTGAGGTAGGTGTAGTTGTGGACAACCATGAATTTGGCATAGCATGGTCGACCTAGGATGGCATGGTAGGCGCCGGGGAAATCTGCTATTTCAAAGGGGAGCGTTTCCGTGCAGAAAGTTGGCTCGACCTCCGAACGTCACAGGTACGTCAACCTGCCCGAGGGGAACGGCTTGAAGCCCGGGTATGACTCCATGGAATGGAGCACTAGATGGCTGTATCACCACTCGCGACAGCCCCATGGCGTCGTTGGTCTCAGCGTAGAGGAGGTTGAGGCCACTCCCGCCATCCATGAGGACACGAGATAGGCGGGTCTTGCCAATGATCGGGTCGACGACATGGGGGAAGCATTCCGATTGCGGAATGTGATCAGGGTGATCCTTTCTGTCAAAAGTGATCGTAGTCTCCGACCATTTTAGGAAAACTGGGATGGCTTCGCTGAGAGCGACCGCGTTGACCTCCCTGGCCATGAGCTTTTGCCGGGGCTTGGATTCGTACACTGCTGGTCCACCAAAGATCATGAGGCACCCTTTTGGGTCGGGATACACATCGCCTTCTTTTCATTGTCAGCGGATCCAGACGGTTCATCCATGCCGGTTGACTTGTAGTCACCCTTGAAGTAGCGCTCGATGAGGTCGCACTCTTCGAGGGTGTGCTTGACTGGATAGCCATGGTTGCGGCATGGCAACTTGACTATCTTGTTGAAACTGACATGGCTGAGCTTGCCAGTTTTCTGCTTATGGACCGTATCAACTGCCATGACAAATTTGCTGTCATGGCATCTCTAGCTATCTTTCTTGCCTTTCCCCTGCCGATTACGGTCCTTAGTCTCGTCTGTGGGCTCGGCTTGAGCCTTTCCCTTGTATTTGCAAAAGATTGCCCAGACTACCTCCTCGCTGGCGGCATGGCTTGTCGTGAGGTCAAGCAGCTCCCACGTTGTCTGCGGCTTGCTACATCCGAGCTCGTGGACGAGTGCTTCATTGGTTGTGTCGGAGATTAATGCCCCGATCATGTTTGCGTCTACGATATCGGGAAGCTTCATAGCACTGCTTGGAAAAGAGGTGGATGTGCGCATGCAGAGTCTCTCCCACTTTTTGCTTGTAGGCCTTGAGATCCCAGGAATTTCCCTGGCGCACGTATGTGCCCTAAAAGTTCCCTACATAGATGCGCTTGAAGTATGCCCATGAGTGGATGCTATCTGCAGGGAGATGCTCGAGCCATGCTCAGGCACTTTCCGCGAGGTAGAGTGGCAAGTATTGGATGATGAAGAGATCATTGTTCGCCCCGCCTGGTCAACAGGCGAGGTGGAAATCTTCCAGCCATATAGCGAGGTTGGTGTCCCCAGAGTACTTGACGATGTTCGGCGGCGCACGAAAACACGCCGAGAATGGCGTCTGTCGGATCTTCTTCCTCAATGCCTGCGGGCCACAAGCGTCCAGGCTTGGACTGCGTCAAATGTCTCGGGTCTTGGGGTGTCAGCCATAGTTGTCTGGATCTCTATCATCGTAGTATGGCAGATCTTAGCCTGCTAGGTCTGGCCCTAGGCGTCTAGCGCCTTGGGCCAGGCGGGCATTGTGGTTTCTGATGTAATAGCTGCGCGCTGGGGAAGGCTCCTGCCTGCGCGCAGCCATGTCATTACCGGTCGAAGCATGCTTGGCGTGTAGTGCCCCTCAGGGGCGCCACACGCGAAGGAGATGTGCACGTGGCTGGCCTCGGGATGTCGCCTCTCCGTCGAGCTTTGAGCCTGCTGTACTACCACAGTTTCCAGCAGGTCTCGCAACTCCTAGTGAACGTGCCTTCCTTCATCAGTCGAGGGTTCAGGGGCCGTTCGAATGATGATGGCAGCCGCCGTGATGTTCTGGCTAGCTCGAGGGAAGACGGGTGTCTCCCTTCTGCCTTGTTGGATCTGATCGTACACATGGCATGCCTGCGCCCACGTGCCCTCGGCATTGAGGTGTTGCAGGCTAGGGCATCCATCGTCGCGGTGTTCGTCGGCCTGCTTAACTTTGCGGGCCCTGGCTCATTCTAGGCGCTCCTGGTCGTACTTCGCCTGTTCCTTGGGGGTGCATGGAATCGGACAGGCATCATACCACGCGCCTCCTGCCGCCACTGCCCCATCCTCTGAGAGGTGCAACATGTTGCACTCTCTCAACAGATGATAGCTCCTCTCAAAATCGGACTCGGAGTCCGTGTTCCCTGGGGTCGTTGATAGGAGATCATAGATGGACTTCGAATCCCGCTCCATCATCCCCACAAACCTGGAAGAATATGGTGTCATCGCATGACCGTTACGCCAGGCCAGCTCTTGCTCGAAGAGTGTGGTCGGGTCCCTCATTCTGGAGGGCAATGCAGAGTTGGGGTTCTAGAATTCGGCCTCTGGCAGTATGGGTTCGCTCCCGGAGAGCTAGGCTAAAGCGTTCGCCAACACATAGAAAATGCGTCGGCATAGCTCTGGCTTGGGATTTGCTCCGAGATAGGCATCAATCCTGCATGCTAGCGCATCAGGATCGATGATCGTGGGACCGATGTGGGCCGGTCCATGATCTGGCATCGGGAAGTGCGGCAAGGCCGCATTCCCTTCGTTGAGGCATAGCTGGCCCATATGGTTAGCTACGAAGTCTAGGTCCCCGAAGCGCAGGGCTTGGCCGAGGAGAAGACTGTCAACGGGTGCTGGCCCGTTGATGTCGGCGAACTCGAGGCTTTCGAAGCGGATGCATCCACCGGGGGCCGCGCCAAGAGCAAGTCCGACGTAGGTGCAGGGAGCCATCGCTTCCTTCAACAATCGAGAGTGGGTGACTGTCCCCTACCTGGCATGCCAACCATCGGTGTTTTGTAAACCGGACCAGTAAATTTATACGAATGCCGCGCTGCTCTAGGAAGACGATGGTAGCATCCAAAAAAGACGAGGATTTATACTGGTTCAGGCCAGAGCCCTATGTCCAGTCTCAAAGATGATCAAGTGCGTGTTCCTCGCTTGAATGCTCTGAAGTTCTTACAATGGGGGGTGCAAGAATGGTGGAAGTGGTAGGGGAGCTAGAGCTAGGAGATGGGCTACCCAAAGAAAAGCTTCGAGAGCCCAAAGAGAATGGAGATGTGGTGAGAATGAGGATGGTGCCCCTATGGAAGGGTGTCCTGGCTGCCCTTATATAGAGTCCGGGTCTAGGCCACATACAAAGAAGGAGGTTCTCCCGACCGGGGGGTCTGGAGCCTGAGGGAGGGAGCCTTGCTAACCTGGCTTGCAAATAACATTGTCTTGTGGTGCACGTCCTAGTGTGGCTATCGTCATGGTCTTGTGCTCACGTCGTGGTGTGGCATGACGTGGTGCCACAGTGCCCGTCATGGCGGTCACTGTGGGCATGGTGGTATTTCGCCAGCCGTCCTGCGCGACAAGGCCGTCCTCATCATGGTCTTCATCATCATCTCCTGATCACCAGGGGGCGTCATACGAGAGTAGGAAGCCAATCCCCAGGTCGCCGATCATCTTGCTGTGGTGGAGTTAGTGGTTGCAATCCCAAGCTCTAAGGTCATGGTCCATGTTGGCTTGGACGTCCTCTAAGTCAAGGACATTGTCGTGGATCCCATCCCGTAGTGGGTGGGATCGTACATACGTCTTGTCGGGCCGTATTAGGGCGGTGCTTCTCCATACCCGCCATCACCACTTGGCGGTGTTGTCTTGTCTCTACTGCGTGGCGCAGGGATGGTGTCTGACCGGACCGAGGTGACCACTATCCCCTCGGTCCTTGCGGGGTTAGTGTGGCATGCCTGCTCTTGTAAGAGTAGGCGTGCTTGGTGGGCTCGATCTCTCCCCGTCCCTTCCTATGGGTCGGATCGGTGTAGAGGTCGTGCATCCTTGCGCGGCGGTCGGCTATGGCAGAGAACAGGGGTTGTGGTAGGCCCCGTCCTCAGCGTCGGGCCTAGACTGCTTAGGTTAGCTAGGCCTCTGTCGTTTGGGCTCAAGCCAGCCTTTGTATTGTGGGCCGCTCGGCTCGCTGACTATTCAATACCTTGAGACACCCAGGGACTATAACCCGACAAAAGTCGAAACAAATCAGTCTCGAAACGAGACATCTCTAAAAAATACATTCGTAGAGGCGGCTGCTATTTTTGGCCACCTCTACAAATGCCTCTATCTCGAGAGACGGCTCTAGATGTGGCCGCCTCTACAAATCTATTTTTGGAGGCGGCTGGATTTAGAGCCACCTCTAAAAGAGATGCATCACAGTAAAATTTGAATTTGTCAAATGACCTCAGCCGGAGAAATGACCCAAACCAAAGATGTAGATCTCGAATAGTTATACAACTTTATAGTTAAAAACTTTTTCATTTGTGTTCGTTTAGTGTCCCATATACTCATCTCAAAATCTGATAAAGATAATATGAGGAGAATGAATATCTCATATGGACACAGGTGACTTATCGGTGGAGATACGTGTGAGGCTGCAGGTCCTAGGAGCAAAAAATCGAGTAACTTGTGACTTGCGCGTGTGCTAATTACCTGGTGCGCTCATCTCGGATTTTTTTTTATTTTTGGATCCAAATTGAACTGGGTGAAAACTCAAGTAACTTGTGACTTGCGCGCGTGTTGTTACCTAGTGCGGTCATCCCAGAATATTTTTTTTTATTTTTAGATTTAGATTCATGATTTCTGAGCAAATATTTGTAAAAGTGTCTTGAAATATATCCCCTTCCACAAATCGATTTCTTTGTCGGCCGTCCCTAAAAATCCAATTTATAGAGTGACCTGAAAAACTGTCTCCACAAACTGAGTGGCATGTAGTTTCATCCAACTCGACTCCTTGATTGCTGCCTAAAACGATGTAATATTGCATAGCTGGCCTCCATCTTCGTTAGTTCTGATTTGCCTTTTCATGTGGGACCAACCCCATGCCAAAGGATGTTAGCCAAGTAAACAAATGCGCAGTCATAGTTCTCCCACTCGTAAGTTCTGAATACTTCGCCACCACACGTAGTAGTTGCATTGCATGAATTAGTCCGGAAATTATACCCGTTGAACGTCGATTTCGCTGGTCAATTAATGATCCACAACTTGGTCGAAGTTGGCACAACAATATAATTACTTCCTTGTGAGAAGGCGACATCGCCAACACTACAATTTGCATCCACAGTGTATTGACGTATGAGAAAACGGCACCCATATTTCTTACTCATCATCAAGTAGACAAACGAGAACCAAAAAATAAACTGAGTGACATCCAGTATCATCGAACATGGCACTACTAGGATACCAACAAAATCAAACTCGGATTTTTTTATTATTTTTGGATCCAAATTGAACTGGGTGAAAACTCAAGTAACTTGTGACTTACGCACGTGTTGTTACCTAGTGCGGTCATCCCGGAATAATTTTTTTTAGATTTAGATTGATGATTTCTGAGCAAATATTCGTAAAAGTGTCTTGAAATATATCCGCTTCCACAAATCGATTTCTTTGTCAGCCGTCCCTAAAAATCCAATTTATAGAGTGGCCTGAAAAACTGTCTCCACAAACTGAGTGGCATGTAGTTTCATCCAACTCGACTCCTTGATTGCTGCCTAAAATGATGTAATATTGCATAGGTGGCCTCCATCTTCGTTAGTTCTGATTTGCCTTTTCATGTGGGACCAACCCCATGCCAAAAGATGTTAGCCAAGTAAACAAATGCGCAGTCATAGTTCTCCCGCTCGTAAGTTCTGAATACTTCAGCCACCACACGTAGTAGTTGCATTGCATGAATTAGTCCGGAAATTATACCCGTTGAACGTCGATTTCGCTGGTCAATTAATGATCCACAACTTGGTCGAAGTTGGCACAACAATATAATTACTTCCTTGTCAGAAGGCGACATCGCCAACAGTACAATTTGCATCCACAGTGTATTGACGTATGAGAAAACGGCACCCATATTTCTTACTCATCATCAAGTAGACAAACAAGAACCAAAAAATAAACTGAGTGACATCCAGTATCATCGAACATGTCACTACAAGGGTATCAACAAAATCAAACTTGGATTTTTTTTTTCTCAAATGATGTATTGCATAATTACCCACCCCCTTATTTAATTGTCAGTCGCACGCCATCTATCCTTTTCATGCTGCAGTCATAGTTCTAGATTAAGTTTCGAACCTTTCAGCCAGCACATAGTATAATGTTAATTTGGCTGGTCAACTTCAACCCGGTCCAAGTCAGTACAATATGTAAAGTAAAACATACCGCGTGCGATTCGGTGGGGATCGCGAACAATTCGATATGCAATTAACTGGAGATGGTATGGATAGATTACGTTAAGATAGATTGGAAGTTAGTGGAACAACATGATTATTAGTGGGAGATAATATAGAGAGTTGGTA
Source organism: Saccharum spontaneum (assembly GCA_022457205.1). Lineage (NCBI taxonomy): Eukaryota > Viridiplantae > Streptophyta > Magnoliopsida > Poales > Poaceae > Saccharum > Saccharum spontaneum. The sequence continues at coordinate 34,401,747 of CM039610.1, read as the reverse complement.
GAAATTCCGGATTCGAACTGGAGACCTCGAGTACTACAACTTTGATGTTGATATAGTCTCCATACGGCGTTGTTAATCACATCCAATCAGATCGGAGAACATATATTAAATATTTGGACTTGTAAAACACTGCCCCAACAAAAACCCCATGAGTGCTGGTTTAGTTTTCTGAACTGGCGATAGGAAACTAGCAGTTACGACGGGGCTCATCACTGCTGGTTTGATGAGGTTTTCTAGAAAACAAAATGTTTGGCTCGTGGAGGTAAAACAACATCAGCAAATGAACACATTTGTTTGAATATACGATAACAAAGGCCTTCTGGGATTATCACATATACGATAGCAAAGTCCATCTCCTTTCTATATTGGCATTCGGCCTAATGCCCGATTGACCTATGGTTTTTTTTTCAAAATCTACAAACTCGTGCTCAACCCGCTACTAGAGTCAAGTTTCACTGCTAGAGATTTGATTTCAAGCAGCTCCACTAATTTTGAAAAGATCTTAATATACATCTGCCTCTAGAAATCAATGCAAAAATGAGCTGGCTCTAGAAATACATTTTACATCTATTTTTGGAGGCGGCTGGATTTAGAGCCACCTCTAAAAGAGGTGTATCACAGTAAAATTTGAATTTGTGAAATGACCTCAGCCAGAGAGATGACCCAAACCAAAGATGTAGATCTCGAATAGTTATACAACTTTATTGTTAAAAAACTTTTTCATTTAAGTTCGTTTAGTGTCCCATATACTCATCCCAAAATCCGATAAAGATAATATGAGGAGAATGAATATCTCATATGGACACAGGTGACTGTTGGATTATTTAATGGGTTTGGCCCAAATTAATAATTTAATAATCCTAATGACTCTATGGCTTGAAATAAATAATACCAGCATGATTATTGACTTGACGTTGACTCAACTTATATGATTGAAGTTTATTCGTCTATATTGAAAAGTTGAGAAATGATACTAGCATGCCACACACACGCGTGCGGCTGCCGCCGCCGCCGGCCGGGCCGTGGGCATGGGCGTGGGCATGGCGAGGCAGGCAGCGAGCGGACGGATGGAAGAGAAAGGTTTTGCCACTCCATCAATTATGGGAGTTACTTCTGTTTTGACATTGATGAGGCATAACTCTGGGAGTTTTCTTCACTCCATCAATTATGGGAGTTACTTCCGTTTTTACATTGATGAGGCATAATTCTGAGAGTTTCGGTTTTGCCACTCCATCAATTATGGGAGTTACTTCCATTTTTACATTGATGAGGCATAATTCTGAGAGTTTTGGTTTTGCCACTCCATCAATTACGGGAGTTCCGTTTTACATTGATGAGGCATAATTCCGAGAGTTTCGGTTTTGCCACTCCATCAATTACGGGAGTTACTTCTGTTTTTACATTGATAAGGCATGATTCCGAGAGTTTCCTTCCACCCCTTCGTCTTCCTCGTGGTCGCTGAGCACCGGCACCTCTTCGCCTCCTCCTGTCCTCTCGCTACTCGAGAATCCTATAAAAGACAACTCTCACCGTCAGTCAATAGGTCGGTTCTTTTCACAACTCGCTGCATCCAAGCCTTCCCGTTCCATGGCTTGCGCGCACAAGACCCTAGGAGAGTAGGAGCCTCCGGAACACACATCGGCAACGAGTTCACCTGCTCGGTTGGAGACCAGCGATCACGTTTTTGGGGAGTGTCGCGGCACGACACGACTACTCACTACTTCCTCTTCTTCCTGGTGTCCTCGGCGTTAGCGGAGGTCGCGGGAATCGGCACTGCAACCATTCTGCACGGCATCAAGCGGCACGACAACATCAACAAGCGCTATGTCGATTAGCGTGAACGGCATTCATGCCGCTGGGTATGAAATTGTTCGATTTCTTACTGTTTTCTTGCCCGTTAATGTCATCAACGTATATGTATATGCTAGATCACACGTGCAAATACATGTTGCCACAAACATATTGATTATCTTATTTTTCTGGATTAAATTACTCGTTAAATTGACTAAATTCCTAACAGGGTGGAGATACAGATGAGGCTGCAGTTCCTAGGAGCAAAAAATCGAGTAACTTGACTTTCACATGTGCTATTACCTCATGCGGTCATCTCGGATTTTTTTTTGGATCCAAATTTATTATTTCTAAACTGGGTGAAAAATCAGAAAACTTGTGACTTGCGCACGTGTTGTTACCTAGTGTGGTCATCCCGGAATAATTTTTTTTTATTTTTAGATTTAAATTTATGATTTCTGAGCAAATATTCGTAAAAGTGTCTTGAATTATATCTGCTTGCACAAATCGATTTCTTTGTCAGCCGTCCCTAAAAATCCAATTTATAGAGAGGCCCTGAAAAACTGTCTCCACAAACTGAGTGGCACGTAGTTTCATCCAACTCGACTCCTTGATTTCTGCCTAAAATGATGTAATATTGCATAGCTGGCCTCCATCTACGTTAGTTCTGATTTGCCTTTTCATGTGGGACCAAACCCATGCCAAATGATGTTAGCCAAGTAAACAAATGTGCAGTCATAGTTGTCCCACACGTAAGTTCTGAATACTTCAGCCACCACACGTAGTAGTTGCATTGCATGAATTAGTCCGAAAATTATACCCGATGAACGTCGATTTCGATGGTCAATTAATGACCCACAACTTGGTTGAAGTTGGCACAACAATATAAATACTTCCTTGTCAGAAGGCGACATCGCCAACGCTGCAATTTGCATCCACAGTGTATTGACGTATGAGAAAACGGCACCCATATTTCTTCCTCATCATCAAGTAGACAAACAAGAACCAGAAAAACAGAGTGACACCTATCATCGAACATGTCACTACTAGGGAATCAACAAAATCAAACTAGGATTTTTTTTGTCTCAAATGATGTATTGCATAATTACCCACCCCCTTATTTAATTGTCAGTCGCACACCATCTATCCTTTTCTTGCTGCAGTCATAGTTCTAGATTAAGTTTCGAACCTTTCAGCCAGCACATAGTATAATGTCAATTTCGCTGGTCAACTTCAACCCGGTCCAAGTCAGTACAATATGTAAAGTAAAACATACCGCGCGCGATTCTGTGGGGATCGTGCACAATTCGATATGCAATTAACCGGAGATGGTATGGATAGATTACCTTATGATAGATTGGAAGTTAGTGGAACAATATGATTATTAGTTGGAGATAATATAGAGGGTGGTAGGAATTCTGGATCCGAACGGGAGACCTCGAGTACTACAACTTTGATGTTGATTTAGTCTCCATACGACGTTGTTACTCACATCCAATCTGATCGGAGAACATATATTAAATATTTGGACTTGTAAAACACTGCCCCAACAAAAACCCCATCAGTGCTAGTTTAGTTTTCTGAACCAGTGATAGGAAACTAGCAGTGACGACGGGGCTCATAACTGCTGGTTTGATGAGGTTTTCTAGAAAACAAAATGTTTGGCTCGTGGAGGTAAAATAACATCAGCAAATGAACACAATTGTTTGAATATACGATAACAAAGGCCTTTTGGGATTATCACATATACGATAGCAAAGTCCATCTCCATTCTATATTGGCATTCGGCCTAATGCCCAATTGACCTATGGTTTTTTTTTTCAAAATCTACAAACTCGTGCTCAACCCGCTAGTAGAGTCAAGTTTCTCAGCAAGGGATTTGATTTCAAGCAGGTCCACTATTTTTGAAAAGATCTCAATCTACATCCGCCTCTACAAATCAATCCAAAAATGAGCTGGCTCGAGAAATACATTTTACTTCTTTTTTTGGAGGCGGCTGGATTTAGAGCCACCTGTAAAAGAGGTGTATCACAGTAAAATTTGAATTTGTCAAATGACCTCAACTGGAGAAATGACCCAAACCAAAGATGTAGATCTCGAATAGTTATACAACTTTATAGTTAAAAAACTTTTTCATTTGAGTTCGTTTAGTGTCCCATATACTCATGTCAAAATCCAATAAAGATAATACGAGGAGAATGAATATCTCATATGGACACAGGTGACTTATGGGTGGAGATACATGTGAGGCTGCAGTTCCTAGGAGCAAAAAATCGAGTCACTTGACTTTCGCATGTGCAATTTCCTCATGCGGTCATCTCGGATTTTTTTTTTCTTTTTGGATCCAAATTAATTATTTCTAAAGTGGGTGAAAAATCAGGTAACTTGTGACTTGCGCGCGTGTTGTTACCTAGTGCGGTCATCCCGGAATAATTTTTTATTTTTAGATTTAAATTTATGATTTCTGTGCAAATATTCGTAAAAGTGTCTTGAAATGTATCCGCTTCCACAAATCGATTTCTTTGTCAGCTGTCCCAAGAAATCCAATTCATAGGGAGGCCTGAAAAACTGTCTCCACACACTGAGTGGCACGTAGTTTCATCCAACTCGACTCCTTGATTTCTGCCTAAAATGATGTAATATTGCATAGCTGGCCTCCATCTACGTTAGTTCTGATTTGCCTTTTCATGTGGGACCAACCCCATGCCAAGCCAAGTAAACAAATGCGCAGTCATATATAGTTGTCCCACACGTAAGTTCTGAATACTTCAGCCACCACACGTAGTAGTTGCATTGCATGAATTAGTCCGGAAATTATACCCGTTGAACGTCGATTTCGCTGGTCAATTCATGATCCACAACTTGGTTGAAGTTGGCACAACAATATAAATACTTCCTTGTCAGAAGGCGACATCGCCAACGCTGCAATTTGCATCCACAGTGTATTGACGTATGAGAAAACGGCACCCATATTTCTTCCTCATCATCAAGTAGACAAACAAGAACCAGAAAAACTGAGTGACACCTATCATCGAACATGTCACTACTAGGGAATCAACAAAATCAAACTAGGATTTTTTTTGTCTCAAATGATGTATTGCATAATTACCCACCCCCTTATTTAATTGTCAGTCGCACACCATCTATCCTTTTCTTGCTGCAGTCATAGTTCTAGATTAAGTTTCGAACCTTTCAGCCAGCACATAGTATAATGTCAATTTCGCTGGTCAACTTCAACCCGGTCCAAGTCAGTACAATATGTAAAGTAAAACATACCGCGCGCGATTCTGTGGGGATCGTGAACAATTCGATATGCAATTAACCGGAGATGGTATGGATAGATTACCTTATGATAGATTGGAAGTTAGTGGAACAATATGATTATTAGTGGGAGATAATATAGAGGGTGGTAGGAATTCTGGATCCGAACGGGAGACCTCGAGTACTACAACTTTGATGTTGATTTAGTCTCCATACGACGTTGTTACTCACATCCAATCTGATCGGAGAACATATATTAAATATTTGGACTTGTAAAACACTGCCCCAACAAAAACCCCATCAGTGCTAGTTTAGTTTTCTGAACCGGTGATAGGAAACTAGCAGTGACGACGGGGCTCTGTCACACCCATTTAACGACCAAATGGAGTGCATACCCTTATGTGCGCCCAGAGATCAATCACATATAAGTTTACAAATTATAACGGAAGTATCATCACAAATGTTATTACATCACGATATTTAACACATAGTCTTAACACAAATGTAGCGGAAGTAAAAATAATAAACTCTCGTGGTAGCTCCAGTCACAGGTACATTGACTGGTTGACAGCGAGACTAGTAATCTTTAGGGAAGTAGGCGTAGTAGTCACTATTACCTCCATCTGTTACCCATCCGGGATTTTTATCCAAGTAAGAAAAATAAACAAGCGTAAGTACATCTCGTACTCAACAAGTGTAACATGGGGTTCATGAGGCTCAAAAAGGCATAACATTAGTTTATCAGCATGTAGCTTTGAATTGATTTTAGCATATTAATAGCATCAAAATGTCTCAATGTAAACAATAAACATATGATTCATGTGAAATGATTGATGAATAGCAAAAACATAACCATTAACAATTATTCAACTATTCCATAAGGGTCCAAGGCCACTCGTGACCGTGAGCACGGCTGTTATAACAGTTTTACACTCTGCAGAGGTTGTACACTTTCACTGTGAGTCGTGTTACCCATATGCCCGGGTTAATTACTCCCAAAACACTACCAAGGTGAGCAGGCAGGGTAAACACTATGAAGTCTTTCGAAGGTTCGTCTAACAAGTTAGGGCCATTAGATTCACTCGGCAAACAGATGTAGAGCCCCCCTTCCAAATGGCACAATAACCCGCAGCCTATACACATAAGGACAGAGGCCGCACTATACTCGATTCGTCAAGCCATTCTTACACCAAAAAAGTTACCTCTAACAAGCTAGAAAATGTCCTTCTATATGACTAAAGCCAGAGCCATATAGCCCCCACAATTGTACTGTAAATCCCGGATTGTCGCTTATAGACGAGTCCTTACGGAGAGCAATTAGAGCATCAAAAGTAACCCCCATGCTCTAATCCCCTTTAAACATTAATCAAAATCATCTTTTAATGTTTGTTGCATATTCCTCTAATCAATTTACATGATCATAGTCCATGTTTAAGCACTAGCCATACTACTCAATGCATTGTAATAGGTATCAAGGTGTAGGATCAATCACTAAGTCATCCTTAACAAGCAATAAATGCATAATGATATTATTTGCATAATGTGAATAGGACAACAAGGATAATCCCATGCTATACTTGCCTTGCTCAAACTGGTCCTGAAGATCTTGCTCGTAGAAAGGATCTTGATCCCTAACGAATTGCTCACCGTCTATACTCGATCAATCAATAGCAACAACACACATCCAGAGGCAATCATGCATAAACAAACAAGACTATAATTAGAACAGTACACCATCAGTAAGAAAATAAAATAAAAAGTCTTTAAAATGAATCTACAACTCGCTATGATCACACAGACGCAAAGACCACGAAAAACGGAGCTAAAACGACAAAGTTATGAATTTACGAAGATTTCCTACTGTACAAACCTACTGTACAATTCTATAGTTACATAGAGCTCACAAATATGAATCTAACGCAATTTGAATGGACCAAATCGGAGTTAAAACGAAGATTCTACGACTAAAACTGTAAATATCAGAAAGCGTATTTTTTTCTTTTTCCGAAACGAATTACGTTTTCAACTATTCAAAACGTATTTTGCGTTTTACGTTTTAGGACCGCGGGTTACATACTTAAAAACTTTAGGGTTTCTTTTACAAAAACACCAAGCGAACCGGTAACTTTTAATTTAGACCGTCGGATTCAAAACCAACGGCCCGGATTAGATCGGGGAGGGAGAGAGAGAAAACGCAGGCGGCCACAGTAGCCCGACGGCGGCGCCATGGCCGGAAATGGCCCGAGCTCGCCGGAGCTTGAGAAGACGGCCCTCCCGAGCACCGTTTGCCAAACCGAGAGCACCGGAAGAACGAGCGCATCACGGCGATCTTACCCCGCGTGAAGATAGGGCCGGGGATGAACGGAAGGCGGCGGCTTGCTCACGGTGGCGGGTATGGCGGCGGTGGCGTGTGCGGTGGCTTGATGGAACGACCAAATCGGCTCAAAAGGGACGGGATGGATGCGAAATAGCACGGGGTTCTATTTTATAGCCCGTAGGTGCGAGAAAACAAGGAAAGTGCGAAGATTCGCGGTGGATTCGGATCACCGAATCGGTGAAGAAGGGGAAGGCGGTGTTCGGCCGGAGGAAGAAGAAAGGAAAGTGAAGGCAGTCGCTGACAGGCGGGCCCGGCATGCCAGGGAGACAAGGGAGCGGCGCGCGCAGCTGGGCCAGCAGGCCGTGCCTGGGCTCGGCCCAGTGAAGCGGATGCGGGCGCGGGGGGAAAAAACAAAGAGGGAGGATGGGCCGCCAAAGCAGGCCGGGGAGTTGGGTTGTGGTAAGAGAAGCGGCCCAAGCAGAAAGAATTCCTTTTCTTTTTCCTAATTCTTTTTCAAATCCATTTTTCAAAAGATATTTAAATCCAATTTAAATTTGATTTGAACCACTCATCACAAAATCTCAAATGCAGCAGCATGAATGCTCAATCATGTTCCTACCCTTATATTAAATTTTAAATTTATAAAAATTATTCTTATTCTAAATTTGCATGCTCACAAAATTATATATAAAAATCATATTTCCCTATTTTTCTTCTTTCAAAATTTTTAGGGTGTTACAATTCTACCCCCTTAAAATGAATCTCGTCCCGAGATTCGACCGATGCTTACTCAAACAATTGTGGGTAGGTTTTTCTTAAATCCTCTTCTCGCTCCCAAGTAGCCTCTTCTGCTGTTTACCGATTCCACTGTACTTTACACATTTTGATTGTTCTACTTCTTGTGACTCTGTCAGCAGTCTCCAAAATTTTAACCGGAAACTCTTCATATGTAAGATCCTCCTTAATAGTGAGCTCCTCTAATGGAATCTGTTCCTCTGGTACTCACAAACATTTCTTCAGTTGAGACACATGGAACACATCATGTACACCTGCCAGGCTCTCGGGTAATTCCAATTGATATGCCACTTCACCACGTCTTTCTATAATCTTGAAAGGTCCAATATATCTTGGTGCCAATTTACCCTTCATGTTAAATCTCTTCACACTTCTCATGGGAGACACTTTCAAGTAAACGTAATCCCCTACCTCAAAAGTCAACTCTCTTCTACGAGTATCAGCATAACTTTTCTGTCGGGACTGTGCTATTTTTAGATTATCTCTAATCATTCTTACTTTCTTTTCAGCATCCTTTAGTACATCGGGCCCAAATACTTGACTCTCCCCTGTCTGAATCCAGAACAACGGGGTCTTACACTTTCGTCCATACAGAGCCTCAAACGGTGCCATTTGAAGACTCTTCTGATAACTATTATTATAAGAGAACTCTACATAAGGCAAGCTCTTATCCCAACTAGTACCATATTATAAAGCACAAGCTCTCAACATATCTTCCAATATCTGATTAATTCTCTCCGTTTGACCATCTGTCTGGAGATGATAAGTTGTACTAAAATTCAGTTTAGTTCCCAATGATTCATGTATCTTTTGCCAATAATGAGATGTAAACTGAGTACCTCGATCAGACACAATCTTCTTAGGAACTCCATGTAGACTCACTATTCTTTCCATATACAATTCTGCCAACTTCGCACTGCTATATGTAGTCCTCATAGGCAGAAAATGAGCAACCTTAGTCAGACGATCCACTATCACCCAAATTGAATCATATCCTCTCTGAGTCCGTGGCAACCCAACTATAAAGTCCATACCAACCTCTTCCCATTTCCACTCGGGTATCTGCATAGGCTGTAACAATCCTGCAGGTCTCTGATGTTCAGCTTTCACCCTTTGACAAGTGTCACACAAGGCAACATACTCAGCAACGTCTCTCTTTAAACCATACCACCAATATTTCTCTTTCAGATCCAAATACATCTTAGTACTCTCTGGATATATGGAATAAGCTGACTCATGAGCTTCACGCAGAATTGCCCTTCTGATATCCTTATCCTCAAGCACACACAGCCTTTTTCCAAACCATAGCGTACCATTATCATCCTTATGAAATCCTGGAGATTTACCCTTCGCGATGTTTTCATCTATCTCTCTCAACTTTTCATCTTTCAGCTGACCCTTGCGGATTTCTTGCTCCAAAATAGGCTCTAGTACTAATTCCACTGCATTGGTAGTAAATCCTAAGTTCAGATGCTTGCATTCAGCATACAATTCTTTTGGCATAGGCATTACTTGTATTTCATTTGCATAACTTTCCTACTGAGAGCATCAGCAACAACGTTGGCCTTTCCTGGGTGATAATGCACCTCTAGATCATAGTCTTTTATTAACTCCAACCATCTACGCTGCCTCAAGTTCAGATCTGTTTGAGTAAAGATATACCTTAGACTCTTGTGATCAGTGTATATATCACTCTTGTGTCCAATCAAATAATGTCTCCATATCTTTAATGCATGAACCACTGTAGCTAATTCCAAATCATGAGTAGGGTAATTCAACTTATGCTTCCTCAACTGCCTCGATGCATATGCCATAACTCTACCTTCTTGCATAAGAACACATCCTAAACCCAATCGAGATGCATCACAATAGATAGAGAAAGGTTTATTCAGATCTGGCAAAACTAAGACGGGTGCAGTAGTCAATCTTTTTTTTAATTCCTCAAAATTAGCCTGGCACTTCTCGGACCACACAAACTTGGCATTCTTCTCCAACAATGCAGTCATTGGTTTTGCAAGCTTTGAAAACCCCTCTATAAATCTCCTATAATAGCCAGCCAATCCCAAGAAGCTACGGATCTCACTCACATTGATGGGTGGCTTCCAGTTCAATATATCTTTCACCTTGCCAGGATCTACTGATATTCCTCCATTTGAGACAATGTGACCCAGAAAAGAAACTTCCTTCAACCAAAACTCACATTTACTCCTTTTTGCATATAGTTGGTGTTCTCTGAGCTTTTGCAAGACCAACCTCAAATGTTCAGCATGTTCTTCCTCAGTCTTAGAAAATACTAGAATATCATCAATGAATACCACTACAAACTTGTCCAGATATTCCATGAACACCTTATTCATTAAGTACATGAAGTATGCAGGGGCATTAGTCAAACCAAAGGACATCACTGTATACTCATATAACCCATACCGTGTGGTAAAAGCTGTCTTGGGTATATCCCTAGCACGAATCTTCAATTGATGATATCCAGAGCGAAGATCAATCTTGGAGAATACACAAGCTCCTCTCAACTGATCAAACAGGTCATCAATTCTAGGCAATGGGTACTTATTCTTGATAGTAACCTCATTAACAGACCGATAATCTACACACATCCTCTGGGTTCCATCTTTCTTATCCACAAAAATCACTGGTGCTCCCCACGGTGAAGAACTAGGACGAATAAAACCCTTATCCTGCAACTCCTTAATTTGTTTCTTAAGTTCTTCTAATTCATTTACACCCATTCTATATGGACGCTTAGCTATAGGTGCAGTTCCAGGTAATAATTCAATAATAAATTCAATGTCACGGTCTGGTGGCATACCTGGCAATTCCTCAGGAAGCACATCGGGAAACTCCTCTACAAGTGGATCTTCCTGGTTGGCACCGTCATTGAGCTTGTTCACTGTAGCGGTCTCCTGTTTCTGCACTTTTACCTCAACCTTGATTCTATCACCCTTTGGTTTGTCAGTACAACTGATTTACCCTTACACTGAATCTCTGCTTGTTGTTGCATCATCCAATCCATTCCCAATATAAGATCAATCCCAGCTGTTCTCAAAACTATAGGACTAACTGTAAACTCTACCCCCCTTAAGTTGAGACTAATCGGAAGACAGCGATAAGATGCTGGCATGCTTCCTCCAGGTGAGTTTACTAAGATAGGGTTCTTCATGGCACACAAATGGATTCTATGTATTCTAACAAATGATTGTGATATGAAAGAATGTGATGCTCCAGAATCAAAAAGAACAGTGGCGGGAGTAGAGTGGACATCGAACGTACCAAGCATAACTTCTGGCTCCTCCACTGCGGTTTTCTAGGACAAGTGATTCACCCTTCCCGAGTTAGGTGCGGGTTTCTGGTGGCTGCTCTGTCTGTGGGGAGTCTGCTGGTTGGGCTTCTCAGGGCAATTGTAGGACAAGTGACCTTCTTTCCCACAGCGGAAACACCTGTTAGGAGTATTGGGAGCACTAGTCTTCGTGGGAGTGTTGTTGGAAGGACCCTGACGCTGTGCTTGATTCCCATTCTGCTGCGGAGGACGTTGGTTGCTATTCTGCGGCTGGAATGGGGGACGTTGTGGGAACTGTCCACGGAATGGGGCCTGACCACGATTCCACTGTCCAGAAGGAGGCCTCTGCTGATTAGTCTGCTGAAAGCCAGTACGTAGACGGGTGTTGCTATTGGAGGCTTGTCCCTGTAACCTCTTCCTCTTTGCATCCATTTCCTTGCGCTTGTTATCCAGCACGATAGCGCGGTTCACAAGTGTCTAAAAGTTAGGGTAGGTATTGGACATCAACTGCAACTGTAGTCCATCATACAATCCCTTCAAGAAGCGACGCTGCGTATCATTGTCATTGGCCACCTCATGTGGAGCATATCGTGACAATTGAGCAAACTTGTCACGGTACTCAGCTACAGTCATTGACCCTTGGGTTAGGTTCCTGAATTCTTCTGCCTTCAACTCTATCATTCCTTCAGGTATATGGTAAGCCCTGATGTTCTCTCTAAACTCCTGCCAGGTGACTGCAGGAGCATTGGCAGGACGACCATATTCATAAGACTCCCACCAATCCTGAGCTTCTCCCTGAAGTTGCCCAGAAGCGAACAGCACCTTCTGTCGGTCATCACATTGTGCAATATTGAGTTGTTTCTCCACAGCACGAAGCCAATCATCGGCTTCCAAAGGATCAGCAGCATGTGTGAACACTGGGGGACGACCCTTCAAAAATTCACCACGCTTATCACGTGGTTGAGCCCCAGCAACTGGCTGATTTTGCTGGTTTTGCACCGGTTGTTGCATCAACTGCGTCTGCACTGCCAACAGTTGCTCGATAGTTGGTAGCGGTGGTGGGGGTGGATTTGGGGGAATGTTTCCACGACCCCTGCCTCTTCCTCTTCCGGCCATCTGCCACCCATAAACATGCAAACTTTAAGAATTCCATGTTATCAACCACTTGTAAGATAAAGAATGAGATCTGAAAGTTTTCTGGACGAGTAGCAATATTGACAGTTCAGTATTATCCATAAGACTGCCAATCATATCTCGAGCTACAGAAGTCCAAAAGAGGCGTGCTTTATATGGTTGGAAAGCCTATGAAATTATCCACAATTTCTATTCAGACCTCAAGATCAGATTCTGTCGTTAAGTCTATGAAAACTAGGGCGTAACAGAAACTGTTCCAGATTCCAGACTGTGCAGAAACTTCAACTTGTGAAAATTATATCTCTCGAACCAGATCAGATAAAAAGGTAATTCCAGTGGCATTTGAAAGATGCTTAAGTCTAGTTTCTCTCATAGAAATTTCATAAATATTGCACGAACCGTTTTTAAACTATAGCAGAAACATTGCAGACTGCTCCAGAAAACAGCAAGGACAGAAACGTGAGAATACCAAACCCAACTATTATTCCCTTGACTATTAAACTTATTATTCTTAAGAATGGAACTTGTAGACATGCCTACAAGTCCCAACACTCAAACAAAGATCCAACTCACACATAAGCATAATAATAAAGCAACTAGCACACCAAGGTTCAAACCACACGACAGACTCGACTGACTCAACTGACGTTACTAAGAACGTTCTTATTACATAAAGGACTCCTACTTCCTAAGGAAGTGGCTCATGCTCTAATGTCTCATAAATCTTGGGCATGCCTTGGTTTGCTCGGAGCTCATCAATGGTTGCCTGGCACCTCTTGATAGTCTTCCCTTGTGCCTTCACCATCTCTTCTAGCTGCAGCTTCCTATCCATCATATCATAGACAAGGTTCACCATCACCCGAGGCAGTGGCTCTAGCTGCACTGGATCTGTCATAGCCCATCCAAGGTCGGGGTGTGCACGGGGAAAGTAGCGATGAATGTCATGCTTCATAAGGTTAAAGCGAAGATAGCGGAGACCCATACATGTTTCAAAAGCAGCATCTTCAATGCTATCCTCTATAGTAGCTCGATGACCCACGTGAGAGAACATTCTGTCTAGCTGATATGCCCCCTTGTCTTGCTTATGTGCAAAGATACTTGCCCTTTCTTTCCAGTACGTATCCTCCAGTGGATGAGTGTACTCCTAGCAGACGTACTCCACAGCTGGATGCCAATCAGTGAAGTAAGCAGTGAGCATCCCCACCAGGCGAAGATGAGAGACAGCATTCCCTCCATTGCTGTGGTAGATCCTCACAGTCCACCCCATTGGAGGAGGTGGCATATCTCTAAGAGCTTCATGATGTGGTGGAGACGGGGGTTGTCCTCCTCCATTAGCTTCCTCTTCATCATCTTCAACCTCGACGATCTCTGGATCTTCTTCAGGCTCAGGCTCTTCCAGGGGAGGTGCTGGTGCTTGGACTGGTGCTTCAGGGGCCTGCTCCTGTTCCTGGGGTTCTGGCTCTTGTGGCTCTTCAGTTGCAAGCAGGGCACAAGGTGGGTAGTATCCTCCAGAGCTGATGCGGGCAGTCTTATGGTCACGGGCCATCTACAGAATTTTTTAGATGAAGTTAGAATAGAGGCAAAATTTCATAATAGAATGAGACATAAGAAGCATAAAAATTTATCAAATAACAAGAGCAAGATAGTGAGCATAAAAATAGTGTAAAGATGAGACTAAATCGACCATTTCTAGCTAGGCTTGCGTCCTACAGTCAACAAGAGCTTTGATACCAATTTGTCACACCCATTTAACGACCAAATGGAGTGCATACCCTTATGTGCGCCCAGAGATCAATCACACATAAGTTCACAAATTATGACGGAAGTATCATCACAAATGTTATTACATCACGATATTTAACACATAGTCTTAACACAAATGTAGCGGAAGTAAAAATAATAAACTCTCGTGGTAGCTCCAGTCATAGGTACATTGACTGGTTGACAGCAAGACTAGTAATTTTCAGGGAAGTAGGCGTAGTAGTCACTATTACCTCCATCTGTTACACATCCGGGATTTTTATCCAAGTAAGAAAAATAAACAAGCGTAAGTACATCTCGTACTCAACAAGTGTAACATGGGGTTCATGAGGCTCAAAAGGCATAACATTGGTTTATCAGCATGTAGCTTTTAATTAGCATGATTTTAGCATATCAATAGCATCAAAATGTCTCAATGTAAACAATAAACATATGATCCATGTGAAATGATTGATGAATAGCAAAAACATAACCATTAACAATTATTCAACTATTCCATAAGGGTCCAAGGCCACTCGTGACCGTGGGCATGGCTGTTATAACAGTTTTACACTCTGTAGAGGTTGTACACTTTCACTGTGAGTCGTGTTACCCATATGCCCGGGTTAATTACTCCCAAAACACTACTAAGGTGAGCAGGCAGGGTAAACACTATGAAGTCTTTCGAAGGTTCGTCTAACAAGTTAGGGACATTAGATTCACTCGGCAAACAGATGTAGAGCCCCCCTTCCAAATGGCACAATAACCCGCAGCCTATACACATAAGGACATAGGCCGCACTATACCCGATTCGTCAAGCCATTCTTACGTCAAAAAGGTTACCTCTAACAAGCTAGAAAAGGTCCTTCTATATGACTAAAGCCAGAGCCATATAGCCCCCACAGTTGTACTGTAAATCCCGGATTGTCGCTTATAGATGAGTCCTTACGGAGAGCAATTAGAGCATCAAAAGTAACCCCCATGCTCTAATCCCCTTTAAACATTAATCAAAATCATCTTTTAATGTTTGTTGCATATTCCTCTAATCAATTTATATGATCATAGTCCATGTTTAAGCACTAGCCATACTACTCAATGCATTGTAATAGGTATCAAGGTGTAGGATCAATCACTAAGTCATCCTTAACAAGGAATAAATGCATAATGATATTATTTGCATAATGTGAATAGGACAATAAGGATAATCCCATGCTATACTTGCCTTGCTCAAACTGGTCCTGAAGATCTTGCTCGTAGAAAGGCTCTTGATCCCCAACGAATTGCTCACCGTCTATACTCGATCAATCAATAGCAACAACACACATCCAGAGGCAATCATGCATAAACAAACAAGACTATAATTAGAACATTACACCATCAGTAAGAAAATAAAATAAAAAGTCTTTAAAATGAATCTACAACTCGCTATGATCACACAGACGCAAAGACCACGAAAAACGGAGCTAAAACGACAAAGTTATGAATTTACGAAGATTTCCTATAGAAAAATAAATACTTTAATTAAAACTCAAAAATAAATTAATCCAAACCTACTGTACAATTCTATAGTTACATAGAGCTCGCAAATTTGAATCTAACGCAATTTGAATGGACCAAATCGGAGTTAAAACGAAGATTCTACGACTAAAACTGTAAATATCAGAAAGCGTATTTTTTTCTTTTTCCGAAACGAATTACGTTTTCAACTATTCAAAACGTATTTTGCGTTTTACGTTTTAGGACCGCGGGTTACATACTTAAAAACTTCAGGGTTTCTTTTACAAAAACACCAAGCGAACCGGTAACTTTTAATTTAGACCGTCGGATTCAAAACCAACGGCCCGGATTAGATCGGGGAGGGAGAGAGAGAAAACGCCGGTGGCCACAGTAGCCCGACGGCGGCGCCATGGTCGGAAACGGCCCGAGCTCGCCGGAGCTTGAGAAGACGGCCCTCCCGAGCACCGTTTGCCAAACCGAGAGCACCGGAAGAACGAGCGCATGACGGCGATCTTACCCCGCGTGAAGATAGGGCCAGGGACGAACGGAAGGCGGCGGCTTGCTCACGGTGGCGGGTATGGCGGCGGTGGCGCGTGCGGTGGCTTGATGGAACGACCAAATCGGCTCAAAAGGGACGGGATGGATGCGAAATAGCACGGGGGTTCCATTTTATAGCCCGTAGGCGCGAGAAAACAAGGAAAGTACGAAGATTCGCGGCGGATTCGGAACACCGAATCGGTGAAGATGGGGAAGGCGGTGTTCGGCCGGAGGAAGAAGAAAGGAAAGTGAAGGCAGTCGCTGACAGGCGGGCCCGGCATGCCAGGGAGACAAGGGAGCGGCGCGCGCGGCTGGGCCAGCAGGCCGTGCCTGGGCTCGGCCCAGTGAAGCGGATGCGGGCGCGGGGAAAAAACAAAGAGGGAGGATGGGCCGCCGAAGCAGGCCGGGGAGTTGGGCTGCGGTAAGAGAAGCGGCCCAAGCAGAAAGAATTCCTTTTCTTTTTCCTAATTCTTTTTCAAATCCATTTTTCAAAAGATATTTAAATCCAATTTAAATTTGATTTGAACCACTCATCACAAAATCCCAAATGCAGCAGCATAAATGCTCAATCATGTTCCTACCCTTATATTAAATTTTAAATTTATAAAAATTATTCTTATTCTAAATTTGCATGCTCACAAAATTATATATAAAAATTATATTTCCCTATTTTTCTTCTTTCAAAATTTTTAGGGTGTTACAGGCTCATAACTGCTGGTTTGATGAGGTTTTCTAGAAAACAAAATGTTTGGCTCGTGGAGGTAAAATAACATCAGCAAATGAACACAATTGTTTGAATATACGATAACAAAGGCCTTTTGGGATTATCACATATACGATAGCAAAGTCCATCTCCATTCTATATTGGCATTCGGCCTAATGCCCAATTGACCTATGGTTTTTTTTTCAAAATCTACAAACTCGTGCTCAACCCGCTAGTAGAGTCAAGTTTCTCAGCAAGGGATTTGATTTCAAGCAGGTCCACTATTTTTGAAAAGATCTCAATCTACATCCGCCTCTACAAATCAATCCAAAAATGAGCTGGCTCGAGAAATACATTTTACTTCTTTTTTTTTTGGAGGCGGCTGGATTTAGAGCCACCTGTAAAAGAGGTGTATCACAGTAAAATTTGAATTTGTCAAATGACCTCAGCTGGAGAAATGACCCAAACCAAAGATGTAGATCTCAAATAGTTATACAACTTTATAGTTAAAAGACTTTTTCATTTGAGTTCGGTTAGTGTCCCATATACTCATGTCAAAATCCAATAAAGATAATACGAGGAGAATGAATATCTCATATGGACACAGGTGACTTATGGGTGGAGATACACGTGAGGCTGCAGTTCCTAGGAGCAAAAAATCGAGTCACTTGACTTTCGCATGTGCAATTACCTCATGCGGTCATCTCGGATTTTTTTTTTCTTTTTGGATCCAAATTAATTATTTCTAAAGTGGGTGAAAAATCAGGTAACTTGTGACTTGCGCGCGTGTTGTTACCTAGTGCGGTCATCCCGGAATAATTTTTTTATTTTAGATTTAAATTTATGATTTCTGTGCAAATATTCGTAAAAGTGTCTTGAATGTATCCGCTTCCACAAATCGATTTCTTTGTCAGCTGTCCCAAGAAATCCAATTCATAGGGAGGCCTGAAAAACTGTCTCCACACACTGAGTGGCACGTAGTTTCATCCAACTCGACTCCTTGATTTCTGCCTAAAATGATGTAATATTGCATAGCTGGCCTCCATCTACGTTAGTTCTGATTTGCCTTTTCATGTGGGACCAACCCCATGCCAAGCCAAGTAAACAAATGCGCAGTCATATATAGTTGTCCCACACGTAAGTTCTGAATACTTCAGCCACCACACGTAGTAGTTGCATTGCATGAATTAGTCCGGAAATTATACCCGTTGAACGTCGATTTCGCTGGTCAATTCATGATCCACAACTTGGTTGAAGTTGGCACAACAATATAAATACTTCCTTGTCAGAAGGCGACATCGCCAACGCTGCAATCTGCATCCACAGTGTATTGACGTATGAGAAAACGGCACCCATATTTCTTCCTCATCATCAAGTAGACAAACAAGAACCAGAAAAACTGAGTGACACCTATCATCGAACATGTCACTACTAGGGAATCAACAAAATGAAACTTGGATTTTTTTTGTCTCAAATGATGTATTGCATAATTACCCACCCCCTTATTTAATTGTCAGTTGCACACCATCTATCCTTTTCTTGCTGCAGTCATAGTTCTAGATTAAGTTTCAAACCTTTCAGCCAGCACATAGTATAATGTCAATTTCGCTGGTCAACTTCAACCCGGTCCAAGTCAGTACAATATGTAAAGTAAAACATACCGCGCGCGATTCTGTGGGGATCGTGAACAATTCGATATGCAATTAACTGGAGATGGTACGGATAGAATACGTTAAGATAGATTGGAAGTTAGTGGAACAACATGATTATGAGTGGGAGATAATATAGAGAGTTGGTAGGAATTCCGGATTCGAACCAGAGACCTCGAGTACTACAACTTTGATGTTGATTTAGTCTCCGTACGACGTTGTTAATCACATCCAATCTGATCGGAGAACATATATTAAATATTTGGACTTGTAAAACACTGTCCCCAACAAAAACCCCATCAGTGCTGGTTTAGTTTTCTCTACCGGCAATAGGAAACTAGCAGGGACGACGGGGCTCATCACTGCTGGTTTGTTGAGGTTTTCTAGAAATCAAAATGTTTGGCTCGTGGAGGTAAAACAACATCAGCAAATGAACACAATTGTTTGAATATACGATAACAAAGGCCTTCTGGGATTATCACATATACGATTGCAAAGTCCATCTCCATTCTATATAGGCATTCGGCCTAATGCCCGATTGACCTATGGCTTTTTTTTTTCAAAATCTACAAACTCGTGCTCAACCCGCTAGTAGAGTCAAGTTTCACTGCTAGAGATTTGATTTCAAGCAGCTCCACTATTTTTGAAAAGATCTCAATCTACATCCGCCGCTATAAATCAATCCAAAAATGAGCTGGCTCTAGAAATACATTTTACATCTATTTTTGGAGGCGGCTGGATTTAGAGCCACCTCTAAAAGAGGTATATCACAGTAAAATTTGAATTTGTCAAATGACCTCAGCTGGAGAAATGACCCAAACCAAAGATATAGAACTCGAATAGTTATACAACTTTATAGTTAAAAAACTTTTTCATTTGAGGTCGTTTAGTGTCCCATGTACTCATCTCAAAATCCGATAAAGATAATATGAGGAGAATGAATATCTCAGATGGACACAGGTGACTTACGGGTGGAGATACGTGTGAGGCTGCAGTTGCTAGGAGCAAAAAATCAAGTAACTTGACTTGGGCGTGTGCTATTACGTCATGCGGTCATCTCGGATTTTTTTTATTTTTGGTTCCAAATTTATTATTTCTGAACCAGGTGAAAAATCAGGTAACTTGTGACTTGCGCGTGTTGTTACCTAGTGCGGTCATCCCGGAATAATTTTTTATTAGTTTTAGCTTTAAATTTATGATTTCTGAGCAAATATTCGTAAAAGTGTCTTGAAATATACTCCCTCCATTCCAAATTATAAGACATTCCAAGAATCTTGGAAAGTCAAAGCATCTTAAGTTTGACCAAAATTATAGAGAAAATTACAAAAATTTATAACATCAAATAGGTATACTATAAAAATATAATTAATGAAGAATCTAATGATACTTAATTGGTGTAATAAATATTATTATCTTATCATATAAATTTGGTCAAACTTGAGATCGTTTGACTCTCCGAAATTCTTGGAATGTCTTATAATTTGGGATGGAGGGAGTATCTGCTTCCACAAATCGATTTCTTTGTCAGCCGTCCCTAAAAATCCAATTTATAGCGAGGCCCTGAAAAACTGTCTCCACAAACTGTGTGGCACGTATTTTCATCCAACTCGACTCCATGATTTCTGCCTAAAATGATGTATACCTGGCCTCCATCTTCGTTAGTTCTGATTTGCCTTTCATGTGGGAGCAACCCCATGCCAAAGGATGTTAGCCAAGTAAACAAATGCGCAGTCATAGTTATCCCACTCATAAGTTCTGAATACTTCAACCACCACACGTAGTAGTTGCATTGCATGAATTAGTCCGGAAATTATACCCGTTGAACGTCGATTGCGCTGGTCAATTAATGATCCACAACTTGGTCGAAGTTGGCACAACAATATAAATACTTCCTTGTCACAAGTCGACATCGACAACACTGCAATTTGCATCCACAGTGTATTGACGTATGAGAAAATGGCACCCATATTTCTTCCTCATCATCAAGTAGACAAACAAGAACCAGAAAAACTGAGTGACACCTATCATCGAACATGTCACTACTAGGGTATCAACAAAATCAACCTTGGATTTTTTTTTGTCTCAAATGATGTATTGCATAATTACCCACCCCCTTATTTAATTGTCAGTCGCACGCCATCTATCCTTTTCAACCTGCAGTCAGTCATAGTTCTAAATTAAATTTCGAACCTTTCAGCCAGCACATAGTCTGACGTCAATTTGGCTGGTCAACTTCAGAATCACGACCCGACCCGGTCCAAGTCAGTACAATATGTAAAGTAAAACATACCCCGCGCGATGCTGTGGGGATTGTGAACAATTCGACATAAAATTAATTGGAGATGATACGGATAGATTACGTTAAGATAGATGGGAAGTTAGTGGAATGTCATGATTATTAGTGGGAGATAGTATAGAGGGTTGGTACGAATTCTGGATTCAAACTCAAGACGTTGAGTACTGCAACTTTGATGTTGTTTTTGTCTGCATTCGATGTTGTTAATCACATCAAATCTGATCGGAGAACATATATTAAATATTTGGGCTCGTAAAACACTACCCCAGCAAAACCCCATCACTGCTGGTTGGTTTTCTAACCGGTGATAGGAAAGTAGCAGTGATGATGGTCTCATCCCCGCTGGTTCGATGAGGTTTTCTAGAAAACAAATTTTTTGGCTCCCAGAGGCAAAACATCAACCGCAAGTTGTAACACCCTGGGTGTTAAGAACTTAATAAGACCTTGATCATGTTAGTCATCATGCATAATCATCAAGCATTGTGATGTTTAGTTTCCCCAACTTAACTTTAGTCCCTATCATATCGGATGTTTGGACACATGCATGGAGTATTAAATATAGACTAAAAAATAACTAATTGCACAGATTGCGACTAATTTGCGAGACAAATTTTTTAAGCCTAATTAGTCCATGATTTGACAATGTGGTGCTACAGTAAACATGTGCTAATGATGGATTAGTTAGTCTTAATAAATTCATCTCGCGGTTTACTAACGGAATCTGTAATTTGTTTTTTTATTAGTATTCGAACACCCCATGCGACACCCCATGTAACATCCGATGTGACACCAACTAAACTTTAGTCCCTGCATCCAAACACCCCATTTCATGTTTCAGTTATAGCTTTCATATGTTGCATAAGTTGTGTATGTTTTGCATTAAATGTTATCAATGATATCAATTAAGGTGCCTTGTGCTTTTATGGTGTGAAAGTTTCATAAACACTTAAAATTTAGCCTTAATAAACTTTGAAGTGCTAAGTTTGTACTTTACACTAGTGCCAAGGTTGGGCACTGTTTGCATGTGAAGCATGTTTTCATATGTGCACCAAAACTGAATTTGGCACTGAATTCTACACTTAGCCAATTTTTGGTTACACTACTAGAAATATCCACTTCTATGATAAAATCTTAATGATGATTCCGAAACTGTCATAGAAGATCGCTTTTTATGACAAATATTTCCGTTTTGTCATAGATCGGTGGTGTCAATCCTCAAACCCTCCCTATCTATGACGAAATCAGATATCGTCACAAGAAACGTCATAGAAGAGCACATGGTTTCGTCATAGATGACTCGCGCGACTTATCTGTGATGATCTTCTTTAATACTGTGACGAACAGGGTTTCGTCATTGAACTAATTATACATCTGTGACGAACAATATTTGATATGTAACGAACAACGCTTCGTCATAAATCTCTACATGGTCCTTTTTCCATCCGACATGTACCTATGGGACCTGCAGTTACTCATCCGTGACGCTTACAATTCATCATAAAAGTCTTCGCTCGATCCCTTCTCCATCTGACATGTGGGACCCGATGACTTACGTGTCACGTGTACCTATGAGGCCTTTCTCCATCTCCATCCGACCTATGGGACTCTGCGTGTCACTTGTGCTTGTGGACCCTTTTCCATCCGACTTGTGGGACCCAACGGCACCTTTCTCCATCTCCATCCGACCTATGGGACCCGACGGCTTGCGTGTCATGTGTACCTATAGGATCTTTCTCCATCTCCATCCGACCTATGGGACCCGATGGCTTGTGTGTCACTTGTGGACCCTTCTCCATCTGACCTATGGGACCCGACGGCTTACATGTAACGTGTACCTGTGGGACCTTTCTCCATCTCCATCTGACCTATGGGCCCCGATGGCTTGCGTATCACTTGTACGTTGTGTGCGGCTAGGGTTTAATAAAATCTAATTAAAAAAACCATGAGACCTGGGAGTCGAACCCGAGACCCAGAGCATGGAATGGACTATCTTCACCACTACATTAGACGTCTGGTTGTGTTGACATGTCTTTGGAATCCTTATAGTACTATATATTCTCTGTGTGGATGCCCTACAGGTTGACCTATATATTGGACATCCCCTGCAAGTCGAAACAAATCTGTGCCCGTTGGACTTGTGGCAGCGGTGGCAGCACCGCTGGATCCCCGGTGTGCTGTGGTGGCTCAAGTGTCCTTTTGGAGGCTAGGCGATGGGTCTTCCTAGTGGAGCGCGGCGGCATTGGCGTCCGTGTCCGTTGTGTGCCACGATAGAGGCGACAGATCCGATTTGCAGGTCTCCTTTCTTGCCTTTTCCTGTTCGCCTTCACTGTTTTGGTCCTTGTTTGAACATGAGGTATACAAGAAACATTTTAGTGTTGGAGATCTAGTTAGGCCAATGATGATGAAAAGAAGTAGGAGGTGGCACTAGTTGGTTTTCTGCTGATGTCTTGGTTTTCTGCATATGCTCAGTGTTCTTATAATAAATGCCTGTGTGCAACTAGGCATGTTAATTGTGAAGTGCTTGCTTAATTATACCTATCTGTCTAGACAAACAAAAATAGGCTCTTTGCTTCTGCCTTAAACTATTTTTTATGTCCAGTGCTTGCTTTATTCAACATTTCTATTCTGTAATCTCCAGTGCCACCAGTAAGTCCTTCTGGTATTTTGAACTTGTAACATATCTGAGGCCACATTTCTGTAACAGCTGCAGGGTCCCGACCCGCGTCCTGAGTACCACAAAGAAGGTTCATCATGTTATGGGCTTGCTCCTTGAGGATTGCCCAGTCGGCTCGCGCCTTGGAGACCTCAGTCTTGGAAGCTCGAAGTGCCTCGCGCGAGATGTCCAGCTTAGCGTGCAACATCTTGGCATTCAGCCTGGTCGATGACAAAACCGCTTGGACCTCACGGTAATCCTTCAATAATTGATGGTAGTCTATGTCATGTGAGGATTCACCCTCTTTTGACGATTCGCCACTTTATAACCATAGGGTTGTGCGGGGACAGATGGCCTCGGCGGTGGCAAGCGGCGACGGGACGACTCTCTGGCACCACCGGGGGACAGGCCCACGACCGAGGATGGCGTTGCCATGAAGGAAGCACTACACAATGTAAGCCAAGTTCAAGCCCATATAGGATAGGGGGAGAGCGATCTGATTGAAAAGGCAAATGACTTTTATCGAACTGACCGGTGTAGCATGGCACGGAATCGCGGGTGGCTGCCTCCATCGGGGATGCCTCGTGGGGCTGCTTTTCGAGCACGACCACAAACAAAGAACTAGGCTCTAAGGCCAACGAGGCTCAGGACGCCATCACTCCCACGTTCACCTATTGAGATAGTTGGCAAATTCCAAACAGTAGTTAAATTAAACAGCATGAACACAAATACTAGTGTGAGCATTGCTCGCATACTCTAGTTAAATGAAGATAAACAACATGAACAGTGGTACAGTGATGATCCACCTCCAAAGGGGGAACTGGTGAGTGGGAAACCACGTCGATGAGAGGTTCATCTGTCGGTGGAGGATTGCCAGCATGGAAGGCCTCCGGGGCCTCCCCATCGATAGACGACCTCGTTGGCTCCACCATGGTCCTAGCAGGAGGCGTCGGCTGCGCAGTAGGGTGGAAGCAAAAGCTTTGGGATGGAATTAAGAGCTCTGGAGAGAGAAGGCAGCAGGTGTATAACCTTCCCTCTCGCCACTTGTCTCTGCTGGTATAGCTTGGGGGCCGTCGACCACCCCACGACTGAGACGTTTGCGTGGGTGGGTGGTGGGGCTTCGCCCCATCACATCAATGCGACGGGTCGAAAGGCGACGTTCCCTGCTATAACAGGCTGCTGACACCACCCACACGCGCACGCCTACGTGGGAATGCAGGAGCACGTCGTTCATCAATTACACTATCTGGGTAGTCGAGATTTCAGACGACCAGACCTTGTGTGATCCCGTGAAGTATAAAAATTATGAATAAAAATGATGTTTGATGCATGGTTCTTGTAGGTTCAACAAATCTTATCAAATACATCAAAATAAGACGAGTTGAGTTCAAAATAGATCAAAGCCACTCATGACTACCACTACTGATACAAATTGACCGAGTGCACTTCATAGGCCATAGTTTTACTCATAGCTCTGTACTGTATAGTGTTCAACGAGATCAAATGTGCCATATTTGGACTTTCTTACGAGCGCAGTAAAATATTAGAGTAAAGCGAATGCGGCAGGAAAGCTGGACACAAGAAGTGAATCGAGAAAAAGAGCTTTTGACATGCTTGAGACTTGAATGCCTGGTGCAGTTGTGATAGGTATTTTATGTACTTATTTGATTCCAATCCAAGCAGTCACAGTAGTCGAGGGGTAGAGTGAAGAGTGAACTATGTCCGGCTCGGTTAGATTTACAATGCTCGGACCATCGATCACAGGGACTCTAGGGCAAGGCAAGATAAAGATTTTTTTCTCCAACCGGTGTGCTTCGTCTTAGGTACCGTCACGCTCCCTCGGGAATCTCAACCTGTCATACACAGAGGCGTGTTCGACTAGACATGTTGGAGGATTGATGTTCCCAACCGTACACTGATCAAAGCAGAGCACGTCTCCTCCATTTACGTCGATGAGACGTCGTGAGCCTTGGTGCTGGTTTTTACTGTACATGTTAGCTCCTCTACTGATGCCCCAATAGTGCGTGCACTCCTTGCGTTTATGACAATACAAGAAACACAAAAAAAGCCCCCCACGAGCAGAGAATGAGAATAGAGAAATACCAGCAAGGATTCCTCAAGACTGTCAAGTTCCCTAGTTGGCACGGTGGGGCTGCAAGAAGACATGGCAGGACCGAGCTAGAGTGACCTAGAGTGCATGAAGATCTTTCTTCCTGGAATGTATGCAAAAAAAATTGGTAAGTGCTTGTTTTCTGTGTGCTGAATCCGATCTGCTGGGGTTTGCTTTTGGGAATGAACTTGTCCATCTATCTGGCTATGTTGATCGTTGTGCATGCAGAAGCTACCGGCTGCAATGGCCCGAGCCGTCGGAGGTCACCGAAAACTCGAGCTTTGTCTGGACAATGAGCAGAGCCTGCATCGGTGGAAGGTGGAGGTGTTCTGCGATGACACCGACGATGACCACTTGTACCTCCGCCAAGGATGGAAGAACTTCGCCCATGCCCTCGACCTCCATGATGGGTTCTCTCTTGTATTGTGGTATGATGGCTGGTCATAGATTAACATCAAGGTCTTTGACCTTACCACCTTGCCGCAAGCAGTACCCACATGACTTTGAGGCCAGCGGTAGTCAGCTCTTCTTGCCTATTGCAGAGCCATGGAATTTTGCAGTGATCCTAAAGAAGTACAACCTCAAAGTGAAATATCTAGTGAGCACTCATGCGAGACGCAGAACATACCGATGTCGCAAGTTATCAGTGTTGTCTTTCTCATCAATCTTTTTTGTGCGGGGCGAAGAACATGCTAGTGGACTTTGAGGTAGCGCACGGCTGCTAGCAGCGGCAAGTCATCAAGCTACAGATGGCTAGGCAGTCCTGGTTCATGGGCTTGGATAGGACCATCATGAACAATGAAGTGTGCACGTCATTGAAGTATGGGTAGGACGATTTCTACACAAGCAACCACCTCAATGTTGGTGACACCTGCTTCTTTAGTGTGATCCGCGAGACCACTTGCAGCGACAATAATGACGAGGAATAGGAGGAGGAGTAGGAGGACGATGAAGCTGAGCTCAAGGTGGAGGTGCGCAATATGAATGATAGATGGATGCGGTGAACTCGACACAAGAGTTAACACGATCTGTATTTTGTTTTTTAATCAAAACTATTGTCTGGCCTGTCAAGATTTCTAAGTATCAGACTGTCCCTGTTTGGAAGGACTATGACTAGTTAACCATGGCTAAAAATTGCCAAAAAATTAGCCAATTAGTTGTGTTATTAGTCAATACCTGTTTGAATCCTAAACTAATTGTTGGGTTCTATAGACTAGAACTAGTTGTTAGACCCTAATAGTTGGGTTCTATGGACTAGATGGATGGCCCCTGATAGTTGCCATCACTGTATTTCGTTGTTCATCAACTCACAATGATCCGGATCATCTATATTTCATAGGGTCGGACTATCTTAGGCTCCAGAAAATTCCAACATCTATACACCCACATCCTCCGAAACATCTATACCAGAAAGAAATATGCAGGCAAAAGCAACCAATAGGGGCTAGAAACAAGTTACCAAATGACCAAAGGACCTGAGCTACACCATGCTCAACAGAGTTTAACCCACCTAATACAAAGTTCAACAAAAGTTAACACAGACATAGCGATTAGGTGGGTTAAACTCTATTGAGCATGGTGTAGATCAGGTCATTTGGTAGCCATTTTCTAGCCCCTATTGGATGGTTTTGCATGCTAGTTTCTTTCTGGTTCTCTTTCTGATCTATAGTATGGTAAACATGTATACCAGAATTTATCCAATCAAGTCTCGCGTCGATCTAATGCCTAACGGAGGAGCCACATAGCTATTTGAAGTTTACTGCACATGTAAGAAAGTCTGAGAATTGTGAATCTCACCGGGCTAGACACATCTCATGTTATACAGGAAAACCTATTTCATATGAGTACTTTCGTTGAATCCCTAAAGAAAATAAATAAAATTGAAACAAAAGTAATTCAGTTTTAAAGGAGAAATTAAGGGTCAGCAAACTAATTTAAATGAATGCACATCTTTGTGTTTACTGTTAACATCTCTGCGGAGCAGTGTCTCCGCGCCTTGCCTAGAACATCTCTGTGTTTACTATTAGAACTTTGAACATTTCTATGTTTACTGTTTGAACTTTGAAGGGCATGTGGATGGCAGCGAGCTGGAGGGCTGGAGAGGTGTAGTGGTGCGACGTACGTTGATTGAGGAGGAGGCAGGGGAGGTGGCCGAGTGGTTGCTACAATTTTTTTGTTTGCTTTAGGGGTTCGACAAAAGTTGTTGCATGTTGCTACAATTCAGAATAAAAATAATCTTTGATGCATGTTCTTGCAAGTTCAACAAATCTTATCAAATACACAAAAATTAGATGAGTTGGGTCGAGTTGGGTTCAACACAGATCAAATCCACTCATGACTACTAGTACTACTGATACAAATGTTGTGACCGAGTGCATTCCGTAGGCAATAGTCTTACTCACAGCTTTGTACTATATAGTGTCCGACGAGATCAAATGTGCCACATTCGAACTTTCTTGCGAGTGCAAAAAATATGAGAGTGAAGTGAATGCGGCAGGAAAGCTAGACACAAGAAGTGAATTGAGAAAAAGAGCTTTTGACACGCTTGAGACTTGAGTGCCTGGTGTGGTCGTGATAGGTCTTTTCTGTACTTATTTCACTCCAATCCTAGCAGTCACAGCAGTCGAGGGCAGACTGATTGTTACGACACTTTATACTATCCTACGAGATCAAATATGCAGCGGGCGGACATTCTTGCATTCATAGTAAAAGTCAACCACTATGGCTTCTCCATTCTGCATTAGATCAAGGCAAGACTTGTTTAGATGAACTCCTCGCTGCATGGTTCTTTCAAGTTCAACATGTTTTATCAAAGACACGAGTTGGCTTCAATAAAGACCAAAGGCACTCATGAATGTTTAACATATTATAGATCATATCAAAGACAACTAGAACGAAATCTGTAGCAAAAACCAACCAACAGGGGCTAGAAACTAGCTACAAAATGACCAAACAACCTATCACCAGAGCTACACCACGCTCAATAGAGTTTAACCCACCTAATACAAAGTGCAGCAAAAGTTTACACAGACATGCAAATAAGAGTTCACATATTTGCAAGGGTGTCCCACAAATCAACCTAGTCATGACTACTAGTACTACTGATACGTCCCACAGATCAAGGGTCGAGGTGGGTGTGCAGGAGCTGCTCCACGTTCAACTTCGCTAAGATGTCGTTGGCGGCTGGCTAGAGACTCTCAATGTGTGGTTCGATCACGGCGGAAAACCCTGCTCCACCACCCAGATGTTCACTGCCTCACCAAATTGAAGCTGGGTAGCGACCAGCACCATGGTAGCCCCTTGATGAACGGCTTCGAACACCACTGCTCGAAGGCAGGCCGGTAGGGCATGGAGGCGCTCCTCTGAGGTGACTGGATGGTTCACCTGGACGGCCGCCCTGTCTTCTCATGCCTAGGTGGCTTCTTGCTGGGCCACGAAAAGTGCGGTGCGCGCGGCCACCAACTCACCACGAAGCATGTCAGCATCTAGCCTAGACGAACACAACAATGCTCTGACCTTGTGGTAATCCTTCAATAACTTATGGTATTTTTGGTCGCCTGAAGATTCATCCTATTCTGATGGTTTGCCCACTTCAGAACCAGAGGGATGTGCAGTGACAGTCGGGCTCGGTGGCGGCGAATGGCGACGAGATGACTCTCCAGCACCACTGGTGGGAAGCCCCATGACGGCGGGCAGCACCGCCATGGAGGAATCGCTGCACAATGCAAGCCAAGTTCAAGCCCTGATGATAAGGGGGAGAGTGATCATATTTAGAAGGCAAATGAATAACCAATCTAACCGGCGCCGCATGGCACAGAATCATCGATGGCTGCCCCCATCGGTGATCAGGCCTTGGTTCCTCACCAGCGCACAATGCCGGGCAATCTTCTTGTCGACGGCGTATGTCCTATGTGAGCGGAGGTTGGCCCAAGTGAGGATATGCTTCCTGACGAAAGACTGCTTCCAACCACAGGGCGCACTCTATGGCCAAAGGGGGCACACCAGCAAGCCATAGCGGCTGGCGCATATCATCAACTTCTGGCTCTCGGGGATGGGAGTTGCATACCTATGACAAGGATCGTCCTCTGAGTCCATTTTAATGTAGCCCGGAGAGCGCTCAGACATGTCCTCGGTAGACAACGAGCGAGAGGGCGAGGATACATGAGACCCGCTCGTGACATGGGCTAGCAAGAACAGATGAGGCCACACAGCCTATGACAACGGCGAAGTGGAGCGCACTAG
Organism: Saccharum spontaneum; assembly: GCA_022457205.1. NCBI lineage: Eukaryota > Viridiplantae > Streptophyta > Magnoliopsida > Poales > Poaceae > Saccharum > Saccharum spontaneum. The sequence goes on along the minus strand of CM039610.1, from coordinate 34,371,730 downwards.
GAGTGGCGGTGGCGAGGGAACCACCGGTGCCGGTGGTGCCACTGTTGTCATCGAGGGCAATGGGGAGAGCAATGGCAGTCTAGTTGACGATGGGCGTGAGCACAATAGGAACACTGATCTCCCGTGACTAGATGTCGATGCCACCTCTACCGACACCGAAGCAGGGCGCACCATCGGCCCCGCCTCCTCAGAAGTGGGGAGAGCCAATACACTGGAGGAACCGGGGATCGGAGTCAGGCAACCCTTCTTTTAGTAGCGCTTCATGGGGCACGGCCTTAATGGCAAGCGATGGGGAGGCGAGAGTTTTTTGTGAGGTGAGGCGAGGGATTTTTGCGCAATGCAAGGTGAGGCGAGGCGAGGGTTTTTTGCACAATGCAAGGTGGAATCAAACAATGGGAGTGAGGCTAGGATTTATGTATACACAGGGTGGACCTTCTGTATGATATGAACTATACAATGCGGTACCATCCAAGCAGTCACAATAGTGTGGTCCAATAACATTTTAACACCAATGGCTCCTCTATTTTGTATTAGACTGAGGCGAGACTTGCTCCTCGCTGCAAGGTTCTACTACTACTACCAACAAATAGGACCCAAAGCACACAAAATCTCAATGTGGTCCAATCAGTTTGGTCTTGTTGAGATATTTGAGGTCATAAGGATGAAATTAATATACTACAATATTCCCAACACGTCTAGTATTGGAAACTGTTCGACCAACCCCTAGAATCCTGGACAACATTTACTGGCAGCCGTCTAAGGTCCTATACATTCAAAGCGATTCCACTTCCAATTCCACCTTGTAACTACCCCCTGTTCATCATATAGCTATTTAACATGGGTTCCCTTTAAATTGTCCTTGCTCCAACTCCAAACCAATTCAAATCATAGCTACAAACTAAGCCACTAGACCCATAGAGTAGCCATCGCCATGAGCTCCACTGGAGATCCTGATGCCTAGTTTTCCACTTTCAAACACCGCATCAAGTTGAGAATGACGTCGAAGAAACTCTTCATCATCAAGGATCCATCTAGCGGGAGCAGTGTTGAAGCATCGTTCTCTGTGACCTAGGAATGCATGGTGACCAAGACCCTTGTTGACGGTAGTTATTATTCATCATAAACCGTCAACATAACTTAAATAGATGCTTGAAATGGATCACCAATAGAAACTTAGGGGTTTAAACTAACAATTTCCATAAGTTTTGGTGAATCTGTATTTTTAGTAGGGTTATTCCAGAAAACTAGAAACAGGGATCCAAATGAGAAAAATAACCAAACATAACCACGACGTAAACTACTCCAGAAGGTTCTAGAGGACTCTAGGAGGCAAACTCTCGAGGCAGACCCTGAGAAGCTGCCAGGTGGGGCTGGCCGGCCCCACCATGGTGCCGCCCGGTCCCCTGTGGGCCCCTCTCGTCAGCATCTTCTAGAATATTCCTCCATAGACTCCTAGGATTGCATCCACATTGTTCTCCAAGTCAGTTTGCTCCAATGGCTCACATTACACCCACTGGCTATATAAACAAAGCCTAGCCCCCCTAGAGGCATCAAGTCATTTGAGATCAAGTCATCCAGAGCCAGAAACCCTAATCTCCTCAGAGTTCCTCTAGTTTCTAGGGCATTAGCTAGTTAGGCTAGGTCTAGAGGGAGGCAAGCAGTTCTTCGGTTGGATTCCCGACACTGTCAAGAGCTTGGTTCGATATAGTTCTTATACCCCTCTCTCATTGTATCTCCATTATTTTTATATGCTTTGGTACAATTGTTAAGACAATATAGTATTCATCTTATTCATGTTCAAGGTTGCAATGTTCATCATCTACTTTGATTATATGCTTAGTATAGTTAGTTTATCATTGAGTTTATAAATAAGTTTGTATAGCGCTCACCCCAATGATCACAAGGTGGGTGGTAGAGATCATGTAAGCATGGTGCTTAGATGTTATTTACCTGCGAATACACTCTATATTCTGGGTCATGTGGTAGATCGCGGGTGTGACACTACCGTTGAGTCCTTTATAGTCCACTCCACGAATATAGGTCATAGAAGTAGGGCCCAGTTGCAAAGGAAGGGAAAGCTCTGTTATCGAACTTCCCGAAGTAATGCCCCTTATGTGTAGATTCAATGGTGATCTTAGGAGTGACTACTAAGTGTGATTGCACTAATCAACATATGCTTTGACTTGTAATTAAGAATGACTTAGGAATTATTCCTCTAATATTCTAACTTAACCATGTTATTGCCATAGATAGGAGTGCTCTAAGTGATTTACTTATTATAATGCTTGATCAATGCTTATCATATATATCTTTTATCTTGTGACTTACCCCTGTTATGAGTAGAGAGATTGTTATGGTTTATTTCTCCATCAATGTTATAAGTTATCGATACATGTCCAAAGCTACACCATCTCTGTGGTAAAATATAAATACGATACCTCAAATACTCTCAAGTAAAATGCTACAATGGTATAATTATCTGTCTGCTTGCAGAATCCTTTTCATTTATATCTTTATACTCTTTCTAGTCACATAAAAGGATAGGTAGTACCAACAAACATTTCTGGCACCATCACTAGGGATGACAACCTAGTTTAAGTACTGCTAGAGATGCCGATAATTAATAAGTGGCTACTGAAACAAGTGAGGAGTTAATAAATACCAACAAGCATTTTTGGCGCCGTTGCCGGGGAAGGTAGCTAGCGCAGGAGGTATTGATAAACTTATATTATTTGATGTGATTGAAATAACCATTGACCTCTGCTCAAACAAGCTTACCCTTGTTCTATGTACTTGTGTATCTTATGTAGGGTAATGTATGACCGGTTTTGACCTTCTGACAAACTTCATTGACGATCTTGAAGCGCTACTCAAGAGAACTAAGGCTAAACTCAAGAGAGTATCAGCTTTAGAGTTGGAGGAAAACTTTATAAGAAGGAGCTTAACACCAAAATTTGAAGCCATGGCTAACAAGAGTCTTCGTGAATTCTCTGCTCCAACTGCTGCCAACATTCGTACTGGGCCTGAAGTCAATGTTGGAGATAATGGATTCAAGCTCAAGCCTGCGCTCATCAATATGGTGCAAGCCAACCAATTTTCTGGGAAGGCACATGAAGATACAAATGCACATCTCCAACACTTTCTAGAGATCTGTAGCACCTTCACTATCAAAGGAGTAACCAAAGATGCCATTCTACTCCACCTTTTCCCATTCTCACTATTGGGGAAGGCTAAGCAATGGTTCTATGCCAACAAAGACAAGAATACTACATGGGATATCTGCTCCACCGCCTTCCTTGCCAAGTTCTTTCCCACAAGCAAGACCAATGCTCTGCATGGGAGAATCTCAAGTTTTCAGCAACAATATGATGAATCTGTTCCTGAGGCATGGGAATGTTTCCAACACTACATATCAGAATGTCCTCATCATGGGATGGAGAATTGGCTACTCATGTAGACCTTCTACCACGGGCTGACCACTAGCACCTGTGAGACAATGGATGCTGCTGCTGGAGGTGCTTTCCTATCACTCATCATCAGAGATGCAACAACTCTTGTTGAGAAGATAGCCTCCAACCAAAGTTAGAATGAAGAACGTACTCAGACTCATAAGAGAGGTGGAGGTATGCATCAACTGAAGGAGGTAGACATGCTGTCTGCCAAAATGGACCTGCTGATGAAGAAGCTCGAGGACCGAGTTAGTGAAAAGAAAGAAGTCATGCACATCAATGATTCCCGTATGACTTGTGAAGTGTGTGGCGACGCGAGGCATTCAGGGAATAATTGTCCTGAAACCCAAGAGGATGTGAACTACATCCACAACAACAACTATCGTCCTCAACAAAATCAAGGATAGAATTAGCAACAGAGGCCAAACTACCAAGGTAACTTTCAAGGTAATAATTACAATAACTTTAATCAACCACCTTTGAGAAATTAGTTGCTGGCTAATCTAGACTTATGGATCAAATTTCTAAGAAGATAGCTTCAAATGATAAAATCCTAGAGAATATAAGTACTAGAATGGATAATGTTGCTTCTGCCATTAAGAACTAGCATAGCTTTAATAAAATGATAGAATCACAAATAGCTCAACTGGCAGCTGCTGTTCCTCCATCCGATAAAGGTAAGATTCCAGGGCAGCCAGAACATTTAGAAACTATAAATCTTGTCGATATTCACAATGCTGCTTTCTACTACACTCAACCGTTAGAGGGAAGGTGGATTGACTACACCCTTCCTGACAAGAAAGGTGATCCAGGGAGACCCGTCATTCCCATCTCCATTGGACGTCACATCTTTTAGGAATCTGTCTGTGACATTGGAGCAAGTGTCAACATCATGCCTAAGGTAATCTATGATAAGATTCTAGGAGATCCTTTGTTATACACAAATATGCTTTTGCAGCTCGCAGATCAGTCACTCTGCTACCCTAAAGGAATTCTAGAAGATGCCAGCATTCGAGTGGGACAATCATATGTTCCTGTAGACTTTGTGGTTCTGGAAATAGGAGGAGATGAGAGGGTACCAATTATTTTGGGCCGACCTTTCGTGAGCACCGCGAAGGCCATCATCTACGCGGACACTGCCAAGATCTGTTTCACCATCAAGGATAAGAAGGAGAAGTTCTCATTCAAGGATCATATACTATATTTTCCTACTCATCCATAGAAGGCATACCTGCTCGAAGAGACAACGAAAGTGACCAAGAAGAAGAAGAATAGGAGAAGGAGGAAGAACAAAACCAACCAGTCACCTGAAGAGACGGTCAACATGATCAACACACTCCAATCTGAGTACGACCACCTCCTCATTCCACCATTCCTAGAGAAGAAGGATGATCCTGGCGTACCGACGATCGAGTGTACCATTGGTTAGAAGATCTTCCATAAGACCTTCTACGACATTGGATCGGGTGTCAACATAATGTCCAAGGTAACATATGAATACTTATTTGGTAATGAACCTTTGTACCCGACATATATGCAGCTACAGATGGTGAACCAATCAATTCCATTCCCCGAGGGCATAGCAAAGGACATAATGGTCAAGATTCAAGATCACTACGCCCCCGTTGACTTCATGATCCTAGACATGGAAGAAGAAGATGATTCACCCATCATCCTTAGAAGACCATTCCTCAACACTACCAATGCAGTTATCTACGTTGGATCTGAACAAATCCACTTCCAATTCCCTAGAGAAGAGGTACGCTGTTACTTTAATAGTTATACTACTTATGAGCAGCCGAAGAAGTCTCGCTCCAAGAGGAGACATCGATCATCCCGTCGACAAGAGAATCAACTCCCTAAGAATAGATGGGGGACTATGAAGTAGAAGTGGTGAAGGACCAACATCAACCCCGATGGAACAAATGGGACGATGAAGAGCCTAAAGCACCCACTAAAGAAGAAGCTACTCCGCCAAAGTCAAGCCCACAGACCAAACATGTATGGAAAGAGAAGGTAACATCATCACCATCACAAGTGGAGTAGTCATCTGAGTCTCCATCACCGAGATCAGATGATGCACATGAAAAGTAAGTACTCTCTCCAACCTAGTCTTGTCCAGAGGAATTTAAAAAACCGAACCCATGCCATCAGGTAATATTGGTAGTTATCCATATTTACTTGCTATCATTGCATTAATTATTTTCTCTTTAGCATATTTACTTTTCTGCATTTGCACTGCATTAGAGAAAAGAGAAAAATAAAAAGTTACTTTATTGCATATCATCATTGTTGCATATTAAAAGGAAATAAAAAGTTACTTTATTCCATTCCATCATTGCATCATTTAAATCCTAAGCCCCATGTGAGTAAATCAACGGTGTGTAAAAGCTCATGGGAGTTTCACTGTGGTGGCATAAAAATAATATATATATATATATTCCATGTATACATACTTTCCTTCTGCATTATAAAAATAGAAAATCCAAAAAGATAGTAAATAGACATCCTGATAGAATTTTATTATTAGAAAATCTGTCTAAACTCTCAAGAAGCAAATCCTCGGATGGCTGATCGCTAACCCCTTATCCTAATCCAAGCCTCGAGTTTTTGGTATTCTTGTTGGAGTATTTTGCAGGATGGTACATATGGTCAAGAGCAAGTTCATCTGGTTGACCTCATCTCACTCCACCCAAAGTACAACTTCCTGAATCAACCTCCAGGTGGATAAGATGGGTGTCTGCTTACAAACCATGCTCTAAGAAGGATCATTCAACATTCAACAACTAACCACGTCAACATCCAGCTTGGGGGAGGAGCATTCCCCATGTATCTAGCTAAGTATTTCTTTCCCTTTTCAGTATTATTATTTTTTGAGTTTGCTATATGTTTGCTAAAGAAATAAAGAGATGCATAACAAACCAAAACAAAATAAAAGTTTGTCCTAGAAAATTATATCTATATAGTAAAGTGTGATTTTAAACTTTGAAAGCAAAATAAAAAGTAAGTGTGTCTAGTTTTCTGTTCTTTAGAACTGAATAAATAATGGAGTCTAGGTAAACTCTTGCAATGGAAATGATGAATAGTTGCTCTGTCGTAATTCCTTTCAAGTACCTAGTTTTTAGCCTTGAATTCTCCCGAGTTTTGGATACAACTGTTTTGATATAAGAATTTACTCTGAACTTGAAACTCATGGGTAGCATATGCTTGATCTAAGCCTAGGTAATTGACGGATATGATATAAGAAAGTCTGAGTTGTTGTTTATCTTGTTCCTAGCAATACTAGAGTTCTAGAGATTTATCTTTTGAAAAACATAAAATTCATGATGAGCTCCTATATGATGTTTAGATTAGGAAAACATCCACTCATATATGCCGCTTGTTTTGCATTGAGTTTAGTCAAGCTTTGTTGATGCCTTATGAGAGGTTTGTCATGCTTTTAAAACCAAGATCACAAACACACCATCCACATATGTACTACTCCTACGCTGGGAGTAGGCACAACAATATGCCATTCCATCAAGATCCACTCAAAAATATTTTACTCCTACACTGGGAGTGAACACCAAAAATATACCCTATAGGATATCCACCAAATAAATGCTCCAAGTTCTTGTTATCTCTCAAAAGTTTTATTGCAAAGAAGAGGCATGTGGCTATGCAAAAGTTATTCATAAAAAAAGGAAAAAGAAAAGAATTGGAAAAAATGGACAAGTGTCCAAGATATCCAAAATAATGGGTACTTAGATGCCCACCTGAAAAAAAGAGAAGAGAGAGAAAAATGAATAAGATAGCCCATGTTCTCTTGAAAGTTGTTTCCAAATCCCAAAAGCAAGAGGTATGTTTTCAAGGAGCAAAGTAGAATTAGGTTAGCCACCATATATATATCCCCCATATATTCATACACATGCACATCTTGATTTGTTTGTATGACTTAACTCTCTTTGGATCCATTGTTTGACTTTACAACATATGTACTGCAAGTGTGCTCTTTCATGTTTTCTCCCTACCTATGAACTACACTATAAGCCTTAGTTGTAGGAAGAGAAAGGCATAGCAACACTATTTCCTTGGTGAGGATCCACAAATACCACATATATTGAGAGATCTGAGGGTGTCATACAATTAAAGCTTTGAGTTTTATTTTAAAAACTTACAAAAACTCTAAAATATTGGTTGAGCATAGAACTTGAGACATAGTGCTTGACTTGATTGTTCTGTCTTTTAATTGCTCAAGACCCAAGTGAAGGCTAAGAAGCTCCATGGTTGAAGGTAATATGGGTAAGTTTGGAAGTCAGATCGGTTTATTCTAATCCGGAGAAGAATTTTTGTTTGAATGCATGTGTACTTTTGAGGCATGAAAGCATAGAAGCAACTCTTGATCCAAATTTGCTGAGTTTAGCTTTGCTAAGGGACTAGCAAAGGTTAAGCTTGGGGGAGCTTGTTGACGGTAGTTATTGTTCATCATAAATCGCCAACATAACTTAAATAAATGCTTGAAATAGATCACCAATGGAAACTTAGGGGTTTAAACTGACAACTTCCACAAGTTTTGGTGAATCTGTATTTTCAGTAGGGTTATTCCAAAAAACCAAAAAGAGGGATCAAAACGTGAAAAAGAACTAAATGTAACCGCGATGAAAACTACTCCAAAAGGTTCCAGAGGACTCTAGGAGGCAAACCCCCGAGGCAGACCCCGAGAAGCTGCCAGGTGGGGCTGGCCGGCCCCACCATGGTGCCGCCCGGTCCCCTATGAGCCCCTCTTGTCAGCATCTTCTGGAATATTCCTCCACCGCCTCCTAGGATTGCATCCACGCCATCCTTCAAGTCGGTTTGATCCAAGGGCTCACGTTGCACTCCCTGGGCTATATAAATAGAGCCCAGCCCCCCTGGAGGCATCAAGTCATTTGAGATCAAGTCATCCAGAGCTAGAAACCCTAATCTCCTCAGAGTTCATCTAGTTTCTAGGGCATTAGCTAGTTAGGCTAAGTCTAGAGGGAGGCAAGCAGTTCTTCGCTTGGATTCCCGACATTGTCTAGAGCTTGGTTCAGTATAGTTCTTGTACCCCTCTCTCATTGTATCTCCATTATTTTATATGCTTTTGTACAATTGCCAAGACAATATAGTATTCATCTTATTCATGTTCAAGGTTGCAATGTTCATCGTCTACTTTGATTATATGCTTAGTATAGTTAGTTTATCATTGAGTTTATACATAAGTTTGTATAGCACTCACCCCAATGATCACAGGGTGGGTGGTAGAGATCATGTAAGCATGGTGCTTAGATGTTATTTACCTGCGAATACACTCTATATTCTGGGTCATGTGGTAAATCGGAGGTGTGACACTACCGTTGAGTCCTTTGTAGTCCACTTCCCGAATATAGGTCATAGAAGTAGGGCTCGGTTGCAAAGGAAGGGAAAGCTCTGTTCTCGAACTTCCCAAAGTAATGCCCCTTATGTGTAGATTCAATGGTGATCTTAGTAGTGACTACTAAGTGTAATTGCACTAATCAACATATGCTTTGACTTGTAATTAAGAATGACTTAGGAATTATTCCCCTAATATTCTAACTTAACCATGCTATATTGCCATAGATAGGAGTGCTCTGAGTGATTTACTTATTATAATGCTTGATCAATGCTTATCATATATATCTTTTATCTTATGACTTACCCCTGTTATGAGTAGAGATATTGTTATGGTTTATTTCTCCATCAATGTTATAAGTTATCAATACATGTCTAAAGCTACACCTTCCCTATGGTAAAATATAAATACGGTACCTTGAATACTCTCAGGTAAAATGCTACAATAGTATAATTATCTGTCCGCTTGTAGAATCCTTTTTATTCATATCTTTATATTCTTTCTAGTCACATAAAATGATAAACATCTGTTTAGTATTATTCTCATAGTAATGCTAGGTAGTACCAACAAACATTTCTGGCACCATCACTGTGGATGACAACCTAGTTCAAGTATTGCTAGTGATATAGGTAATTAATAAGTGGCTACTAAAACAAGTGAGGAGTTAATAAATACCAATAACCCTCAAAGTCGGTGGTCACTAGCAACCATTGCACCCCCTGTATGAAGGAGGCAACACCACTAGGACCACCAAGGTGAATCAAGCCATGGGCATACCCGGCGACCAGGAAGGTGTCCGTGATGTCCTCGGCAGCTTGATGAGGACATTCACGCGGCTGCAGCAACTCCACCTCACCGACGAGTAGTGGGAGGACTTCCTTCCTGACCCTAAGGCTCCTGAACTCATGGCCCTGGTGTGCGAGGCCTGCCAGGATGGCTGCATCGCCCACGCGATGATTAAGCTTTGGGTCAACGAAAAAGTCAAGTTCATCACGTCCAAGGCGCTCTTGATCGGGACTGCAGCATCTGCCTAGAGGATGAAACATCTAATCCTACAGCGGGCCATGCTGTGGAAATGCCTGGCTACGGCCATGCATTCCACTGCAAGTGCATCACCAATTTGTTCGGCTGGAGATCCACCTGCCCAATGTGCTGACAAGATTTGCCTACATATCTTTAGCCGGTAGTGCAGAGATTCCTCTAGCACTTCACCAAAGAAGATTATTGATTAAGCTCATTGTTTTCTGTTGTATAAAATACTTATTACACATCATAATAATCATCAATACTTCTCTATATATATTTGGTCAAAATTCAGAATCTTTGAGTAAATCTCCGCTCTGTCGCTTTCAACGCTCCGTCGCTCTAACCGCCGCAATCTCGTCCGCAACTCCGCTTGTTTTCCTTCCTTCCTAGACCTCTCACATTCCCTCTACAGATCTAAACTGCGAGGAATGTGCGGTTGCCTCCTTGACATTGTACTTCTACAGCATCTGGTTCAACTTGAGCAATCTCTAGGTTCTTCAACATTTATTTCTAAGTATTTTGTTTCTAAGTATTTTGTTTACTGGATCTCCGCTCATATTGAGTGCTCTTGTTATCCTAGGTAATTAGAGTAGTAAGCGCTAGTGTAGACGTGGCATCTAGACTAGGGTTTACCAGAGTTTGTGCTCAATCCTCTGGTTAGTTGTGGTAAACCACAGAGGTGACAGCTCTGTCCGGTCTTTGTAATCCACCACGTTAGGGTTGGTGTTTCGTAGAGCTTTTTGGCAGCCTTCCTCGACTACTTCCTTCCCAATCTTTTTCGAGAGTTGGAAAGGTGCTATTGCTCTGAAGTAGGTAAAATAGAGTAAGCCTTCGACAAGATAGAACCTCTTAGAAAACCCTAAAACCCTCTCTACCCTATAATTATCCTTTCCTTGGACGTTCCTAATTCTTCTAGTACACTTCACGTTCCCCGTGGAAATCGATACTCTGGAATACTCCTGGGTGAAAGCTACATCGGTATCCGTGCGCTTACGGATCTTTTCCTGTTTGTGTTTAAAATACCCAACAAGCTTTCTGGCACCGTTGTCGGGGAACGGTAGCTATTCTAGAATTGAATCAAGTTCGTCTGAGTTTTCTTTTTCACCACCTTTTTATTTTTACCTTGTTGTCACCACCATCACCTTACCACATGGATTCCACTCCTATTTATAAATATTCTGCTCCAAAGGGTGACATGTTGGGTCATACACCATCTTCACAACCCATTCTTACAGATGGCTATAACTTCACCCTGCTTTCATAGCCATGGTTCGGGGCCAACCCTTCTCTGGACTAAAAGACGAAAATCCATACACCCACCTTAGGGAATTTGAGCACTTGTGTTCTTGCCTTGCTATTGCTGGCATGACACAAGAGACCATCAAATGGAAATTGTTTCCTTTCTCACTCTTGGGAAAAGCGAAACAGTGGTATGCTCATTCTGTATGAGGCGTAAATGGAGATTGGGATAAACTTCAGAAAAACTTTGGTCTAACCTTCTTCCCAACATCCCAAGTTAGTGCCCTTCGAATAGAAATTCTTAATTCCAACAAAAGTAGAAGGAGACTCTAGGAGCAGCCTGGGGTAGATTCACAAGCCTTAAAAACACAGGCCCAGACCTCTCTTTGCCTGACCACGTCCTTTTAAGTCACTTCTACCATGGTCTAAGCAAAGAAGCTACTTTTCATCTTGACCTATCTTCTGGGGGCTCGTTCACACTCATGTCCTTTAGCAAGAGGGAAGCCATTCTACAGAAAATCCTTGAAAACACCCCTTACACGGGCATTTATGATGACTTTCCCAAAGAAGAAAAAGAAGTCAAGCCAAGCCCCGAACCAAAATATGAGGAACACACAACTGAATCTGAAATTCCTTCAAATCCTTCTAATGATTTGGTTGCCACAGAACCCCCCACTGAGGGAACCCCTTCCTTCTATGTTCCTCTCTGAAATCGAGGTAGATCTTTTTGAAGATTTTGGGAATGCCTCGAATTTACCAGTTCAAGTAAAGTCTTGAGGGCCCTTTACACCACTTGAGGATAATGATGGTCCATGCAATGATTCATTCATAATGGAGCACATTAAAGGCCTTTCACCCATCATGAGCCGTGAGTGGTTGGCAGAAACGGAGTTATCCACTGGGTAGCCTAAATCACTGCCCCCTTAGAGACTATATCTTGCAACCTTATGGGAACCACCGTACGGGCTTATTATAGTCTTACCGTTGGGATGAACATCATTTCTAAAGCTTGGACTAAAGCACTTTGCCCCAACGAGTCTTTGATCCCATCTCATAAGCTTTTAAGAACTCCTTCTAGAGTTACTCTAGAAAGTTAAGGGGTTATGAGGTCGATTCCCATACGCATAAGAGGCTCCGAGTATTGTCTAGATTTCCACATCTATGACATCTCAGACATGTCTCTCTTGATTGGTGTACCTTTTGGAACACTATTTTAGAAACGACCAAATCAGGGTCGTTTGAATTTAAGGCTAGGAAGTTCTCCTATTGTTGTCTCACTTGAACGCTCACATAACGCGATAGTAGAACCAAAGCCTGAACAAGATCCTGTTGAGGAAGTGTTAGTGGCATCTTTAGAAGACTTGGCCCAACCAACTTTTGATGTTGAACACTTCATTGAAGAAGAGGAAGAGCTGGTAGAACCTATTGAACTTGACCCTTTTGAGGTGCCATCACAACCCTCAATTGAGCTTAAACCTCTTCCTCCTAGCTTCAGATATGTCTTTCTTAATAATAATCGAGAAACTCCTATCATCAAAAGTGACAAGCTCTCCCAAGAAGAAACCTATAAGCTTGTCACTGTTTTAGAAAGACATAAATCAGCCATAGGCTACTCACTCCATGACCTCAAAGGGATTAGTCCCACTCTCTGCACTCATCGTATCCCTACGGATCCCGATTCATCACCATCGAGGGAACCACAACAGAGACTTAACAATGCCATGCGAGAGGTTGTTAAGAAAGAGGTCTTGAAGCTTTTGCACGCCGGGATTATCTATCCTGTGCCACATAGTGAGTGGGTAAGCCCTGTCCAAGTTGTGCCAAAGAAAGGAGGAATGACAGTTGTTAGAACTGATAAGAATGAACTCATTTCTCAGCGCACTATCACAGGGTGGCGAATGTGCATAGACTACCAAAAACTTAACAAAGCTACAAAGAAAGACCACTTCCCGTTACCCTTCATTGATGAAAGGCTGGAACGACTTACAAAGCACTCTTTCTTTTATTTTCTTGATGGGTATTTCGGATATCATCAAATCCCGATCCACCCTGATGACCAAAGTAAGACCACTTTCACATGCCTGTATGGAACTTACGCATACCGACAAATGTCGTTCGGATTATGTAATGCTCCAGCTTCTTGCCAACGGTGCATGATGTCTATTTTCTCCGAGATGATCAAGAAAATCATGGAGGTGTTCATGGATGAGTTTACTGTCTATGGCAATACCTTTGATGACTATTTAGAGAATTTAGACAAAGTCTTACAACGGTGAGAAGACAAGCACTTAGTCCTGAAATGGGAAAAATGCCACTTTATGGTTCAGGAAGGAATAGTGCTAGGACACAAGGTGTCCGAATGGGGGATAGAAGTGGATAGAGCAAAGATCGAAGTAATTGAACAACTTCCACCTCCCACAAATGTGAAAGGAATCAGAAGCTTCCTAGGCCATGCAGGGTTCTATAGGCGTTTCATCAAAAACTTTTCTCAAATCGCTAGACCCCTGTCTAGCCTTTTAGCCAAAGATGTACCTTTCATCTTCAACAATGAGTGCCATGAAGCATTTCAAATCCTTAAGCAGGCACTCATTTCAGCTCCAATCATCCAACCACCCGATTGGACGCTACCTTTTGAGATCATGTGTGATGCTAGCGACTTTGCCGTTGGAGCCGTTCTCGGCCAAACAAAGGATAAGAAGCATTATGCTATATCCTATGCTAGCAAAACCTTTACTGGACCACAACTCAATTATGCAACCACTAAAAAGGAGTTGTTGGTAGTTGTTTTTGCAATAGACAAGTTTAGATCCTACTTAGTTGGAGCGAAGGTAATCATTTATTCAGATCATGCTACACTTAAATACCTGCTCAGTAAGAAAGACGCTAAACCTCGGCTTATAAGATGGATTCTTTTGCTCCAAGAGTTTGATATAGAAATAAGAGAAAAGAAAGGAGTAGAAAATTCAGTAGACGATCACTTGTCTAGGCTTCAGTATAGGGAAACACATGAGCTTCCCATTAACGACTATATAAGGGACGACACGCTCCTCGTGGTAACACACTCGGACCCCTAGTATGCGGATATTGTGAATTATATGGTTGCAGGTTATGTTCCACCTGGAGGGGACAAGAGAAAGCTCAAATATGATGCTCGTTGCCACTTGTGGGATTATCCGTATCTTTATCGGATCTGTGTCGATGGATTGCTACGGAGATGTGTCCCAATGGTTGAAGCCATAAAAATCATAGAAAGATGTCACGCATCACCTTATGGAGGACATTATGGAGCATATCGCACACATGCTAAGATCTGGCAAAGTGGATTCTTCTAGCCTACGATGTATCAAGATACAAAGGAGTTTGTTAGAAGATGTGCCAGATGTCAGAAACATGGAAACATCAATGCTCGGGATGCAATGCCACTCCAAAACAACCTCCAAATAGAGTTGTTTGACGTTTGGGGGATTGACTACATGGGACCATTCCAGAAGTCTGGAGATGCTGAATTCATCTTAGTGGCAGTCGACTATGTATCCAAGTGGGTAGAAGCATTACCATGTCGAGCTACCGATTCCAAGCACGCAAAGAAGATGTTTCATGAAGTGATATTTCCACGATTTGGAATGCCATGAATGGTCATAAGTTATGGAGGATCACACTTCATTGACAAGTCCTTCAGACAGTTCCTAGTAGAATATGGAGTTAAGCACAACATAGCAACTCTATACCATCCTCAAACAAGTGGTCAAGCTAAAACATCAAATAAGCAAATCAAGAACATTCTGCAAAAGATTGTTGATGAGATGGGAAAGAAATGGAAGTTCAAGCTTCCTGATGCACTATGGGCATACCGAACTGCATACAAGACACCCTTAGGCATGTCACCCTATCAGCTTGTATATGGAAAAACATGCCACTTACCTGTTGAATTGGAATTTAGAGCTCATTGGGCAATCAAGAAATGGAACATGGATCTTCATCAAGCTAGCAGGAACCATCAGATGCAAATTCCAGAGCTAGAAGAATGGAGACAAAAAGCTTATCATAGCTCCAAGATTTATAAAGAGAGAACAAAAAGGTGGCACGACAAGAGAATCAAGCACAAGGAGTTCAAGCCTGGAGATAAAGTCCTACTGTTCAACTCAAGAGTGAAGTTATTCGGTCATGGAAAACTCAGAAGCAAATGGGAAGGGCCATTCAAGGTGATTGATGTTGCATCACTTGGTGCCGTCACACTTCAGGATGATACCGGTAACATATTCAAGGTAAATGGCCAACATTTGAAAGTTTTTCTTCAACCTAAAAACTCTGAAGAGATCAACATGATTGAATTTTTACAATTCAATGATCCTATCTAAAATAATCAATCACCAAGGTTCTAGACAACTGAAACTCATATGCCTAACACTTAATCAGTTCCACAAGTTTTGTTGTCTATTTGAGTTGTGCAGTAGTTAATAAGAAAAGCTGACAAGCAAGTAGATGTTCCACCCACTATTAAAGCACTATCCCAGCAGCTATCAATGTCAATCAATGCTTCGATAGAGGAAGTACATCTCCAACGCCAGTCTACTACATTGCAAGATCGAGCGACTACGTCAACATTCAGCTTGGGGGAGGGCACCCCCGTGTATCCAGGTAAGTATCCTTACCCTCTTAAGAGTTTTGTCCTTATAAATAAGTAAATAAATAAAAAAAGTGAGCACATGAAGGTTCACACTTATCCTGTCGAGTATTCGTTCTATATTGTGTTATTTTGTATTACTGTCTGCTAATTAGAGTGTGTATAAAAGTTTGCTTTTCTGTTTAAATAAATGGATTCTGGAGATAATCTCTGGTATGGAAATGATGAATAGTTGCTCTGCCGTAATTCCTTTCAAGTGCCTAGTTTTCAACCTCGAACTCTCCTGAGTTTTGGAAATGATTGTTTTGACCTAAGATTTACTCTGAACTTGAAACTTGTGGGTTGCGAATGCTTGATCTAAGTCTAGGTAATTAACAGATATGATATGAGAAGGTCTGAGTTATTATTTATCTTGTTCTGAGTGACACTAGAGTTCTAGAGATTTATCTTTTGAAAAACTTAAAATTGCCACATGATGAGTTCCTGTATGACGAGAGCTTTAATTCCTATCACAGCCATATATACATGCTTGCTAGAATAGGAAAACCAACTCATAGGTTGCTTGCTTTATGTTGAGTTTGGTCAACTGGTGTGAGACCCTTGTTGAGAGGATGGTCATGCTCCGAAGATCAAGATCACTTACACCCACATATATCCTGCAGCTCCTACCCTGGGAGTATGCAAAAACATGCCTTTTCCACCAAAAAAATCTATCTCCTACACTGGGAGAGGATCCAAAAAGATTGTTAGGTTTCCAAATAAATGCTCTAAGATTGTGATTTATCTCTTCTCCAAGTTCATTGTATCCTAAAGTAAGAGGCAGGAGATCCTTTGTAAAAAAAGAAAAAAAAGAGAGAGAAAAAGAGAAGTCCATGATCTCTATGCCTAGAAGTTCATCATTGTCATCAAAAGAAGGAAGAAGATATCTCAAGACCTCCACAGCAAAGTTCTTCATAAATTCTTCAGTTGGAGGCAGTCTCTCGAGGAGCAAAGTAGAATTAGGTTAGCCACCAAATATATCCACACACATGCACATCTTGATCTAAGGGTATGGTCTCCCCTCTGAGGATCCCGGTTTTGACTGGGCAACACATGCAAGGTAAGCATGCTACATCCTTGAATTACCCTCAGCTCCATATAAGCCTATTAGTTATAAGGTAAGAGAGAGGAGGCAAAACACCATCATTGCCTTGGTGAGAATCCACAAATACCACACATGAGAAACCAGGAAGGGTCATACAAGAGGAATCTCTGAGTTTTATTTTGAAAATCTACAAAAACTCCAGAATGAAGGTTGATCGAAGAACTCGAGACGCTGTGCTTTGACTTGATTGTTCTGTATTTTAAATGCTCAAGACCCAAGTGAAGGCTAAAAGCTCCATGGTTGAAGGTAATACGGGTAAGTTTAAAAGTCAGAATGGTTTGCTCTAATCCGGAGGAGAATTCTTGTTTTGAGCACATGTGTACTTTTGAGGTGTAAAAGCATTGTAGCAACTCCTGATCCATTGTAGAGATTAGCTTTGCTCAGGGACGAGCAAAGGTTAAGCTTGGGGGAACTTGTTGACAGTCACTAATGCTCATTTTTAATTGCATGAAAAAGAATGAAATGAACCACAAAGCATAGTTGTAGGGTTTGATTCTAACGAGTTCCACGAGTTGTGTTGTTCTCACTTGTTTTGCAGGATATTTAATATTTCACTATATAAAAGTATCTCAAGTGATGAATTAGAGCACATCATTGCAAAGAGCTCGTCGAGACGATTGAAATGGACATATCATTCGCTATATTTGGAGTTCCAGAGAGAAAGTCCCCGATGGATACGACTCGAAAGATTATAGAAGAACCTAGAACCATCACCAAGCAAGAGTTTTAGGGACTAACATAACAATTTCCACAGCTTTGGTGAATTGTGAATTTTCAGGGATAAAAACAGAATAAGCTGAGGACAAGTAGGAGTTAAGAAACTGAACCAAATCTAGTTGAAATTCCGTGCAAATTGACAGGAAGGTTCTAGAGGACACGAGAAGACATGGGAACGAAGCGAAAGCCTGGAGGCTGACAAGTGGGGCCGACCGGCCCCACATGTCAGGCCTGCCGGCCTAGGGCCACCTCCAAGTGAGATGAGCTTCGCGTGGCAGCCTCCAACCGACCTCTACGATGCATCTTGACCACTGTTTCATGTCAGTTTGATCTGAGGGCTGCGGTTCACCCCACCGGGCTATATAAGCAGGGGCAGACCTCCCCCCTTAGGCATATCCATCGTCATTAGATACATCCAGAGCAAAAAAATAGGGTTTCACCCCTCCATCCAAGTGGAAGTAGAGATCCCTCTAGATGATCATCTAGTTCTAGTTCTTCCAGTTCATCTTCTAGTTCTAGTTCTAGTTCTTCTAGTTGTAAACTAGAGATCAGGGAGAGAGGAGAGGAGAGGAGAGAGCTGAGGAGCCGGATCTATCAGATCTTCCTCGACATTGTACTTCTACGGCATCTGGTTCGTCTTGAGCAATCTCCAGGTTCTTCAACATTTATTTCTAAGTATTTTGTTTCTAAGTATTTTGTTTACTGGATCTCCGCTCGTATTGAGTGCACTAGTTATCCTAGGTAATTAGAGTAGTAAGCGCTAGTGTAGACGTGGTGTCTAGACTAGGGTTTACCAGAGTTTGCACCCAATCCTCCAGTTAGTTGTGGTAACCCACAGAGGTGACAACTCTGTCCGGTCTTTGTAATCCACCACGTTAGGGTTGGTGTTTCGTAGAGCTTTTTGGCAGCCTTCCCCGACTACTTCCTTCCCAATCTTTTTTGAGAGTTGGAAAGGTACTATTGCTCCGAAGTAGGTAAAATAGAGTAAGCCTTTAACAAGATAGAACCACTTAGAAAACCCTAAAAACCCTGTCTACCCTATAATTACCCTTTCCTTGGATGTTCCTAATTCTTCTAGTACACTTCACGTTCCCCATGGAAATCAATACTTTGGAATACTCCCGGGTGAAAGCTACATCGGTGTCCGTGCGCTTGTGGATCTTTTCCTATTCGCGTTTAAAATACCCAACAGTCGACAGTATAGTCAGAGAGCTGACGGGCATCCACAACAGTGCTGCAAAGCACAAAGATTTCTCCAGAATCATGGTCTTCAACAACTTTGGTAATGCGTTTTTGCCCAACAACCACACGAACAGCAGCTTCAACGATTATCCATCATGCAGCTCGGTCATGTACACGACGGCCCTAAGTCACAAGCAACCTGTTCTATTCTCCTGGCTCCACACCTAGCTGCCAAAACTCATCGTTTGTTGTAGAGTACACATCCGTGGTATGGTAACTAGTTGCCATCTGTAAACATGATTTCAGTTAGAAGCAATGAGGTTAGCAGACACACTAATAAGTTCATACAAATAGTACGGTTTGATATGAAGCACATTACCTTTATCCAGATCCTAAAACCAGAAGGGAACGTGATTAGGAAAATTCAAACGGGTGAGGGAAGGGGGAGGTAGCAAATTGATGTAGTGCTATCGGATGAGAGAAGGGGGGATGCTCCTTTCATATAGACCTTGCACAGTTGATGAGTGTGAAGTGAATGCGGCAGGAAAGCTGGACACAAGAAGGAATTGAGAAAAAGAGCTTTTGACCACCATGACATGCTTCAGTCTTGAATGCCTGGTGCGGTTGTGATAGGTCTTTTCTGTACTTATTAGACTCCAATCAAGCAGTCACAACAGTTGAGGGGCAGACTGATTGCTATGACATTCAAAACTAATGACCCTTTATACTATGTCCTACGAGATCAAATATACAGTCGGCGAACTTTCTTGCGTTCATAGTAAAATTCAACGGCTATGTCTCATCCGTTATAATACATGTTGAGATGAACTCCTCACTGCATGGCTCTTGCAAGTTCAACAAATTTTATCGAAGACATGGGTTGGGTTCAACATAGATTAGAGCAACTCATGACTACTAGTACTACTGACACATGTTTGGTTCAACAAACTGATGCACAAAGGAACCCTTGCATGGTTGCGAAGAGTGAATTCAATGCATGAGGAAAGCCTCTGTTGTTATTTCACTCCAAGCATTCAAAGCAGTCGAGGGGCAGACTAAAGAATGAAGATGAGTTGCTTTTGCTTCCGTAAGCAATTTCTCTTGCTTGGTTTTTGCAAAGCAGCAGCTAGCTAGAGATGGCTACATGGTTTCATAGGTCCTAATCATCTACACTCGCTCGGCTGTGGCTAAAGATGCTGCTTCAAATCCAACTACCTTACTAGTACTTCATGCATGCAGCCACATCCAGTGCAGCTGCTGTTTGTAGCACAGCCGATTTAGCAAAAGTTTTACTCACAGCTCAATAGCAGAGTTAAATGTTCGGGCTGGTCAAATTTACACGACTCGAAGTATGAGGCGTGCATACGATTTATAAGAAATAGGTAATCATCATTTCGTCAATACTTCTCTATATATATTTGGTCAATAGAGTTAACCCACCTAATACAAAGTTCAACAAAAGTTCATTTACATGGATATTATTACATCAAGATAAACTATAGAACATCACAATTATCTCCAATGAACATTGAAAACACAAATCAGAACATCAGTTATGAGGTACTCGAACATCACACCTATTTTAGAATCAGAGAACAAGGGCATATCTCTAATGCCATAGATACTAAACATTAACATCATCTAACCATGTTGCTACTGCTCAGTTGAAAGGAACAGCATGAACTCCACCAATCTCGGGATCATTTGGACGGATTGTAAGATAATGGATACGATGGGTAAATACTTCTGCACCACGAAACTCATAGCAATATGAAAGCAAAGTCTAGAGATCTGCTTTTGAACAAACTGCAACAAACACATAGGGTCCTTGATGATCTTCAGCAAGATGGTAGTTTCGATGGCCAAGAATTTGATGAACAACTATAGAAGCACTATACCACCCATTGTAAAAGTAAGAATGCACTGCAAGCACTACAACCCTTGTTTGTAGGCCATGGCGAACACGAAGCTCACGGAAGACATAGTGATACATAGACATGTCCCAAGAATGATCATAGTTATCCATGATCTATGTAAAAAAGAAAACAATATGCAGAAAAAACAAAGAATAAAGATGCCCAGTAGTCGGGTGGAGGGCAAAAGCTTTGGGATGGAAAAGAAGCAGGAGCTCTGGAGAGCCTTCCTCTCACCATTGCGGCAGTGGTGGATGCAGGCAGGTCGTACAGGATGCCCCTTTTTTGGGGTGATTCACACATAGAATTGACCTATTTGTAAAAAGGTATTAGTGAAATCTGATTGGATTTAAGTTTTTGGGTTTCTTTTGTCCATTTCTTGGGATTCCATTTTGTAGTGTTGGTGGTCCTCAAACAAATGGGGAGATCTTCCCACGCGAAAATTTCATTTTCAGTGAAAATTTTGCACCGTGCTGGGCAGTGCCGCTAACACGCACAAAAAATTAGATGTCTCCCTTTTGCCCTTTGTGCGGAAATTAGATTTACCATGCCATGGATTTCAGACAAGGGCATTTATGGTACTGCGATGGCCACATAAAAGCGCAAGGAGTCACCATCTCCGCCTCCATCTCTGTTGATGGTACTTAATGTTAATCATAAACCATCAATATACCCTCAATATGTGATTAAAATGGATCACCAACATAGGTATAGTGTTTTAAACTAATGAGTTTCACAAGTTTTGGTGATTTTATGACTATAGGAGGATTTAATCAGAAAACTATCAAGGTGGACCTATTTGTCAAAGTAAATCACGTTATTTCACGACGAAACCGACTTGGGAAGACTCTAGAACCATCCAGAAGACAACTCATGGAAACCCACGCCCAGGTGTCAGAGTATGGGGCCGACTGGCCCCACCTGCAGGCCGATCGGCCAGTGGGGCCCACCTGGCAGCCTCTCCTTCGTATGTCGGTTCTCCACCGCCTTAAAGATCAAATCTATGCCGTTGCTCAAGGTCGGTTCGATTTGAGGGTCTAGATTTTACGTTGCCATGGATTCATGGGCCTATAGGGTGCCTGGTGCCCCCTATAAATACCCCTGTGGGTATTTCTTAACGTCACTACTAAGTACGGGGTTGGAATCGATCCTCAGCAGTGGCGCTAGAAATACCTTGTTGGTACTTCTTAGCAACATAACTAATGTGTAGCCATGCTACTAAGAAATAGCCTTGATAGTTCCTTAACAATTTTAGATATTTATTTGCAAGTGCACGGAGCTATCATTGCAACATTTCACCTAAAAGTATTCAGGGTATCATTATTTATATTTTTCCAAAGGAAGGCATTTGATTAAGAGTCTAGTATGGATATGAACTTGAATAATAATGCTTGCAAGTACACCAATGCTTATAACAGGGGTAAGAATAGTAATTTCAAGATAGTGGACACACACTTGGCATTCCTCAAAGGATAAAATAGAAAAGAAAGGATAAAAGAATAATCCTAAGTCGAGCAGGCATTGGTCTAGTGTAGTCATACAAAGATTAGCTGATAATCATACAAATTACATAATTAGTTTTAGGGCTAAGTATGAAGTAGGTCTGCCAGCAACCTCATGTGACAATTTAGACTCCTACACACTAAATGAACGTGGGGGATTACGAAGGACGGACAGGGCTATCACGACCTGCTGCCTACCCCTCAACCAAAGAGAAGGACAATGCATTCACCTGTCTCTCCATATCCAAGCACTATGCTTGTGTATACAGATACTACCCAAATCCCCTCGAGTCCCCGACCCTATGGATCGACAGGTAAAGAACTTGGGCACACCTGACGGCATGATGAACCGCCACCTCAAGTTAGCCCTAATTCTGATTATATAAGTTATATGATTGTTTAAGCATAAAGTTAAGTATGCTACTGTCATGACACATAAACTCTGCACTAGTTTATATATCAGGATCATAACACAATAACTATACTCTAGTTCATAAGTATGACTATAATAAAGTGAAGGCATGACTTTGGAAGAACCCATATTGATATTCATACCAAGAATCTTTTCTTCCAAAGAGCCAAGCCCTCCAAGATGGCTTTGCCTTGCTCTAATACAACTAAAAAGTAAAACTAAAGAGAGTAGAGAGTGAGGTGTTGCTCAATGTGATGTGTGTTTAGAGAGGGGGGTACCCCTCTATTTATACAAGAGCTATGGCGGTGCTTCTGTCTATCTTTAGCGTGGAGGCACAAGATGCACTGCCTCAGCATGAAGCCATGCCACTGCCAGAGGAAGCCGTGGCTGAGGCATGCCAGGAAGGGGGCGGCCGCCCCTAGGGAGCGGCCGGTCCATGACCGAGACGCCTCACCACCGCCTTTGCATGGCAGGCCTTGGGCTAGACATGGATCAGTGTCCCTGGGTGCTTTGCTCATTTTGAATTGATTTGGTGAGCGTCTCCCTTATTCTTTTGCTCAAATCAACGTTGGAAAGCGCCTTTCGGTGAAATTTTTCCATGTATTTGTGTTTGTGACCTGCAAAATGATATTCTCCAAATACATGTGGAACTTGGTTAATAGTAAATGCATATGTGATTAAGTTTGCAAATTTCACCACTTTTTGTGATTTAAATGGCGGTCAGATTTCATCGGTAAGGACCGCCAACACCCCCTATACCTCCTCCAGTAGAGCATCTTGAAAACCTAAACCCTAGTTCATATCCTCATCTGCAGGATCAGAGCTAGCAATCAAGAGAAGATTAGTCCTCCAAGTTAGGATTTAGTCTTTGTAAATAGAAATAGTGAGATAGAGAGTGAGGGAAGAGTTTGGAGGAAGTGCTGGTCTGTCAGTGCTCTCTCTATGGCTTGTACCTAGGCGGAATCAAGTTCTACTTGAGCTTGCTTCTGAGATTTCTCTGGTAATCAACTTCAAATTCAAATAAGTATCGTGTTAATATTGTTCATCAGGTTTGCGACTCTTTTTAAGTACTTTAATCATTGTCGCTCTTGGATTATAGTAGTACTCGTAGTGCATGCATGGTGCTTAGACTCGGTTACTCGTGGATGTACCCTGCATTCTGGATCGGTGGTAGATCGCAAGTGTGACTATAAAGCCTTGTTGAGTCCTTTGTAGACCATCTCCCGTTTGTAGGCTGAGCAGGACCTGGTTACAATAGGAAAGCATACTCTACTTGTGTTTTTCTTTAGTAATATCCCCATTTGAACAATAGAAGTCATAGCTTACCCAAGTCAGAACTAGAAAACCCTAGTGATCTCCTCTACGCTCCTGTTTATCTTAAGCTTTGTTGCTACTTCGGGTTAAGTTAGACTTAGTTAATTTCACACATGTTTCCTTGAGTTCGATATTCTAGAATACTTTTCAGTGAAGTGCTACATCGGTATCCGCGCGCTTGTAGATTTATCTATGTGCGTTTAAATATACCAACAATCTCCATTCTCCAGCCGCACCGTCTCTCCTCCTGCTCTAAATCCACCCATAGCCTCCCTTTCCACTCTCCAGCCGCCCCCTCTGCCACCCCACTCCAGATCCTAGGCACCACTAGCACAGCAACTCGACTCCCTCTACACTCTCTAGCCACACCCTCTCTCATACCTTTCTGAACTCTAGCCGGAGCTAGATCCCCTTTGATTCGGCGATAGCATGTTAGCTAATGGCAGAAGGACCGCCTGGACGATGGTACAGGAAGGATCCAGGTCCCCTACCTTAGCACCTGTCACTACTGGCCGGATCCGAACCCTAGCTAGAGCCAGATCTAGTACCCCTTTGTCAACGCCTGCCGCACTAGTTCTACGACCATGATGACCAGACGGCGGTGCTGATGACAAAGCATAGCCAGGGTACGCGGAGGAAGAGGTACCCAAATTCCTTTTATGATGTGTGTTGTACTATAGTGGTTGAACCTAGGATATGTACATAGCGATGGGGTTACATATTTCCTATAGTTGAGTGTAGCTGACATGTAATTTATTAGATTAATCACTTCTGTATAAACTGCAGTTACTAGTTAGGCACTTATTTGCATACTCTTGCTTTGTTATGTTGACATTCAGTAGAAGCTTTAGTTAATAAATACCTTTGTAATCTAGATGAGCAGCCACTAAATGCTTTTGAACGAGAGCGGGAGGCACAAATCACAAACAGTCATATGAGGATGGAAGAACTTGGACTACGTGTGGGCCCAAAACCTGTGTCTCCAAAGGCAAAAATGTCAAGGACAATGGGTAGACACGGTGAATATTTTGAATATACCCCTGAACTAGGGGAGGTGTTTGAGGGATTTGGTGATACAGATGAAGCATATTCAGATTTAGAAGATGAGCCAGTGGCCCTTGCAATTGAGGTGCTTGTTCTGTCTTGTATTGAGTTTGGATGGGAGGTGCGGGGGGTGCAAATAGCAATGCAATGCTTTGCTTTCTGGATAGCAATGCAATTTGTACATGCTTGCTGCTTAAGTTTGTTTCTCTAATTTCAGTGTCCTGGTCGAAGAAGCTATAGAGGAGGCTCTGCCAGCAGGACAAAAGGCAGCGCTGATATGAGTCTTAGAGGAAGCCAGTCCAAGAGAGTGAAGTCAACACGCCTAGGAGAGTTGACTCATGGATCTGAGAAGAACAAGCAAAACCATGCAAAAGTGAAGTACCACTAGGCTATAGGATCTCGCTCCTATGTTGTACAACTACAATCATTTCTAAGTGATGGTTGTGTTCTATTGTTACTCTTGCCTTTGTATAAACAGAAACTCATGAGCACTGTTAATAGATGCAAAAGTAGTAGGAGCCTAGATTTGGCATCACCATTTAATTTTGAAGTTGCAATTTTGCACCAATCAATATGGTACATGTGCATTGTGTTTATGTAATCCATATATGTAACCTAATGTTTACTGCTTGAATTTCGTAGTATGTAATTCATATCAGTACCTGTGCATTGTGCTTATGTAATCCAAATCAATATGAAACTTGTGTTACTTGTTAAGAACTAATCTCTTGGGTTTTCAATTAAAGTCCTCTTCCACTATCTGTAAACTAATGTTTACTGCTTGAATTTCACAGGAAGCTATGGAAACAATATGAGCAGAACCTGTTGCTGATGGGCACGAGCCAGTGACTAGTGTTGATGTTGTTTCCAAGATCCTCTGCCTCTCCTAGGGCCAGGTCCACTCCCAGGTCAGCGGCAACACCCTTTTTTGAAGAATGCTGGTATCCTAACAAGCTCCGCCAGAATAGAGGCATCGACGGAGAGAACACTTCGGGAACAGCTTGTTTCTTAAATTTGAAAGTTCCGCTAACCTTGTTGAACACGTGGATGAACTGAAGAGGAAGACAGAAACAACTGAAAGGGAGTTTGAGAAGTTCAAGGTACAGCAACAGGAGGAGTACAATAAGCTACGTGTGGATATCATGCGCTTTAGCTCTTCTTCTAGTAACTCTCAGTCATCAACTCTGTTGGCTTGATGCAGTGAACATTTGTGGTTTGGTGTATGGACTCGTGTGCCGGTTTGATATGGTAAAACTTTTTCAGTGGCTTGCTGCTGATGTGGGAACAATAATT
Organism: Saccharum spontaneum; assembly: GCA_022457205.1. NCBI lineage: Eukaryota > Viridiplantae > Streptophyta > Magnoliopsida > Poales > Poaceae > Saccharum > Saccharum spontaneum. The sequence goes on along the minus strand of CM039610.1, from coordinate 34,345,500 downwards.
TGTTGTATTTGATTGCCATGCTGAATAATTATGTAGACATTCATTGAATAATTATGTCGTCAATCTGTGTAGCAGTGGTGATCTCGAATTATATTTCTGATGAAATGATTATTGATCAAGTGGTAGAACCTAAACAGGCCACATGATCAAATAAAAATGCGACACGTGGATGAACTAGTGCATGACACGTGAAATAGCCAGGGCACGACACGTGGGCTAATAAAAATCGAGACATGAAAGGAAGTCGTCAAGCCACGTGGCCAAATAAAAAAAAACAAAATGTGGATAGATAGCACCATGACACATGGTCGAATAAGAAATAGCCATGTGGACCAATAAAAATAATACACATGGTCCTATGTAGAAGTGACACGTGATCCAACCGCAGCACGACACGTGTGCCAATACAAAACTGACATGAGGAACAACAGAGACCCAACACGTGGTCCAGTAAGAACCTGAAATGTGCAAGGACAAGAGAGGACCATGTTGTCTAATAACAAGGTGACACGTGACCCGAACCATCTCCAATGCAACCGGCTATAGCATGTACATGTGGAAAGCATCTCCAACAAAAGACCCGCCAGCATTGCTGCCCCCTGCCACACATGCAAAAGCAGTTCTATGACGATCAGTCTTTCGTCACAGAACAAGCCACTTCTATGACGAGTTTCTTGGTTCGTCACGGAAGTTCAAGTATGATGCGACTTCTTTGACGAACCGTTTTTCGTCGTAAAACTGAAATTATGATGAATTTGGCTTCTTTAGTGACGAAAGTTGTTCATCATGTAAGTGCAGATTCCTAGTAGTGGATGCTGGCGTATCTGCGATGTGGAGGTCTCTTGGCAAAAAGAACACCCATGAAGCTTCTACAATCAAGGGAAAGGGTGAAGAATCTGCTTCAAATGCCAAGTCTGTGGTGGGCTTCAAGGCCAATGAAGCATCTGCAGGAATCTTTAGTGGGCAACTGTCCCTATGAGCAAAATCGTGGTGAGCATTGACTTCATTCAAGAATTCATGAGTCAAGACTATCCTGATTTTCCTTATGATTATGTGCTAGGCAAGGAATTTCTACCTGATTTTGCCCATGAAGGGAACCAAAGATTGTCATACATGAGGGTCTTTCAAAAGTGGAACTTGTGTGTGGTCCAACTTGGCTTAGAGGCAGTGCCGTTGAGTTACCCATTTGACGACATATTCGCTACCTGTGTATAATTTTAGAAATTGACAATAACTTTTGAGGACATTCAATTCTTATTCCGCCAGAAGAGACTTGAACTGAGTTAGATTACCCTGTAGCACATATAGGTAGTGTTTCCTTGAACTCATCCTCAAATTTGGTTATATGTGAACGTGCCATCCTGTTAACCACACAGGTGTCGTACTTTCATGTAGCAAAGAGTGGACGGATGCAGCCAAGTTATCCATGAGGAACGCATACCTTGACCCAAATCTCATTTGCAAGAACTTTCATGCTGGACCTCTACTGTGGCAAGATAATCATCTTGCATTGATGGGTGCGAAGGGTAAGGCGAGTGAAAAAATTAGGAAGGATGCACACAAAGAAGCAAGAGCGGAAGTGGCAATATATATCGGGAAGGCGTTCCTAGCTCATTAGAGATTCCGTAAAATCAAAGATCGATCACTATCTTTTTTTCATGTTTTTATTTGGTTTACGTTGGCCCACTGACACCAGTATCATTTTCCATGCAACTTGGATTATGTTGACACCATTTTTTGGTACTAATGCAGCGATCACTTCATCTTAGTGGACATCAAACCGAGAGTTGGCAGCGTTGCAATCTATGACTCGATGAGAATAGACCAAAAAAAAGTTCCAAAATCTCATTAGCATTTTACAGACTTAAGTAATCATAGTTTATTACTTGTGCATGATACTAATTACAGCGAAACTGATTATTTTTCCTATTATACAGTGCCTACAGATATTATGTTAAAGAAGGTGGAATGCATGACCTAGAGAAGAAGGATAGAATGGCTATCACTCTACATCCATGGGTACGACAATTTTCAAACCCAAATAACGAGAATATTGATTGTATAGAACAATGTGTTTCACTGTATTTTTTTTGCATGTCCCTGATATGCAGTGCGCAAGGCAGGCTTCCGGAAGCGTGCTTTGTGGCAACTATGTATGTCAATGAATGAGAACTAACGGGTGTTACTACAATAGCCCTGAAGATGTAAGTCGATTTGTCAAACCATATCATATGCATATGTCCATTAATATGAATCTAGCTAATTTTGCCCCTTTTGTTTCGTGCAGCAACAGATGTTTAGGCCTTTAGAAGCTATCTCCCAAAAGGATACTCAGGAAGTTCAAGATGATTTCCGTAAGTTCTTGATATGGGAGTAGGGCTGGATAACGAGCCAGCTCGGCTTGACTAGTGAGCCAGAAGGCTAGCTCAGCTCGGCTCGTTTACGAGCTCGAGCTGGCTCATTAAGCTCATGAGGCAAATATGAAAAACACACAAAATGTAATATATGCATTTATTTAAAGCATGAGAAAAATAATAATACAAAAGTAACACATACATAAGCCTTAAATCAAACAAACAAATTAATATGTACTGATATATTGACAAGTATAACAATATACTATAGTATTACACCATACATGCATGGTCCATACTTCATACTACACATAATGCATCTATAATCCATTATTGATTATCGATACATCCATTAACAATAAAGTGATGGAGTCATAATAATCCTAATATCCAAAGTTTACATGGTCTCTAGATCCAAGCATCAACCAATTGTGAAGTGTAAGTCTGTAAGACATGAAGTAATACAAAATTAATATAAGTTCAAGGCCAATGACATTGGCACGTTAGGCTCGCAAGCTAGCTCAAGCCTAGTGAGCTGGCTCATTAACTTTACGAGCTGAAATGCTGGCTTAGCTCATTCAAAAAATATAAACGAGCCGAGCCGAGCTGAGCCACTAACTAGCCGAGTCAAGCGAGCTACCAAGCTACGAGCTTTTCGTCCAGCCCTACACCGGAGGTTGTTAAACCGGGGGGCTTATTCTTTTATGCTGAGTCGGAGTATGCCACAAATCCCAAGTTTGCAGATCTTCGCGCTGCATGCATACATCCATTCTTTTCATTTTTTGGGCAGAAGCGTAATTAATGTGTGTATTTTGTTGATTACTAGTTTGTAATATAAACTAAATTATGCTACAAATACTTTGTTGATCATGTGTGTACTAGTTAACTAGTTCACTGCTATGTATATTTGAAGTTAATTTGAATCGATTGCATTCCGCTCTGAAATTTGGTGGGAAATTGCGATTTCAAATATGGCAGGAAATTTCAAATTCCAAAAGTTTGAATATGATTTTCAGGGGCGGTTCAGTGAACCACACTTGTAAATAGATTTTTCAGGGGTGGTTGTATTGCCACAGCCATCCTTGAATAAAAAATTTTCAAGGACGGTTGTAGTACACCAACCACTCCTGAAATTTTATTTTTCGAGGTGGTTCTCGTACTTGAACCGCCCCTAAAAATACATTTCTAGGGACGGTTCTCCTAAAGCAACCGTATCTGAAACAACCATCTTTAGGGATAGATATCCTAATGGAACCGCTCCTAGAAATGCATTTTCAGGGGCAGTTAAATGCCCGATGCTACGAATGGTAGAGTATTACAGTCGATGGCATTGTAGCGGTTTTTGAAACTGCCTCTAAAGATCACTTTTGACCGCCCCTAAAGAACTTTTGTGTACTTGTATAGGAACACCCAAAACCTCATTAAATATGTTTCCATGTCGATTGTCTGTATAAGTGGAATATTTTTTTTCTAAAAACAACATTATAATGTGTACACAAAATTAATTAGCCAAATAATAGCAGCAAGCACCACAAATACCATATTTCTTTGCTTCCTCCAATATCCATTAGCCACCTCCGAAACATGTGAGTTATATGGAATTATGGATCATGACGGGTTTAGCCCAGTATGAAACAATGTTTCTAATAGTCCTTGCACTCTGGCATTAAAAGAATAGGTATTGTTTCATCACGACAACAGAAACCACTTTTTGTCTGCCATTCCGATTCCTTTTTCCATAAATTATTCTTTGTTCAAATTACCTCTTGATGGAGCTCCAAAATGAAAAACAATACCTCAAGAGGGAACTTAGATTTTCAAACTAGAATTTATTGGTGAACCAGGTACCCTTGTTCATTGTATGCAGGAACATCAACCGCGCTGAGAATTGACTATGATTATGTAGGTCTAGTTGTTAAAAATATCCCCGTCATTGGAAAAAAGCTAAGGGTTGGCTCTTTTAGTTACTACGTTAGCCACATGACACTGACAGTTTCTCAAATGATTTATATGAGAAAATGTCACCTTAGATTTGTATATTACGTAGAAGTTTATAACAGACGACTATATATGTAGTTGTTTCCATCACTGAATGAATGCATGTTCCTTCCCCTTCCCGTGATGTGAAAGGTAACCACGTAGACCACCTACTAGTGAGCTCGATTTATATTCCCACCACTAAATCTCTATCATACTATCTCCCAGGGACCGTGCTCATCAATCGACCCAGGGCCATGGAGCTAGCTGCTGCCATGGTCGTCCCTCCCGTCCTTACCGCTGCAATGAACACGCTCATGCCCAAGATGCTAAGGATCGTCGAAGAGAGGTCCAGCCTCCGCCAAGACGTTCGGGACGACATCGAATCTTTGAGGAAGGAGCTAAAGATGATGTGGAGCGCCGTTCAACAGTACAGCGAATCAGCACGGAGCAAAGATCTCGGGGCCGTCCAGGGAACATGGATCAACCTTGTGTCCGCGCTGGCTCACAGGATTGAGGACAGTGTGGACCAGTACATCTATGATCTGACCGCCTATAGAGGTGAGATGCGAAACTATGATCAGTTCGCAGACCAGATCAAGGCATTTAAGAAGGAGTCAGATAAAATATCCGAATTGAGGCAAAAATATACGGTCGACGATGGCGCTACTACCAGTAAAATACCCACTACAGGGGAGTCCAGTTCATCGAGATCATGCGCACCCGTTCTTCCCCTGAATCTCGTGGGCACGGACGCTCCCCTTAGGGAGCTCCTCGACCTGATGGAGGAGGAGCAAGCCGACGGCCAGCCCAAGAAGCTCAAGGTGATCTCCATCCTTGGGTTTGACGGTCTAGGCAAGACTGCCCTTGCAACCCAAGTTTACCTTGCCGAACATGTTGCGAAGCAGTTCCGTGACTATCGGGCGTGGGTTAATGCGGCAGACCAAGATTCCCGACAGGTTCTCCTGGAGATCCTCCGGCAGCTTCCTCAAGAAAACGAAGTACTCCAACTCCAACAGCTTCAAGAAAATGAGGTACAGCTACAGCTTCAAAGGCAACCAAGGAACACAACCAATGCCGAGCAGCTCTGCGAACAAATCAGAACATGCTTGCAAAACAACAGGTGATTTTTTATGTCATACTCCCTCCATTTTAAATTGTAAGCTGTTTTTACATTTGATCCATAAGTCTAACACTAGTACAAAAATAATTTTTAGAGGCGCCTCCCTTTTCTGTAAATGAGTGATTTTTAGAGATGGTTTTATTAAGTCAACCCCGCCTCTGAAAATCGATTTTAGCTGCAGCATAAATAAATTCATATCTTTTTTAAATAAAGTCAGATGAAGACAAAATTTATACCAAAATTGTAGAGCTCGATGAGATCTAAAACTTTGTAGTTGATAAAATTTTTGTTTGAGATTATTTAAGGTTCCAAATATATAAATTACGTCTCAGATTTTGAATTTTAAATTTTTTATTTTTTCAAATGATCTTGGATGGAGAAATGCTCTATATCAAAGTTGCAGTGCTCGACGAGATCTAAAACTGAAAGTTTTCTCATTTAAGATTGTTTATAAGTTAAAATATTGATTACAAGATTCCTATATATCAGTACAAATAGATAGCATCGTAAAACTAGGTACACTAGTATATTGCTCGTGCTAACGCTATGGTAACGTCTAGAAAAAATAAATCATAAAACTAAAATAAATAGCCTCTTCAGGCTCTTCTGCTTCACCACGGCCGGTAAAATATCTCTACCCTTGGATCTTAGGACTAACTACTTAAGCCTTCAATGCCATAATCTTCTAGTAAAACCATAAAGTTTGAGCACCAATTGGTCCATATAAGAAGTAAAGATCTTACAACATTAAAGAATCTCCAATAGAAACATTGATAATCACATATTTATGAAAACAAAAGGAATACAATATACATTAAAAAATATTTGAGTGTACAAAGACCAAACTAATATAAAGGAAAGTATTGGGAAAGAAATAAAGTGCAGCATAACTTTGCACCCAAAAACGTAGCATAAATAAGAAAATTGCAGCTCTCATCAAAGACAGCATTACTTTGTGGAACATTTTTTGTTTTCTATATTTCCTTCTCCATAACCATTCATTGTCCAAAATCAATAGCCTCAAGGCAATAAATGGAACATCACTTCTTTGAAGATCTTGGGCCACCTAGAAATGTCAATATTCATCAATTAAAAATAAGAATCCAATATGATAACATATGCTCTCCAAATATTTGCCAGAGGGAGTTTCTTACCTGTGCTCTCCAAATATTTTAGTATGTATGGGCAGCCTAGAAAACTTCAAGAAAAATAAGAACATTACTGTTTTGCCTCGTTCTTCTGTGGTTTATGGCAAATATGCATTAAAATGCACAATTAGTTGGCAGAAAGGTTCACCAAAGCACACAGTTCAGGAAATCACAAAGTTGCGAGAGAGAAAAAACAAAGAGCAAATCTAGTGACCACCTGACCGGTGAGGCATCTCACCTTCATTGGGCTTTGTTGGCCCTTCCTCTATCACCTCAACCACTTGCTCTTCCTTAGGATCATCACTTACTGTAGACCCGTTGACTGCAACAGAAGAATTCATCAGCTTCATGTTTGTATTCAAATCAACTTCATGTTTCCCAAAGGTGCCAATTGCATATGACTGAACTTATAATCAATAACTGACCTTACCTCAACGATGTTTCCCCGCGCTTGCCGCTCATGCCCCACACGCCCCCATCTCGCCCCCGCAGCCTATCCCCACAACCCGATGTGTCTGCCTTCACACCGCCCTGACGGCAGCACCCCCATCTGTTGACCTCCAACGCCTCCGTCCATTATCCCTCCGGTGAGCCACACACCCGTGGCCACCTGGCTCGCCCCCCGGCCGAACAACATAGAAAGCTGGAATAAAATACGTACAACAACACAGAACAACTACTACAATATTAGGCTCAAGCAACTAAAACACCATGAACATATTATTGCAACAACACGGAACAACTACTACAACATTAGGCTGAAACAGCTGAAACACCATGAACATATTATTGTAACAACACGGAACAACTAATACAACATTAGGCTGAAAGCATATGAAACAATAGTCGAATAAAAAACACTTGCAACAACATGGAATAACTACTGCAACATAAGACTGAAAGCAACTAGAACAATTTGGAAAGTATTATTGCAACAATTGAGTGAACCATATGAAAACATCTAGATCAAAAATGATTGCAACATCATGTAGAAACAGGTGAAACATCTTGAACAAAGTGCTTACAATAATCCTTTGAAACACTTGCAACATATCAACAAAAGTGCAACATCCCCGATCTACTTTTGCAACCAACCATATGATTCTACTGCAACGTACCTCTAAAGCTTCTGAAACAATTGAAAGACACAATTGCAACATGGGAGGAGAGAAGAGAGCCTGGCGCGGAGAGCACCATGGCCGCCGGATCTGCAAGCGTCCGGAGCTCCTTGTGCGGGAGGACGCCGGTGTGGGGGAGGGAGGGGAGGGGCGCCGCCGGGGTGGGGGAGGAGGGACGCTGGGTGCAAGAAGAAGCCGCCGCGGAGGAGGACGCCGGGCTCGGAGAAGGAGCGGTTCGGGCGGCGCCGCGCGAGCAGCTCGGGAGGGGTGCGCCGGCAAGCAGCCTAGGCGGGGGTGGCACCGGCGAGCGGCTTGTTGCTACCGCGAGCGGGGGCGCATGGCTTGGGCGGGGGTGGCGCCGTGAGCGGCTCGGGAGGGAGCAGTAGCGAGCATCTCGTTGCTACCCGAGCGGGGGGCACCATATGGAGCGGGCCGAGCGATGTGGGGCACGCGGATAAGAATAAGCCGCAAGCAAGTGGAGGAGTGCGAGCCACGTCGAGAGGTGGAGTCACGGGTTGGACGCTGACATATATCATTACCAAAAATAAAACCAAGGGGGCGGGCTGACAATGGTCGGCTCACCTGTGCCAGTGCGCGACGGAGGCGCCGAAGCCATGGACGAGCTGGACGGGTGGGCCCTGCCTCTGACGAGGTAGTTCACGCGCATCCCCCGCCATGTCCAGGTGGAACAGTAGCAGTGATCAACATTGGATCATAAACAATCTGTAAAATATTCCCTCGTCACCTAGCAAACGAAGCCAATAGCAGATCCCAAGGCCTGAAACTGATCCGCGATCAAAGAAAAGCGCACAATAATCAACAGAACACTGGTGCGTGAGGGATGGCCTCGGCCTGAATCCTATCCAGCCCCACTGTCCGTCACAGCGGAGGCGGAGGATGCGCGCGTGATCGGCAGAGTTGTCGCGCGCGAGACTTGCAATCTCGTCCGTACTTGCGTGCTATGGAAGCCCAGGGCGCCGCTGCCGCGCCCACCGCGTCCAGGGGGAATCTTCCAACGAAGCCGTGGCGGAGTGGCCGACGTGGAGGGCGTGGAGGTCCGCTGCGGGATCAAGCGCGGCAGTGGGAACGATCACAGCAGGGAGGGACGGCGAGCGACAGGGAGCGGCGCACCCGCTCGGCGGCCCTCTTGATCTCCAGTGTGTGGCAATGGTGGCAGGGAGCCACGGGGCACGAGATCGTGGCAGGGAGCGATGGCGAGTGACAGGGCGTGGGAGTCACGCGCGTCAATCGCGCGCGTGTGAACAGCGTCACGGCTGCCCTGCGTTCAGCGCGGGGGAGGATTGAGGAGGATGATACACGCGATCTTGGCTCTTGATTTGAGTGAGCAAGGAGAGACAAGGCTTAAAATAAAATCTGGAGTGTTCCTTTGGAAGTTGTTGTTTTTCTGGTTACAATATTGTGGGTGGATGAAGGGAGTGCTTCTCAATGTGGAATGTTTTTTGTGTGGACTTAGAAAAGAAAAAGTTGGTGTATTAGTAGGGTAGATAGAAGTGACTGTATGATGCGGTGGTACGGGAGGCATCGCGCGAGAGAGGTTATGGGTTCGAATCTGTATGCAGTGGTAGGGGAGGTATCGCGCGAGAGAGGTTGTGGGTTCGAATCCCAGGTGTCAGCACTTATTCAAAACAAGTGAAAATTAAATCTTGTGAGGCCGTTCCTCAGCCCTTTGGGCTACATTAAAAATATTTGTTTCTTATTTTTATTAGACTCTAAATAATTTTTAAAACATTTTAAAAATTATGTTTAGGGACGGTTGACTTAAGTCAACCGCCTCTGAAAATCGAATTTTAAGGGCGGTTGTCTTAAATCAACCGCCTCTAAAAACGATTTTTAGAGGTGGTTTTAAAACCGCATTTCAAAATCACTTATTTTTTTCAATTGTGGGCATAGTAGTGGTTTTAAAACCGTCTATGAAGATCACTTTTGATCGTCTCTGAAAAGCTTTTCTATATTAGTGTAAATTGACTGACTTTGACCAAGTGTTTAAAAAATATATTAACATCTATGATATCAAACAAAGGTACTACCAAAATCTATTTCATGATACCGGGTAGCAAGCACGGAGAGCACCTCTCAAAAAAATATTTCATGATATATCTAACCAATCTTTTTATTTGATGTTGTAGATATTTATGCACTTTTTCTATAAACTGGTCAAACTAGAGAAGTTTATAATAGGTTAAAGCTAAAACTAATACAGTTTAGAACAGAGGAAGTATACCCGCTTAAAAAATTATCCATCATATGCATGCTGATAAAAAATTCTACTGCAATTTTGGAGCCTGTATCACTTGCTTTGGAGAAACTACACTCACCATTTTTCCCGCGCAAAGGAAAATAGAATAAGTTCTTCAAAAGGGACTCAGCACAAAAATTAGAAGACACAAAGAAGCCTTGCAAGCCATTCACCCTACTCCTATCAGGTGGATTACTAATAATCACTTGTATATTGTCCGTACTAACGCTATGGTAACATTTAGGATAACAGAAATTAAACAACCAGAATGGTGTATATGCTTTGGTGATTTTGAAAACAATGATATCAGAATTTAGTGGACACATACACAAACCTTCCAGTTTTTTACATACAAAAAATAGTTTTACAAACACCAAGAATTTACATGTTGTAGCTTGACTGACTAGTAACCTCAGTGGTGCTTTAGATTTTACTCCGCACGTGACAATCAAAATTGCACTTCACAAACAAATAACCAAAAAGAATATTCCAGAGCTTGTAATTAATTCCAAGGACTTGCAAAACTACCTGGATGAAATGACCTTGGATAGATTTTGCACGGGAAGATATCTCCCCCTTAACCTGGATGTTTGGTTCATGACCAGGACTTGCCACGCCTATGGGCCACACCTTTAACCGAAGCCTTTTTACTCAACCTTGTCCCAGAGAACTGAGGGCTGCGGATGGTGCCAGTGCTCTGTTCTCCTTCACCTATGTCTTTGTTGGCACTGTCCACCACATTTTCCATGTCTGGGCACCAAGAGATACAAGTTGCGAATATGGACAGACCTAAGAAATTTCATGTCAACAATGTTCAAGTGCAATCGAGCAAGCTTTTATTCGAGAAGTTAAACTGAACATAGTATTTTATTACAGATCTCAGTTGCGGAGCCTGAAATAAACTTATTTAATGAAACATACTCCCAACGTCTTGAAATGTTTCAAAATTCTCTCTCGATATAAGACTTCTTTCACTAATTAGCATGCCCCCACTAGATAGCTACGCGATCCAAAACTCCCGTGTCGCTCCGCACGTGGGCAACCCGGGAGGACATCGCGCCGCCGCCGCCCCTCCCCACCTTCTCTCCCTTCCCCCGCCGCGCCGCCGCCGCCGGAGCAGGCCGCCGGCAAGGCCAGCGCGGCTCGCCGTGATGGCGGCGGCGGGGCATGGTCCGCGAGATGCTCGGCAATGGAGAAGATGGCGAGGAGCCGTGCGGCAGATCTTCTGGTTGCAGTCCTCCGACCTGTCACCTCGAGGAGGAGCACCGGCACGCCGACGTGGAGCGGCGGAGGCGTAAGTGGGAGGACGCTCTCACTGCCGCGCCGTCGGATGAGGCCCGCGCCGAGATGGTGGCGGCACGAGCGGGTGGGCCATCAGGCGGAGGAGCGCGGGGCGCGCGCTGACTGGCTCAGGTCGGCCATCTTCGCGGTTGTCCTTTGCGCGGGCGGCGCTGCTCCATCGGGGATGGCGTCCGGATCGAGCGACGCCGGGAACATCTGTCCTTGGCCGGCGTCGATTCTCCTCACGGAGGAGGCATACGTCGTCGCTAGTTGGAACGACACCATGGCCAAAGCCAGATCGAAGGACAATCATACCATGGAGATCACCTTCTGGATCCCTGATCCACCAGCGGTGTCCGCGCGTGGCTGAGGGCGCGGGCCAGAAGGTGGTGCTGGACCTCGAGTTCGCGGAGCTGCAGATCGCGAACCAGGAACGTCGGATGCTTCCCCTCCAAGCTTCTTCTTCATTCGTCACTCATTCTCGTGCGTCGGTGGAGTGGTGGCGTCGGTGACCGCGGTCTAACTACGCGCGGCTGAGCTAGGGCAGTGTGGTGCTCAGCTAGACCGCCCCTTGCGGCCGCGGCGGCCCCGGCTAGAGCCCGAGCGAGTGCTTGTAGCAGCGGAGCTTGGTGTGTTGCCCTGTGAGGCGGCGACCGAGGCACTGCCGTGGCTTGGCACGTCTGGAGGAGAGCAGCACAACGACGCAGATCGAGCAGCGACGATGGCAAGGTCTAGCGGCAGTCGGGCTTACTGGGAGGATCATTGGAGGTGGAGATGGTTGCTCGCCATCGAGGTCTTCGGTCTTTAGATTTAGGCTCATGGATGGTGAATTCATCTCCGCCGACCAGATCTAGTCTCGTGGACGTACGTCAGTGGTTCGGGATTGGCGCGTGGGGATCTGGCGAGGGCGTGCTGACTGGTGCCCAAGGCAACCGGCGGAGGCCAACAGCGACGACGACGGACGCTAGAGCCTATAGCGGCAGTCTGCAATGGCCTCGATGTGTGGTGGTGTTGTGTGGGGCCGGATCTGCCGGACAGTAATGTTGCTAAAGGTATGGTTGGCAGCAGCGGGGCTGTTCTGGCTTCACTGATGGGTGTTGGCCGGCGCAGTGAGTATGGGCATTGGTCAGTTCCTGGGTGTAATGCCTTGACCTTCTGGTCAGGCGACGGTGGCGCCGGTGACGTCACGTCCCTCCTTGGAGGCGTCGCTTTGGAATCCCGTGCCTGTCAATCTGTAATGGTCGTCACCGTTGTGGCGAGGAAGGTGGAGGCTGATGGTCATCACTGTTGTGGCGAGGAAGGTGGAGGTTTAGCTGAGGTTTTAGGATGATTGTTGCAGTGTGTGCGCATGGATCTTGGCAGGTCAAGGCCATTTTGGTGTGTCTAAGGCAGCTGCTCTCGCGTTGGGTTGTAGTGTTGGTGTCTGTAATAAGAAACAGCTATATGCATTGGTCGATGCAGAGGCTGGGATATTATTAATATATTCTCTTTTCTAAAAAAAGCATGCCCCCACTGATCCTTTCCCACATCTAGGCCGATCAAAACATATATGCCCCGTACTTTAGGAGGGAACATGCAAGTTTCCCATTTCTCTCGTCCTAAACATCCTTGGATCTGTTATATTTAGGGACAGAGAGAGTATATTATTTTCTAAATTTCACGTCCATTAACTACATACTAGAAATTCACTGAGCATAAAAAACAGGAAGGCATCAACCCTAGGAGAAATTTAGTTAAACCTTAGAATGAGATATCCATAGTTATGTGTAATAGCCCTCAGTTTTTGAAAGAATGTTGTGAGTTTTACACAACAGCTTGCATTGTATCAAGAATAACATAGATGGATCTCCTAGAAAACCTTAGATGACAATGCTGAAGCAATCACGACAAGATATTAGGATTTTGAGATACGGACTGCAAATTCTATAAGCAGAACTCCAAAAAGAGTACAAGTGATTGTCGCTATCTCATAAACCTATTTGAGCCTCTAGGACCCTCTGATATTTAACATGTATAAGAATCTAGTGCTATAAAATTGACTAGTCTAATCCTCTTGAGCGGTCCTAATCATTCTTTACAAGGTTGTGGATGAGAATCTTGTGTTGTCTTGGTTGACACATATGGCCTCCACCCCCTGTTTATATAGTCCCAAGCCTCCATGCATGCAACCTGGATTTCTATTCCTAGTAGGATTCTACACTCAAGTCCTAATAGAACACCTCTCTTGACTCTTAGTCCAAGTAGGATTTGAGTTAGTATACAATAACCTCCCATTGACTTTTAATCCTTAAAGTAACCTAAAAAACTCACTCCAAGTTGGCTATTTTTTATTTATACTCTCATGGGAATGCCCCCACCATAGGGGCTCATGCACATCACCATAATATGTGTGTTAGTGTCCATGCCAAACTGTCCTGAATTTAAACCTTCATTGTGCAATCTCGTTACTACACCACCTTCTCCCTATGGCTGACCATGGCATAGGTTTGTACCACCTCCAGAGTCCACATGCTCATAGGTATTGTGTGGTTGGTCCCACCATGTCTTCCTTCTTCCAACACCTCTCATCTTCGTCTCCTCCATGTGAAGATGTCCTTATTGTAGATGGGAAAGCCATCGAGCACATATTCCTATGCTTCATCCAGGTTCTTGCTGATGTTGGTGGTCTTGGTGCCATCCTTCTCCTCTAGTTGCGCCTTCTTTCAAGTCATCGTCAGGCGTGAATGCCGATGGATACTAACAAAACTGCAGCGAGAAATGGTCGGGTGGTGCACCGTTTGGGGTCATTGGTGTCAACTTGTGCTTTGGTTCTGGAAGCGCTAGCCTTTGAGCCCCCCATGCCTAGCCTCTGCCGTAACTCATAGTTGAGTGCACAATCCTCAGGGTGAAGTGTGCAGATTGGGTGCTTGACAGTTGCCCTGTCACACTTGTACGTAGGCACTCCAGAAGTTCTCAGCCACCATGATGACACCGTGCGGGCCTGACATCTTTAGCTTGAGGTAAGCGTAGTTCGCGATGGCCATGAACTTGGAATAGCATGGTCTCCTGAGTATAGCATGGTATGACCCTTCAAAGTCAACGACCTCGAAGGATAGTGTCTCCTTCCAGTAGTGTACCTCATTAACGAATGTGACCTGGAGGATGATGGTGGCCAGGGGCATCACGCGCAGGCCACGAATGATCTCGTGAAAGGGGTACTCCGAGCCATGAAGCTTCCTAGGGTCGATCTTTAGTCTACCGAAGGCATCCTTGTAAAGGATGTTGATGTCGCTTCCTCCATCCATGAGGATCTTAGTCATCCTCATGGTCTCTATCATCGCGCTGACCACTAGGGGAAACGGCTGGCCTCTACGATGTTTCGGGGTGGTCACTTCTATCAAAGGTAATCAGCCGCTTGGACCAGCATAAGTATAGCAGAGTAGCTGACACAGCGGCGTAGACCTTCCTTCGGGTCAACATCTAGTGCCATTGGTCCTCGTAGGCTTTAGGCTTGCCAAATAGGAGCATAGTGTCTTCGAAGTTCAGGAATCCATCTCGATCGTAGTTGTCCTCCCAGCACTGCTTGTTGTCATTCGGGTGGTCCTCCTTTTCCTCATTCTTCTCTTCCTCTACAAGATGCTTCTTGTAAGCATCGTAGTCCTTGGCAAGGTGTATCAACCAAAAGTCGTGGTTCTGGCAAGGACTGTTCATGATCTTGTCGAACTTTCCCTTGTTGTTCTACTTTTGATTGCCGCCTCCACCTTTCTCAACATTGCCAACGATGTCGCCCTTCTACTTGCAATCCTTCTTCTTAGGCAAGGATGGCCCTGCCTTGTTTTCATGGTGTGGCTTGTACTTTCTGATGCTGGCATTGATTGTGTCCTCTCCGCCGGCATGCTCGTGGGCGAGCTTGAACATTTGCTTTGCTATGATGTTCCCCTTTCTACCGATGTCACATGTGAGGTCCTTATTGTTTACGCCTCTTACGATGGCATTGATGACATTTGTCTCGGGGACATGGTGGAGCTGGTTCTTGCGCTGGGTGAAGCATCTGATGTAGTCATGCAGGTTTTATTTCGACTCACGTTTGCATCCCAAGAGTTCCCAAGAGTACCACCGTGTAGCGTTTAAACGGTGTTTAAACGAGCTAAACAACTGTTTAGGTGAATAGTGAGTATTAGCGCCCTCGAAGTGGTCATGGAATTCCCTCTTGAGGTTGTTCTAACAGCGGATTGAGCCTTCTTGCAGATGGTTTAGCCAGGTTCCAGACGAATTGGCCAAGAAGAGAGGGAGGTATTGGACCACGAAGTTTGGGTTTGGTGTAGACGCAGCCTCCATGGCTAGGCGGTAGTTATCCTCGGTCTTCGATTCAGTTTGCCCATAGCACTTTTCCACATGGTTATTTTGGGCATCAGCGCCTCTCAAATGTTTCTCTCAAAGGTGACGGGGTGGACCCAGACGGGGGATCGGTCTATCCTCGAGGGCATCTTGTCCCAGACATTCCTCGAGTGCCTCTCGGTCGGCGAGTGGTTGCGCTCACAATCCCAGTGGTAATTATGCGCGCATGTCTCTATCACTACCCATTTGATCATTGATGAAGTGCCGGCGAGTTACTCACAGCCGATGTTCATCACTGCCTTCTCTAGTGGGCTTAGAGTCCCCCAGGCTTGGCTTGTGTCAGGTATATGCTCGGCCGCTGCTGCGATCAAGTCTTGGATCTCCCGAAGTACCTAGTGTCCTTCTTAAATTGATGGTTGCGGCATATCCGGCGCTGCCCATAAGGCCTCAACCTAGTTTTGGCTGGCTCTCAATTGTCGGCTGCCTTCATGCTGAATGTCATTGTAGACTTGGCACCCCCCGAGCTCTCATCTGCTCCTCAAGTTGCCAGCGGAGATGCCTATTATCGGCTAGCACGTCATTGTTGTCGATGAGGCAGGCCTAGATCTATTGTCTGGTCTCGTAGGGGACCTCGAAGTCAACATCGATGTAGCACCGTGGAGGACAACAATGCTCTGACTGCTCGTCGCCTCCCCTCCAGTGGTCGTCATGGTCAGGGGTGTTCATGTAGCACTCACATAGATGCGAGAGCCCGTCATCGACTTCCTCATTTCACTCGAGGTACTCGAGCGAGAGGTTGTCATGTTCATCTTCTCCTGAGATGTAGTTGTCAAGGTAGCCCTTGTACTCGGTAGAGTCAATGAGGTCGGTGAAGCTGACATCAGAGTCGGTAGCATCGCAATTGGTGTTAACCAAATGCTCTTGATTGGTGTGGTCTCACCGATGCTACGAATGCTCACCATCCCGATAAATTGGGGATCGTCATCACCGTGTGACATATCGGACTGATCTGGGACGTCATCCTCAAACCTCTCAAAGTGGTAATCAGGGGGAGTCTCGAAGGCTTGACGAAGCCAGAAAGCGCAGGTTGTTGCTGCGTTCCTGAGCCCGATTAGTAAGCCAGGTAGGACATAGTCGGGTAGCGGTCCTAGATCTGTGTCAGGAACGCAGTTTGGATCTTTCCAAATTTCGAAGGCCATGTCGAGGAGGTACTCTTGACCGAACTTGGTGAGAGCCTCCCGAGCATAGAGGTTCATGTGTTGGGCTAGGGAGAGTGGCCCTTTCTCCACGGTGTTCTCGAGCCTAGCAAGGAACATGTAGATGGGGTGCAGCAGCTTTTCCTCCTGCACAGGTGGCTCGAGATCTCTCAGGTGCAAGTTCCTGAGTTGGTGGGTGACGAAGTCCAGGCTCCCCAAACTCATCTCTTTGTTTGGCTGCATCTTCTCAACACTGTCGCTGATCCTGAAGATGAGACCCATCTAAAACACGATGAATCTGCAGCAAAAGGCACCTACCTGGAGCGTCAACTGTTGGAAGTATTTACTCCGACAATACGCATTAGCGTATTCACCTGCAGAGAATCAAATGTGTAGCACAGAAGACACATGGATTATACTAGTTTAGGTACGTACGTCTAGTTTGTAGTGGATCTCTCTATATTCATACGTTCAGTTACAGGGATTGCTGATTGTAACTATTCATTATAATATAAAAAATAGGTTACCGATCGCGGGGTCCCTACCCCTCCTTATATAGGTGGGGGTAGGGTTACAGAGAATCCGATCGGCTAATAGACATGTTTCCTAGTTTGTTACGTGAAAAGTACCACAGATTATTGAATCATATCCCATGGATATCGGGATATTAGCTATCTATGTCAGCTTGCTTGCTTCTCACATCTGGACCAGCGTTCGGCATTCCCGGGCCTCATACTGGTCGTCTTCATTGTCCTGGGTCTGAATAGAGGCTGTGAGGTATCTCAGACCTATGTCCAGCAAATTAATAGAAAAATTATATTACCATCATGATGAGTTTTATCGTATACTTCCTTTGTCTGTAATATAGTGCATTCTAGAAATTTAAAGACAATTTAAGAGAGAACATAAAAAATGCATGTATCTTCATTTTATTTTGTAATCAGATGCTATCATCAACGTGACTAATGGTGATTGGTTGATAAATGGAAAGCATTTAAAATAAAATTATTTTTTTCTCTCTAGAATGCATTATATTTGAGGACAAATTTTGAATGCTAAAATACACCGTATCACAGGATGGAGGGAGTATTACCACATAGAAAGTAATAGAAAAGTAATATAATTAGTCCTTTTAAATTTAGAAATGTAGAAAAAATAGGAAAGATTGTTGGAAAAAATCTTTTAATTGGATCTAACAGATACAACCTGTTGCATGCAAGATGGTATGAGTTTATCACGATATGTTTATTACAACACGTGGACGTGACATGATGGACTCCCCATACAATCCCCAACCATATATGAAGACTCGTCTATGGCCTTCAATATTACATCTATGCATTCAAAAAAAATTGTGTCTATGAAACATTGCATTAAGCTGTATGTATTATGTAAATCTAAGAGACTGAAATCCAGTTTTTGTTTCTGGATGAGAGTTATTGTGCAGGCATGTATACACGTTGACACGATGGGCTTAGTTTGGTGCAAGTTTTCTTAATCCTTATTATCTAATTGTACTTAGTGGTGGGCTCTAGATTCGGTTGTCAGCCTGTCAATTCAACTTTTTCTAGGCACGGATAAACTAGCCAAAGATGAAGATTTTGCCAGTAGCGTAAACTAGAACAACTCCTTTCTAACTATGTAACATATATTGAACAGTAATAACTAGTGTGGTTGGTTGTCAAATCAGTGTGTATATGCGAACCCGTTTGGTTATTAAATAGGCTACTAGCAAATATGCCCGTACGTTGCAACGGGAGAAAAAAGCTATTAAACGTCAATGAGTAACAAGCACCTAGACACAGGCGTAGTAGTTTCTTAATTGGCGCTTGATCACTGTAATATGATGATATAATTGTAGATCACAACACATGTAGCTGATAACGTGCCTTTTTTTTGCCCTTTATCACCTGCTACATATGAACACATAAATAGGCAACAAATGAGCAAAACATAAATAATTCACCATATATCATCAAATGAGCAAAACACAATAGTCAATAGGATAGATAATAACCTGTACTCCCTCCATCCAGTAAAAAATGCAATTGTAGGACTGGGCACGGATACCGAGGATGCATGTGAAATTACGATAGTGCCCCTGTAAAGTTCTAACTCTGCCATCCCACCGCTTGTCCGCATCCTAGCTCGGACCTCGCTCTGCATCAGATCTTTGATGGATGGGGTCACTGGGGAAGTACATGAGTCTTCTGGAACATGGGAACGAGTGGGGGATAGACCTCCACGTGTACAACAGTTTTTTTACGGCAAGTGGATGGATAATTCATGCAGGTGATGCCAGTGGTCAAACTTATGCGTTCTTTTCTAGACAAAATTTATACTCTACGATGGCGTTTTTTCCAAACAGAGGGAGTAATTATCAATTTGGTTGAAGGGGAAGGGAAATGACCAGCGACAATGCAGGCCAATTGGTTGTGGCCGGTAGATATATAGCTGTAAAATCTTGATAGAACTTGGGCCAGCTATTACACTAAGAAAAAAAGTTGCTTGTCAAGAGGCCATCCATCCCTATCCATCCACGCGTTGCCCCTGCCCCCTGGTCAAATGCTCCTCTCTTGTCTTATCTCTTCGGTTCCTCTTTTTCCCGTCAATGCTAGCAGAACAGCAACACTGCACTCGCACAACTTCAGCTGTTTTTGTCCAAACTGTTGTTGCTGATACACTTTAATTTACAATTTTCCTTTTTTTCCTATTACTTGGTTGCTGGCTACTGAACCCAAGCTGGCCTTCGTCATGTTTGTACATTCATTTTTTTTCAATTTGTCTCACAGGTATTTCATTGTAATTGACGACATGAGGACACATCTATGGAGTACTATAAAGGCAGCATTCCCCGAAAACAGCGGTGGTTGCAGCGGGGTGTTTCCAGGTTCCCCAGCCGGCTGGCCCACTGAAGCTGAGAGGCGCATAGGGAAGGAGAATGTATGGGGAGAAGAAGAGATAACAAATGGTCGCATAGTTCTGGTGACCACTAGTATTGAGTCAATCGCTAAGGAATGCTGCTCTAAAACGGGCTATGTGTACAGACTGCAAGGACTCAATGCCCGTTTCTCCGAAGATTTGTTCTTTAGAAGCGCCGATGTCAAGCAACCATCACAAGACATGAAGACTGGCTCAGAAGAACTTCGCATGAAATGTGACGGTCTACCGCTTGCTCTGGTCAGCGTAGGTGAATGGTTGAATTTGAGAAAGGATGGGCTGACGCCGACGGGAGACACATGTAGAAAGGTCTGCCTCCATCTAGGTAATGAACTTGAGGTAGCCGGTAACGACACTACCTTAGCACGAATGCAAGAGGTGCTCACCCGGAGCTACAACTGCTTAACTAAGGACACTGCCAAGGCCTGCCTGGTATGCATAGGGATGTTTCCCAGCGGTCAACGGGTCCGGGGGAAAAGGCTGATAAGGCGATGGTTGGCTGAAGGTCTTTTTGAGAAAAGCCCCCACCATCGACACGGCAGAGTGGACAAGGCAGTTGCGGATTTCGAGACGCTCATAGACCGTAATATCGTTCAGCCCATTGATGTGAGCAACAATGACAAGGTGAGGTCATGCCAGCCGCCTGGGATGATGCTTGAATTCATCAGGCACAGATCTATGCCTGAGAATTCCACAACCTTATTCTGCGATAAGATGCTCCTGGTGATTCCCGGATATGCCCGACGGATCTCCTTGCATCATCGCTCTACTCCCCATGTTCAGCAGGGCCAGGGATGCGATTTATCCCTTGTCCGATCTCTCACTATCTTTGGTAAGGCATGCCAATATATTCTTAGTTTTGGAAAGTACCGCCTACTGAGGGTCTTGGATCTTGAAGAATGTGAAGACTTAAAGAATGATCATCTTAATGGCATATGCAAGCTGTTCCTGCTGAACTATCTGAGCCTTGGGGGCACCGTGACCGAGCTACCAAGGGAATTTGCTAGACTGGAGCATTTGGAGACACTTGATGTGCGGAGAACCAATGTAGAGGTGACGATTCCAGTGGCTGTGGTGATGCTCACCAGTTTGATTCATCTCTTTGGGAAATTTAAAGTTGTGGACAATGTATCAATTAAAAAGACCACAGAATTTCTCAAATCGGGGAAAAGTAACCTGGAGATTCTATCTGGATTTGTCGTCACTGACAGCAATGACGGCTTCCTGCAGCTATTAGTTCACATGAAGAATTTGAAAAAGGTCAAGATTTGGTGTAAGTCATCACCAGGTGATTCTTCAAAGAAAAAGTCATCACCAGATAGCAGTAATAATACTAATCTTTCATCTGCGCTTCAGAGGTACATTGAGGATAACAAGGATCCAAATATTGACCGTTCACTATCCCTTGAGTTCGATGCAAGCTTCAAAGACGGCGTGTCTCAGTTCTCTCCAGAAGGAGACTTCTACAGCATCACCTCACTGAAACTCCGCTGTGACTTATTGGAATTGCCTCGTTTTGTTGCGTCACTACTCGCTCTCAAAGAATTGTGCTTATCATCAACAACCACTCTCAGAGGTAGTAGCCTTTTGGGAGTCCTGAGTGACCTGAGTTGCCTGGTGTATCTCCAACTTGTGGCAGAAGAACTGGATGATTTTGTTGTAAGCGATGACACAAAATTCGAAAGCCTGCAACGGCTATGCATTAAGGTCCAAGGCTCGACGCTCCTGAAAATCGAAGGGAATCCTCTGCCAAAGCTTGTCTCATTCAAGCTGCTCTACAATAACATGGAAAGCCTTCCTCTAATCAACATTGAACGCATCGAATGCCTTAGAGAACTCACGCTTTATTGCACAGATAATGCTGAGTCACGAAAAACTTGGGAGGATGCAGCGAAGAAGCATCCTAACCGGCCGAGAGTTTTCTTCATTGAAAAGGAGAACTGTCAAGCAGAAGCTTCTGTTGTGCCAGAGGAACCATCTAGTCAGAGGCCCAACAGGCGGAAGAAGATTGTGCTCAAATTACCGAAGTTTCTCAGACGGAACAAGACAAGAACAAGAGCCTCTGCCTCTTTGGTTAGTTTTATCCATCTCCTTTCTCCTGTCCATATTTTTTTCTTTTTTCTCTCTTTTTTTAGGGGCCTGTCCTTTGTTTCAATTTACTTCTTCATGTTTAGGCATCATTTC
This sequence comes from Saccharum spontaneum, assembly GCA_022457205.1. NCBI lineage: Eukaryota > Viridiplantae > Streptophyta > Magnoliopsida > Poales > Poaceae > Saccharum > Saccharum spontaneum. The sequence continues at coordinate 34,323,605 of CM039610.1, read as the reverse complement.
ATTTTCATCTAAGAAGGAAAACAGTAGGGAACTAGTAGAATTTTGAATGTTCCTTATATATTATTTGACTGAAGCACGTTGCGGATATTCCTTTACTATGTAAGTGACACTTTTACTGTGCGAATTGTTATCTAAACAACTAATAATAGGGACTATAGTAACTCTATAAATTCAACAGCATATGTTTGATTGCAATGCATTCATGTATTATTTTGTGCTTCTAGTAAATGGCGACCTGCATCCAGCAAATAGCTATATTGACAAGAATCTAGGATACGAATGTGCGTTTCTGTAACTCTATATCAGTAAGTGTAAGTTTGTGTTTGTCTAGATGAATAGATATTATGTTAAAAACAAAATTAGTTCAAACTTTTCCTCACCTATGTTATTATATTTGTTTGAGTCATAACCTAATAATATTCTGATCTACATCGTTGTCTAATTGTCTTACTGCAAACACTATGCTGTAACAATCATGGTTGAGCTGGACATTTGGAAAAAAAAAGGGGCTTCCATACTAGTAAAACAAAAAAAAAAGTTACACATGGCTAATGTACGCTCAACACTGATGAATTTAGGGGACGAATAATGACCATCCTGACAGCATATCTCCTATTATACAAGAAGCAAGCGGAGCACATGCTGAGACATCTGGATCTACCGCAGCCCCTGCCGCTGATGGCTGTGCTACACCAACAGAAGATCAAGTGGACGAGTCCATTTCAAACAGGTTAAGATTTTTCTCCTAATATAAAACGCACTGGGAATTTGTATGGCTGCTCTCATTTGGTACATGCTCCCTTAGTCCTAAAATATAATGGATTTTTAATTGTCCTAATTAAGTCAAACATCCTAAGTTTGACCAAATTTGTAGAGAATAGTAATAACATCTAATAATACATTAAAAAGGTAAATTGAAAATATATTTCATAATGTATTTAATGAAGAAGTTTATTTGAGAGCTTAAGTGTTATTATCTTTTCTACAAACAAGGTCAAACTTATGATAGTTTAACTTATGATAACTGAAAAATCATAGTATTTGAGAATGGGGAGTATATTCGTATTAATCCACTTGTGAGTGTTTAAAAAGGGCCTATGATTCAGCAATTTCCAGCCTATCTTGTGTCATTTTTATCACACGTTCGTAGGCTTTTTCAGTAGTAGTACTACTATAATTATTATGCACTCATTTTCTATATTAGATAATTCAAATATCCCTTCTTTTTCTGAATAGTCTTCTGGTTTTCACCAAAAATACACTTTTTGCAAGAGAAAAATATGTTGCTAACAAATAAGACAAAGGGTAGTTGAAATTTGGCAACAAATGTGTTGTTACATGCATGTGGACTAATGTGATAAGTTAATGATTAAATTGCACCCACCCAATAGCAACTTGGCAGGTTGGGTGCATAGTGGCCCAAAAAATTGTAAACTACTCGATCAATTTGGTGAAACAAACTCGCAAATTGGTGCACCTACCGCCCAAACACAACATAGCTAGTGATGTATTCGGCCACATATTGGACACTGAGTTGTCTAGGCGAAAAGTATATGGCTCATGTTAACATGAGGATGGTCTTCTTGGCTCAGTCAACCCTATGCTTGGCTCCTGCCTCCATTGTTGCTCCACATAATGCTTGCTCGACTCTTCCTCAGCACACCCAGAGATCTATGGCGCCTTCTCCATATAATGCCATGGGCCTTCTGCCACCACCGTGTTCTCCCTCCCCATGCAACGATGATTGTAACAGAACCGTCCAATTTATAAGAGTACAAGTACAATAGCAATCACCGAAGTGATCAAATCGTCATACTTGAACCCATATAAACCCGGTGGTCCGATGAAACCATGAAGGATTTCAAACCAATCAACATACAACTAAGATCATACATGATTTAACATAACAAGTCACATGTTATATAATAGTTCACAAATATTTCACAAGTAGCTTACATACATCGGAGTTCACATAGTTATTACGAACCAAGTTTAAAATAGTGGAAGCAAAGTAGTTTGACATCAACATCACACTTAAGTTCAAATACATGCTAGTACTAGGTCACTTTCCAACAAAAGCATCGGGAGAGGATAGCTTAGACGATCATGCCCCATGATCTAGTCCTCATCCACCGCAGGGTGAAGGTAGTTCTTAATAACCATGATACATCATATCATCTGCAACAAGTGGGAATAAACCCATCATAAACCAGAAATAAAGTGACTCCAAGGATTATGCAAGACTTTATAAGTGGAGCTAGCTTGATGACATTTTGCATAAAAAGCTATCAGTTGAACTACACATTTTATAATTCTATCATCAAGTTAATTATAGTTGTCCAATCTAGATTAGCAACTAACCTGTGCCAAACATGTTATGTACAATTAAGTCATTACAATAGTAACCATATCAGGTATATCATTTTCATGTCCATCATAACCATTGCCTTTCATTAAGTTACTACGATGCCGAAGCTAGGCGAGTTTCTCACTATCTGGGAGAGATGATGATTCGAATCGATTTCAACCAGCTGGGAATTTATTCCTAACACAAACCCAGGCAAACCAGATCAACAGTCACCATAGGTCACCTTTGGTATAACTCAGGTCCATTCGCGGGTCTGACCAGTGCCACACCCTCAAGGATACTACCAGATGCCAGGTCGATCAGGACTCTATCCAGCCCTTGGCCTCACACCGGCTCCCCACACATCCTTACTACCTCTAGTGTGCGCACTTTGACAGAATGATTCCCGCCCTGAGTTGAGCTACTCAGCTTCGCGATCGAAATGACTTATCCGGCCAACTAAGTGAGAGGCATGCGTTGAATCTCAACAGAAGTTCCGACAATGGTACGGTCCTTAACCAACACAGACAGAATCAACACATAAGATTCCGCCCGGTCTCCAATTATAACATCATCACATGGTTAATTCCACCATAGCAAATATAGCCAACCGTGATCAAGTATCCACCTATATTTCGCAGGTGACAGAAAATCACCCGACTTCTACCGGTCTATGCATAGATAAGCATAAGTTTCGATCCTGGACCTACATAGGGTGAAGGTATACATTTCTAGACAAGGAAAGGCATATGCATCAAGTGATTCCAACCAACTCCTACTACTTAGTGTATCAAACACAAGGACTTAAGTTGGTGTTTACAAAAACATGGGAGACTTATAATGCTCCAGGGCTTGCCTTTCAGAAACAAGGAAGGCTGGTGGTCAGGACACTCCGGAAGATCTTCTACGTTGACTCCTTCTGTCGGAACCTCATGCTCCTAAGCTGCTTGTTGCTCCTCCGGTTGCTCTTGTTCGAACTCGAGCAACATCACTCTCCTTCGGGAATACCTATTGCATGCATATGCACAACATAAGTATCATGAATGCATAGGAGATGATATGACATGATGAGATGCATACACATGTACATTAACAAATTGGTGACATGGTGATACAAGATTAACACTACTGAGTAGATGCATATCTCTTCTCTAAAACAAGAAATATACACACCAAGGTCTAGCAATCTATGGTAAAGTTGTTCATCATCATTGACAAGCCTAGAACCTGCACCTAGAAACTCATTTTAATCAGCCTAAGCATCTACACAAGCATCACACTAATCAAATAACTATAACTAGAATCTGCCATTTTCTGGACTGCAAGTAGCAGCCACTTGTTTTGTCTATAACTAGAGTTATACCAATCCAACAAACATGAAACAAGACTTTTTTGGAAAGCGCATGAAATTGTCTAAAACTTTCTTATAATCATCTGAGGATGATGCAATAGTTATCAGGGTCAAACACAATAATTTCTCAGATCTGTCCAGAAATTCCAGAGAATGGGCATTCCTGATGACCAACTTTAAACAGCTATAACTCACAAACCATTAGGCCAATTACCATGAAAATTTGAAACAAGCAATATAAACAAGTTATCTACAACTTTGTTATGGACAAGATTCTCAGCAAACATCATTTTCATCATGCAATTTGCTTAACGACAGAAACTGTCCAAACAGTCACTATAATTGAATTATAGAGCCAATAATATTTCACTACATACAAGAAATAAAATCTGGGCACAACTAATGTAGCCAACAGTTCATACACATCACATACTGGCTAGAAAACATAATGGTCATCCCCAAATAAATTCTTTTCATGCCTTTATTAATTTATTTAGATAATTAGGTGAAATAATGAACATATACTTCCAATGCACAATAAATTCTGGGACAATTATAGCAGCTCATTCATGTACAAAATAGTCTACTGTATAAAATTCATGCCATTTGGATATGTATAGCAACCTCTACAAAAATAACAAACTAGCAGGGCTTATTATGGCATAAATAGTTTAGCCTAGTGAAATGTGTCAAACAACAGATTTAATATTTCTCTTAGCTTTACCACAACACAAGAACACTGTGTAAAAAGTTTCACATTCATAGCTTACATATTTTGGCCACAAATAATTCCCTAAGAAACTAGCATTTAATCAAAAGAAATCTATAACTCAAACACCATACATGCACTGGATATGATTTTTTTGTCACAGCCTACATAAATCATCAACAGCCTTCCATAAAAATTTCATAGAAAAAGGAGAACTGCAACTCTAGTTATGAATTTCTCCTAGAAAAACCCTAAATAACATAGATAAATAAAAACAGTAAAAACTTTCCACTAGACCCTATCATATTATCACTCTATCAGGTAGATCTACTCAGAAGGGTTCCAAAATGTCCTCATTTGCATTTTTCTCATTTTTCGATGATTTATAATGAATTTCCAAATTTCACTTGGAGATGTCACAACAACGGATTTCTCCTGGCATTGTATCACTGCTCTATGCTGCTTCATCCAATCCATTCCCAGGATGAGGTCAATTCCAGCGGTTCTCAGAACAATTGGATTTACTTTAAAAGCTACCCCCTTAGGAATATACTAGTAGAAGGGCTCCAATAATTTGCTGGCATACTACCCCGGTGAACTTACTAACATGGGATCTTTCATGGCACACAGGGGTATGCTATGCATTCTAACAAAAGCTTGTGATATGAAAGAATGCGAGGCACCGGAATCAAAAATTACGGTAGCGGAGATGGAGTTGACGCTAAACGTACCCAGCATAAACTCAGGCGCCTCCTAAGCTGATTCAGATGACACATGATTCACTTTGCCGGTGAACGAAGGTCGAGCGTTGGGCCTCTGGTTACTCTGCTGGTTCTGTGGGGCCTGCCGGTTCTGCTTCTTTGGGCACTGGTACGAATAGTGACCCACCTCTCCACAGTTGTAGCATGCATTGGGGTTGTTGCCTAGAGTGCCACTCTTGATTGGGGCATTGTTGGGCACTCCCTAACGTGGTGCCTGGTTGCTAGCTTGATGTTGCTGAGGGCGTTGCTGATTCTGGTTGCCAAACTGCTATGGGTACTGAGGACGCTGCTGGTTCGGGTTCCTCTGGGGGTACTGGCCTTTGTTCCATTGGTTGGGTGGCCCTTGGTTCCTCTGCAGAAAACCTTGCTGTGGGAAAGCTCGCGGGCGAGTGTTGCTACCCGACACCTGTCCCTAGAGCTTCCTCTTCTTGAGGTCCATTTCCTTGCGCTTGTTATCTATCACAATGGCACGATCCACCAATTCTTAGAAACTGACACACTTGTTGGACATCAGCTGCAGTTGGAGTCCATCATACAGTCCCTTCAGAAAATAGCATTGTTTGTCAGAATCCCTGGCCACCTCAGCCGGGCATATCGCGATAGTTGGGCAAACTTGTCGCGGTACTCCGCTACAGACATGGACCCTTGTTTGAGAGCTCGGAACTCTTCTTGCTTCAGTTCAGTAAGTCCCTCAGGGATGTGATAGGATCTAAAGTTCTCCGTGAACTCCTTCCATGTGATCTCTGGAGCATTCTCTGGACGTCCATACTGGAATGACTCCCACCAATCCTGAGCAGCTCCTTGGAGTTGGCCTAAGGCGTACAAGACCTTCTCTAGGTCGTTCCACTGTACAATGTTTAGCTGCTTTTCTACAGCTCTCAACCAATCATCAACCTCCATGGGGTCAGAGGCATGTGTGAACACAGGTGGGCGTCCTTTCAGAAACTCCCCACGTTTGTCATGGACCTGCACAGGTGGGGGTGCTCCTGCTTGTTGCTCACCGAGACGGTCCATCACTGTCTGCATGAGCTGCGCTTGCATTGCCATCAATTGTTCAATCGTCACCGACGGTGGCGGAGGTGTATCCACGAGAGCACCATGTCCATGGCCTCGGCCTCGTCCTCCTCTAGCGGCCATCTGCTTCCAAGCAAATGTGCAAAACTTTTAGAGATCTTCCAAAAATTTACAAATTATTTACAAAAGGTAAATAACATAGCTGAAAATTTCTGGACAGGTGTCAACAACAGCAGATCAGAAATTGAAGTGTAACTCGAGTTTAAGAGATCCAAAAGAGGTGTGGCATACATCGTTGGAAATCTTAGGAAGTCTGCTACAACTTTTATATAGAACTTTTTCACAGATTCTGACGGCAACATCATCAAAAACTGAGTTAAACAATTTCTGTACTAAGTTACAGACTGCACAGACTTACCAGATTGTCGCAGGCATATCTCTTAAACCAAAACTGATAATGAGGTGATTCTAGCGGGAAATGAAAGATACACAAGTCTAGTTCTTTCCACAAAAATTTAATAATTGTTGGATGCAGAGATTTAGAGATATGAGATAAACATTGCAGACTGCTCTGAAAAACAGTACAGCAGTGATACGAAATTTTAAACCCCAACTATGTTAAACAAGGACTAACTTAAGGTTTTGATAAAAAGAACATGTGGACAAGCCCACACTGTTCCAGCAATCACACAAACTCCAAATCAACCAAGTTCATCAACACAGCCAACAAGACAACTAAAGGTTCACATTACACACATAAACTTAACATGACTCTCGATCTAGAACGCATTCATTTTGACGGGGCTGCAAGCATCTAAGGAGCGCGATCCACCTTGGTGAACTCCCTGGCCTTCTTCTTGTACATGGTAGGCTATCCTAGCTGAACGGCCATCTCATCTATCTGTTTCTGAAGGCGTTTCTTCTGCGTCGCACTAAGCTCTTCTTTGAGTGCTTCGTTGGCCTCCTGCATGGCGCTGAGGTGCCTCACTGTGGTGTCCATGGTTGGATCAGAAGCTGAGGGAGCCAACACCGCCCATGTCTTTTCCACTGAGTCGTAGCGTGGGAGAAACCTGTAGCGATTATCCTGCATGGCCTAAAAGCGGTGGCCATGGTAGTACAGGTACGCCTCCTGCGTAGCATCCTCCATGCTGTCGTAGGCGCTGGCATGCCTAGACCGGTGGCTGTGGGTACTCTCGACATCATGGGATTGGTCAGTGTTGTTCCAGGCGGTGATGATCACATTGGTCTTCCAATATGTCGCCTCCACGGGGTGCTTGTGCTCTGCGTAGTAGTACTTAACAGAAGCAGCAAGATCTGGGTAGTACTCGGCCAGCAAGGTGGTGAGGAGGTTGTGCTAATGAGCATCCACGGAGGCGTCCTTAAACTTGTTTCTGGTGGTCCACCCCGTCTCTTCTGGTTCCTCTGGAGTAGCTGGGGAAGGCACTGGTGTTGGTGCAGAAGCGGCCTAGGAAGCTGGTGGAGGTGTAGCAGCGGGGACTGGCGCATCCACTGGTGGGATGGGTACGGCCACGGGGGTCGAAGCGGGTCCATCTAATGCAGTAGCTGAATATGCCTCCACTTCCATGTCTTCCTCCTCCTCGTCGTCGGTGATGTGGATGACCTCTGGCACCACTGGTGGTACTGCTGGTGGTGCTGGTGGAGCAGGTGCTGCTGGAGTGAACTAAGCGATGTAGGCAGCTGCACTGAGGCGAGGCATCTATAGTTTTGATATAAAATATTATCAGAGTCAATATTTTATGCAATAGAATAAAGAATAGAGCATAAAATTTTTAATAAAATACCAAGACTGAGATAGTAGCAAGTAAATAAGTAAAACCAAAATCCTAGAAACGACCATTTCTATCTAGGTTTGCGTCCTACAGTCGATACAACTTTGATACCAATTTGTCACACTCCAATTAAAGGACAATATAGAGTGCATACATCTTATGTGCGCCCCAGGAATAGTCGCACACATAAGCCGACAAATTAACAGAAGTATCATCACTGTGTACATACATCACGTAGTTCTTAACATAACAAGCGGAAAAGTAAATAACAACTCTCAAATAAAGTCTCTGCTCCACAGGGAAGGCCGACTTGTTGACCCAAACCTAGTAATCTTCAGGGAAATCCTCGTAGAAACTGTCATTTGTTACCCATCCGGGATTTTTATCCGAAAACGAAATAATAACAAGTGTGAGTACACTCGTACTCCGCAAGTATAGTATGAGGATTCATGAGGCTCAAAAAGGATAGACACGGTTGACTGCAGTTAGCACTTTTAATAGATCAACATTTTATTATTAATTATTATTAAGTTATGCTTAAGTTCCCATTTAACCCACATGATCACCTACTAGAATTAAGGAGAGAAATTGATCATCAATATAATCTCATCATCATCGTCATAAGTCATCCACATGTCAAGTAATCATTTATTCTGTGAGTTTTTCGGGCCGCTCATGACCGTGAGCACGGCTGTTATAACAGTTTTAACACTCTGCAGAGGTTGTGCATCTTTACCCGTGAGTCGTGTTGCCCACATGCCCAGGGCCCGTCGACCCCCTAACACTCCCAAGGTGAGTAGGCAGGGTACACTATGAAGCCTTCCATAGGCCTCTTCTAACAAGTTAGGGCCGCGAGGTTTTCTCGGCAGGCAGATATAGAGAACCCCTTTCGATGGCACAATTCCCGCAGGCTATACACATCATAATAGAGGCAGTTCTATACCCAACGTGGCAAGTCCCTCTTGCGCCTTTTCGGGTAACCTCTAACAAGCTAGAAAAGATCATATTACTGAGCTAAAGTCAGAGCCATATAACTCTCACGGTTGCACTGTATGTCCCAGCTTTTGCCCTACAGATAAGTCCTTACGGAGGGTTTAGGGCAACATGATCAACATCGTTTGCACCATCACCCTATAGTTCCTCTGTCCATCATCATATTTATCCGTTGGTTCCATTAGTCATAGTGTAGATCATGTTCAGTTAGAGCACTAGTATTCTACCCATGTGCAATAAAACCCATAGGGATCAAGGTGCAAGTCATCAAAGACTAGGATGTCCTTATAGTTGAGCAATATTAGACACATGCATAATGAGTATATTATATAATGAATAGGACATCAAGGTAGGCCCATGCTATACTTGCCTTGGTTCACGAACTGCTGTTGGTCCTGCTACTCCTCGTACGTGTCCGGATTCCCGAAGTACTCCTCACCGTCTAAACTCGAACGACACGAAGTACAACACGCATTCCATAACAGACATACAAGCAAAACATGACTATGATTAGAACAGTACACCAACAATAAATAAAACTGTATAAAATGTTTACCAAAATCATCTACGTCTCGCTACGATCACAACGACGCGAATTGCACGAAAAACGGAGCTACAACGCACAAGTTACGAGCTATTTACGGTTCCAAAAGCTAGCTATTAAACTAGACTTAATCGAGAATTCAAAAGCTCCTAACAGGTCTAACAGTATCACTATTGCATAGATCATGAAATTATGAAACTAAAGCAAGTTGAACGGGTCAAATCGGAGCTAAAACGACGATTTTATAAGCGTTTTACTGCAGTGGCAAATTTGTAATTAATTTGAAAACATATTTTTCATTTCAACCGAAGAAGCTACGTTTTCAAAATGAGAATGTGTACTCCGGGAATACGCCAAGGACGGCGGGCTGGATAAGCAATAAACCGAGGGGCTCTTTTAGAAAAAGAACCCGCGAAGGGGTACGGTTGATCTTGGGCCGCCGGATTAGAATCAGACGGCGAGGATTAGAGGGAGGGAGAAGAAAGAGGGTGCGGCCGCCGGAGGGGAGGAAGGACGCAGCAGCGCGCCATGGACGGCGGTGAAAAGCTTGCCGGCGCTGCAAGAACGGGCGTTACAGTGCCTCATTTTCAAAAAAGAACGGCACCGGAGTGAAGAGGAGGCGATGGTGACCGCGTCCCTGCCGTTTGCGCGGCCGGGGACGGCACGACGCGGCACCTGCCATGGCCGGCCGTGGAGGGGCTCGCCGGAGTAGGCAGCTAGGGCGCTACGGGTCTCAACTCGCCAAGCCGAGAGCACCGGAAGAGAGTGGGGGTGAAGGCAAATCCGTCCCGGGGCAAAACACGGCCGGAGGACATGGCCAGCATGGTGGTCGCCATGGACGGCGGCGAGAGGCTCGTCAATGCTCGTGGAAACGGCCCTAGAGGCCACCATTCGACACGTGAGGTGGATGGGGAGAAAGAGGGGAGCGGGGCGAAGCTCACCGAGCGGTAAAACGAAGACGAGGGCGGCTCGGAGACGATGGCGACGCGGAGGAGACGGTCGGCACTCCGGCGACCTGCGGTGATGCGGACTGCGGCTCTAGCGAGTGAAAATGGAGCGGGGAGGGGCAACTGAGGGAGCGGTGAAGGGGTTCGGCTTCCTTTTGAAGACAGGGCGCGGGGCGCTGGGACGCTCCCATGCACGGAGATCGTAGGCGCGAGCGGCTCGGAGGTTCCACCCGTGCGTGCGATGCGGGAAGTTGGAGGAGGTGCCGACAAGTGGGCCCGGGCGGTCAGCCGCAGAGGGGAGAAGGGAACGCGGCAACGGTTGCCCGCCCGATTTGGGCCGGCCCGGCAAGAGAAAGGGAGGAGGGGAAGGGAAAAACGCGAGCGGGCCGGTGGGAGGAAATGGGCCAGCAGGCCGAAAGTGAGGGAGAGAGGAAGAATGAATAGGAATTCCTTTTCATTTTCCAATTTGATTTTCCAAATACATTTTCAAAAGATTTTTAAATTCTTTTGGCATTTGAATAAAACCAAACATCACATAAAATATAATGCAGCAGTATGAGTGCATAAACAAGTTGCTAACCTTATGATTAATTTTAATTTCACAAAAATTTATTATTCCCTATATTTAAATGCACACTCAATTACACAAATAAATCATATTTAACTATTTTGGAATTATGAAAAATTTAGGGTGTTACAGCCCAACTGGCAGAAGAAGATTGTGTTCAAATTACCGAAGTTTCCCAGACGGAACAAGACAAGAACAAGAGCATCTGCCTCTGTGGTTAGTTTTATCCATCTCCTTTCTCCTGTCCATATTTTTTTCTTTTTTCTCTCTTTTTTTAGGGGCCTGTCCTTTGTTTCAATTTACTTCTTCATGTTTAGGCATCATTTCATTTTCATCTAAGAAGGAAAACAGTAGGGAACTAGTAGAATTTTGAATGTTCCTTATATATTATTTGACTGAAGCACGTTGCGGATATTCCTTTACTATGTAAGTGACACTTTTACTGTGCGAATTGTTATCTAAACAACTAATAATAGGGACTATAGTAACTCTATAAATTCAACAGCATATGTTTGATTGCAATGCATTCATGTATTATTTTGTGCTTCTAGTAAATGGCGACCTGCATCCAGCAAATAGCTATATTGACAAGAATCTAGGATACGAATGTGCGTTTCTGTAACTCTATATCAGTAAGTGTAAGTTTGTGTTTGTCTAGATGAATAGATATTATGTTAAAAACAAAATTAGTTCAAACTTTTCCTCACCTATGTTATTATATTTGTTTGAGTCATAACCTAATAATATTCCGATCTACATCGTTGTCTAATTGTCTTACTGCAAACACTATGCTGTAACAATCATTGTTGAGCTGGACATTTGGAAAAAAAAAGGGGCTTCCATATTAGTAAAACAAAAAAAAAAGTTACACATGGCTAATGTACGCTCAACACTGATGAATTTAGGGGACGAATAATGACCATCCTGACAGCATATCTCCTATTATACAAGAAGCAAGCGGAGCACATGCTGAGACATCTGGATCTACCGCAGCCCCTGCCGCTGATGGCTGTGCTACACCAACAGAAGATCAAGTGGACGAGTCCATTTCAAACAGGTTAAGATTTTTCTCCTAATATAAAACGCACTGGGAATTTGTATGGCTGCTCTCATTTGGTACATGCTCCCTTAGTCCTAAAATATAATGGATTTTTAATTGTCCTAATTAAGTCAAACATAAAGTTTGACCAAATTTGTAGAGAATAATAATAACATCTAATAATACATTAAAAAGGTAAATTGAAAATATATTTCATAATGTATTTAATGAAGAAGTTTATTTGAGAGCTTAAGTGTTATTATCTTTTCTACAAACAAGGTCAAACTTATGATAGTTTGACTTACGATAACTGAAAAATCATAGTATTTGAGAATGCGGAGTATATTCGTATTAATCCACTTGTGAGTGTTTAAAAAGGGCCTATGATTCAGCAATTTCCAGCCTATCTTGTGTCATTTTTATCACACGTTCGTAGGCTTTTTCAGTAGTAGTACTACTATAATTATTATGCACTCATTTTCTATATTAGATAATTCAAATATCCCTTCTTTTTCTGAATAGTCTTCTGGTTTTCACCAAAAATACACTTTTTGCAAGAGAAAAATATGTTGCTAACAAATAAGACAAAGGGTAGTTGAAATTTGACAACAAATGTGCTGTTACATGCATGTGGACTAATGTGATAAGTTAATGATTAAATTGCACCCACCCAATAGCAACTTGGCAGGTTGGGTGCATAGTGGCCCAAAAAATTGTAAACTACTCGATCAATTTTGTGAAACAAACTCGCAAATTGGTGCACCTACCGCCCAAACACAACATAGCTAGTGATGTATTCGGCCACATTGGACACTGAGTTGTCTAGGCGAAAAGTATATGGCTCATGTTAACTTGAGGATGGTCTTCTTGGCTCGGTCAACCCTATGCTTGGCTCCTGCCTCCATTGTCGCTCCACATAATGCTTGCTCGACTCTTCCTCAGCGCACCCAGAGATCTATGGCGCCTTCTCCATATAATGCCATGGGCCTTCTGCCACCACCGTGTTCTCCCTCCCCATGCAACGATGATTGTAACAGAACCGTCCAATTTATAAGAGTACAAGTACAATAGCAATCACCGAAGTGATCAAATCGTCATACTTGAACCCATATAAACCCGGTGGTCCGATGAAACCACGAAGGATTTCAAGCCAACCAACATACAACTAAGATCGTACATGATTTAACATAACAAGTCACATGTTACATAATAGTTCACAAATATTTCATAAGTAGCTCACATACATCGGTGTTCACATAGTTATTACGAACCAAGTTTAAAATAGTGGAAGCAAAGTAGTTTGACATCAACATCACACTTAAGTTCAAATAAATGCCAGTACTAGGTCACTTTCCAACAAAAGCATCGAGAGAGGATAGCTTAGACGATCATGCCCCATGATCTAGTCCTCATCCACCGCAGGGTGAAGGTAGTTCTTAATAACCATGATACATCATATCATCTGCAACAAGTGGGAATAAACCCATCATAAACTAGAAATAAAGAGACTCCAAGGATTATGCAAGACTTTATAAGTGGAGCTAGGTTGATGACATTTTGCATAAAAAGCCATCAGTTGAACTACACATTTTATAATTCGATCATCAAGTTAATTATAGTTGTCCAATCTAGATTAGCAACTAACCTGTGCCAAACATGTTATGTACAATTAAGTCATTACAATAGTAACCATATCAGGTATACCATTTTCATGTCCATCATAACCATTGCCTTTCATTAAGTTACTACGATGCCGAAGCTAGGCGAGTTTCTCACTATCTGGGAGAGATGATGATTCGAATTGATTTCAACCAGCTGGGAATTTATTCCTAACACAAACCCAGGCAAACCAGATCAACGGTCACCATAGGTCACCTTTGGTACAACTCAGGTCCATTCGCGGGTCTGACCAGTGCCACACCCTCAAGGATACTACCAGATGTCAGGTCGATCAGGACTCTAACCAGCCCTTGGCCTCACACCGGCTCCCCACACATCCTTACTACCTCTAGTGTGCGCACTTTGACAGAATGATTCCCGCCCTGATTTGAGCTACTCGGCTTCGCAGTCGAAATGACTTATCCGGCCAACTAAGTGAGAGGCATGCGTTCAATCTCAACAGAAGTTTCGACAATGGTACGGTCCTTAACCGACACAGACAGAATCAACACATAAGATTCCGCCCGGTCTCCAATTATAACATCATCACATGGTTAATTCCACGATAGCAAATATAGCCAACCGTGATCAAGTATCCACCTATATCTCGCAGGTGACAGAAAATCACCCGACTTCTACCGGTCTATGCATAGATAAGCATAAGTTTCGATCCTAGACCTACATAGGGTGAAGGTATACATTTCTAGACAAGGAAAGGCATATGCATCAAGTGATTCCAACCAACTCCTACTACTTAGTGTATCAAACACAAGGACTTAAGTTGGTGTTTACAAAAACATGGGAGACTTATAATGCTCCAGGGCTTGCCTTTCAGAAACAAGGAAGGTTGGTGGTTAGGACACTCCAGAAGATCTTCTATGTTGACTCCTCCTTCAGTCGGAACCTCATGCTCCTGAGCTGCTTGTTGCTCCTCCAGTTGCTCTTGTTCGAACTCGAGCAACATCACTCCTTCGGGAATACCTATTGCATGCATATGCACAACATAAGTATCATGAATGCATAGGAGATGATATGACATGATGAGATGCATACACATGTACATTAACAAATTGGTGACATGGTGATACAAGATTAACACTCGTTTACTGAGTAGATGCATATCTCTTCTCTAAAACAAGAAATATACACACCAAGGTCTAGCAATCTAAGGTAAAGTTGTTCATCACCATTGAGAAGCCTAGAACCTGCACCTAGAAATTCATTTTAATCAGCCTAAGCATCTACACAAGCATCACACTAATCAAATAACTATAACTAGAATCTGCCATTTTCTGGACTGCAAGTAGCAGCCACTAGTTTTGGCTATAACTAGAGTTATACCAATCCAACAAACATGAAACAAGACTTTTTTGGAAAGCGCATGAAATTGTCTAAAACTTTCTTATAATCATCTGAGGATGATTCAATATTTCTTATAATCATCTGAGGATGATGCAATAGTTATCAGGGTCAAACACAATAATTTCTCAGATCTGTCCAGAAATTCCAGAGAATGGGCATTCCTGATGACCAACTTTAAACAGCTATAACTCACAAACCATTTGGCCAATTACCATGAAAATTTGAAACAAGCAATATAAGCAAGTTATCTACAACTTTGTTATAGACAAGATTCTCAGCAAACATCATTTTCATCATGCAATTTGCTTAACGACAGAAACTGTCCAAACAGTCACTATAATTGAATTATAGAGCCAATAATATTTCACTACATACAAGAAATAAAATCTGGGCACAACTAATGTTGCCAACAGTTCATACACATCACATACTGGCTAGAAAACATAATGGTCATCCCCAAATAAATTCTTTTCATGCCTTTATTAATTTATTTAGATAATTAGGTGAAATAATGAACATATACTTCCAATGCACAATAAATTATGGGACAATTATAGCAGCTCATTCATGTACAAAATAGTCTACTGTATAAATTTCATGCCATTTGGATATGTATAGCAACCTCTACAAAAATAACAAACTAGCAGGGCTTATTATGGCATAAATAGTTTAGCCTAGTGAAATGTGTCAAACAACAGATTTAATATTTGTCTTAGCTTTACCACAACACAAGAACACTGTGTAAAAAGTTTCACATTCATAGCTTACATATTTTGGCCACAAATAATTCCCTAAGAAACTAGCATTTAATCAAAAGAAATCTATAACTCAAACACCATACATGCACTGGATATGAAATTTTTGTCACAGCCTACATAAATCATCAACAGCCTTCCATAAAAATTTCATAGAAAAAGGAGAACTGCAACTCTAGTTATGAATTTCTCCTGGAAAAACCCTAAATAACATAGATAAATAAAAACAGTGAAAACTTTCCACTAGACCCTATCATATTATCACTCTATCAGGTAGATCTACTCACAAGGGTTCCAAAATGTCCTCATTTGCATTTTTCTCATTTTTCTATGATTTATTATGAATTTCCAAAGTTCACAAGCATTTCTTGAAAAGAATAAAAAGAAAAACATTTCATAACTAAAAACAAGCGCGCTGACAGCTGGGCCCCATGTGTTAGTGACACAGAGGCAGGGGAGGCTCTTTGGTCGACAATTTCTCACCGACGGCGAGGCCAACCCTACCATCGTGCTCTACTCGACGAGCCACATCTACTGGTGCCCAATATGCAACCCCTACCGAACCCTAGCTACGGCGGTGGCACACATGGCGGCTCAGCGGCGTTGCTCAGCGGTGGGCTCGTCGGAGCTGGCCAGGACAATGCGGTTAGGACCTCGGCCAAGCTTCTACATGCTATTGCGGACCCGGTGCACGCAGAAGACTAGAGAGAGACGGTCGAAGGTGGCCTGGCCACGTGCGATGTCGCACGGCAGCGAGAAGGGTGGCATGGCGGTGGCAAAGGCCTTGGGGTCTCTACCTGAGCTCGGCTGGCTGCTCTAGGTGGTCGGTGAGGTGGTGGGTGGCACGGCGGAGATGCAGCCATAGTGGATTGAGCCACGGTGCTACGGTGGCAGTGTGCAAGGCCGGCAGAAACGCGACGGCGGCGCTGCGGTGGTCGCGTCCGCTCTGGCGTGCGAGGGCGAGAGAGAGACGAGGCAGAGGGAGAGTGGGCGTGAGAGTGAGGGAGCAGCGCAGCGCGCTCTTCTTTTCCCCTTCCCCGGCCTGACGTGCGCGGGATAGGCGCCGACGTATGGACGCCACGCGGTGGCCTTTCCCTGGCGCCGGTCGGCCACTAACCGATTTGAATAGGTTATTTCAGGCACGACGACACCGACTGACAGAGCGACTTCGGGCTACAAGATCTCTTAAACCATTTAGCATTTGCAAAAACTTCGTTAATAAATGTTATAGAGCTATACCGGATCTACAACTTTGCTTACAGGTGCATGATCTAATTCGCCCGGGTTTTCAAGTTACAAGGCTCCAAAGTCACCTACTTTGAAACTGAGTTGCAGTTAAGACTTAGCAAATTTTCTAAGTCTCAAAAACAGCCCTCAAATCTGCCTTGTGAGTCACTTCAGAGCATGTTAGGCACAGATCTAGCCTTAGGTCCTTAAACAAACTATGTTCCTTATAAAATTTGCTACAACTTTTATTTTGGTTGCACTTACATGCAAAGCTTCTAGGGTCATGGTCCATGTAGGTCAAGCAAAAGCACTCTAGGGGGTTAAACTTGGTCAACCCCTATTTCAATTTTGAATTTGACCAAACTATGAATATAAACATTGTTTCATTTGTTGTCCTAAGTAAGTCTAAGATATTTTTGTGACCCTATACACACATTTGCATGAACTACACATAGCCCTAAGCTCATATAACATATGAAACATATACTTGAGACATATGAAATATACAATTGCTACTAATGAAACATAGGGTTCTCCTCTGAAACATTACTCATGCAACACATACATGAAACATTGCTTATGAAACATGTGAAACATTACTAAAGCATCATAGGCAACATAAGACGGCTACATATATGAAGCATATGTTGCAGGACTGAAACATAACCTATGCAACATGTGGAACATTCATGATGCATTATATGAAATGGAATGCACATACTCATATTTCATGCAATGCAAGTGCACATGCAAGCTTAACACCTAGGGTGTTACAATGATGACCTTGTTGGTGGCGCCATTAGGACCCAACACATGGCACCCGTCAAGGAGATCCTATTGGCTGCCATGCCACATGCCTTTGGAGCGGTCAGCTGAAAGGATCATGTGCCCATATGGATGCTGATATATGGTTTTAGAGATTTAGATGACAAAACAAGCACCAAGAGTAACATGTGTTAAGATGTGTTGCACTTGTTCACTACATCCTAGGGATGCAAGGAAAGAATTGACACAAAAAACAACAAAGAAATAAAGTCAAACAAAGAAAAACCTCACAAATATGTCCGGCGAATGGAGAAATGAACTAGCTGGATAAACTGACAGGACGTCAATGATGTTGGATAACTCAGATTGCACCAGGCGGTCTAGCAGTGTTGAACAAGTGAGCGTCAGAGATTAGATGATGGCTCACCAGACAAAGCAATGGTGCAGCAGCAGTCAATTTGCCTGTGTCCATTAGCATGGGTGGCAATAATCCAAGACAACCCACCAGGATGTGCCAGTGTGAAGAAGAAGCTCTATAGTGGATCTTTAGGCCGCCACCGGTAAGTGTGGCACTATGTGGATCAATGCACCAGCTAGTCCAGCGTGAAGAAATAAAGAACTAGACAATTGTGCCGATATATTTGGATGTTGTGCACTTGTAATTTTGGTGAGCTATAGCACTTGACGTCTTGGTGATTTTTTGACAGACATCAATCCTCCGAGAGCTTGGTGTGGATAGGGGGTGCAACAACTTTGATGTGTGAGGGATGAGGATAACCTTTCCCTTGGTAGAGATGCTATGTACTAGATGACACCTTGGTTACTAGGAAAGTCGAGCGACAAGTTGAGAGCCTTAGTGGCTTACGGCACTGTAGGGACCATGACGCCTAAGAGGAGAGGTGAATTAGGCAACTTAAAATCTACTTTAAAAACTATGGCCTCTAATAACACCTAGTCAAAACCTACACAATAAACAATCTATCTAGATGTGCAACTAAGATTTTGCTAAGTATATATGTTGTTGTCTCTACCGCAAAAGAGTTATGCAACCTAGGTTCCAATCCTATAAACTAGCATATCAAACTAAGCCAAAAAGATCAAGCACAAATCCTAAGTACATAATATAAATGCAGAAGCTTAAGGGTTGTAGAGATATAAACTCTTGTTGACGACTCTGAAACTTTTACCGAGGTATCGAGAAGCTCCTCGCTTCCCTTTAGTCCTCATTGGGGCCATCACAAGGATGCTCCTATAAGGGCCAAGTTCCTGGTTGGGCAACTCCATGGACAGCCCCGGGCCTTCCTCACGTGCAACTGGGTCTCCGAGATGGCCTCTCCTAGACCGCTCCCCGTCGTTTTCACTATCAAGCTTCCAGTCGAAATGCCGTGGGCCTCGTTCCCTTCGGTACACGGTGGCAACCACACCACAAATGCGATTGGTGTGGCCTCGCAATACTACAAGTGCCTCCGAGTACAACAATGATGTACGCAAGCACCGAGTAAGCTGAGTAAGAAAGGGGTATGGAAACCTCACCAACACTAGGCCTAAACATAGAGCAAGTGCAATAGCAATGGTCTAACTAGATTATGCACTCCACAAAGCACCCACACAAATCAATGAGTGATTTCCCTAAGCACTGTGTGGGCAAGAGCACTAGAATGGAACAACAACTCCCTTGGTAAGATCCTCAGCTCCTACACATTTTAAATGACCAGTTGATGTGGTATTTATAGGTCCCAAGTCAAAAACTAGCCGTTGCCAAAAGCTGGAGGATTTTGTGTACACACCAAAGATGTCCGGTGGTAGCACCAGATATGTTCGATGCACTCTGCCAATCTAGCCGTTACATAATTTTTCTGTGAGCGCCAGAGTTTGCACCGGAGAGGGGTCTGGTTGTTCAATATATGTCACTCTTACTTCTAGTGGGCACCAGAGTTCACACCGAAGATGTCCGCTGCTCAATTCTCAGCATGATACACTTACATATTTTGGGCATAACTTTTACCTCTGAACTCCGATTTTGATGATCTTAGACTTTTTAGAGAGCTAATGAAAAGCTCTACAACTTTGAATAGATGTCATATCAATTTGAGCAGATCCAAAATTATGAGACAAGAGCAATTCATTCATCTCTTTGTCTCGGCTTTATTGGCTTCAATTTCATTTGTCTGTGCGTCTGGGCTTCTACTTCTTGGTGTCTTAGGCTTCTAGCATATTTTGCAGGTCTTCAACATGGCTTGTAATGTCCTGCTTGAGGTGTTGATCACTTCAATTTCCATGTTGCCAATGTCCAGGCCAACCTTGCATCCATTTGAACTTAACGTTGTATACTAGAAAATTTTATTAGTCCAAATGGTCATGTTGTTCATCAAACACCAAAATCCAACTTAATGGCCTATAGGGTCCATTTTTTATAGGCACTTATCTTGGTTGACAGTGGCCTTTGTGAGTGTGGCCACTGTGACTTGCCAAACACCGTGACCGGGGTAAGGCTTGGTAACCATGAATATATCATTTATGGAGCTCCAATCTAGATTCGGGTAGCCTTTTGGCAATGAAAACCATGGGATAAATCTTAGTATTGTTTTCCCCCTCTTGACTTGCTCTTGCCTTATAAATTTAAGCTTCTCCATTGTGCTTAGTTTGTGTTGCCTTCATCTTTCCTATATCCCCTTGCTATTTGAGATATAGGCCACTATATCGCCTTGCCCACCTTTCTATGATTATATATAACAAAGGACAGAAATAAATATTAAAGCCAAGCACAATATACACTATGTCGGAGGAGTGACACTAGATTCTTGATAAGAGCAGGTACAATAATGGGCTTATAGCCAAGCTAATGCTGACGTGGAGGAGAGAAGGGAGGAGAGAGATGAGAGCTTGGCTCTCATGCAAGCACCAAGCTGGGCACGGAAGCATAGGTATTAGTGGGCCCAAATAGCAAGTGTTGTGAGGAGAAATAGGAGAGAGAAACTTTTTAAAGACAAATAGGAGACACTTATTGTATAACTTGGCTCTTATAGCTTGTCTTATAGCCAAGCAACTTGGCTGTATTATTGCTCTTGCTCTAACGAGGCTCCATCACCAACGGCTTAGTCAATCACCAGCGGAGTGCAGCATCCCTGTGACACGTGCCTTATGGAGTTATGGTTGCGTTGACACGAAGAGGTGGGCACTACTTTTTTTTAAAGGAACCGATGTGATAAGGTGATACCATTAAACCAGTGATCCAACTAAATCGCTGACAACCTAACCCAGAATACAATCAGGTACATCATGCTCCCTCCATATCCGAAATTCTTGACGTTTAGGATATGATTGTGGTAACCAATGAATGATTAATTAGGGGTTAGTTTTCCATCTCTGCCCCTAATAAATATGGTTGCGGGTGCTCTCTGTACAAGAAAGTAAACCAGCTCAACTGGCTAGTGCGCGGAGGCTTGAGTGCTGTGTCTCAGGTTCGATCCCCGGCGGCCACAGCTTTTTGTTGCCCCCTTCATTTTGCATGGGAATTTTGCACGCATTGAATGCGGCAGCAGCAGAACAGACGGGCGATTCAATGCGGCAGCAGCAGAACAGACGGGCGAGCAACGGGCGGCTTGGCCAGGGGCAATCACGTCAAGAAGCCACTGTGGAGACGTACAACGTCAAGCTTTGCGAAAATGGGCCAACAGCCTAGGATGTCTAAGAATTTCGGGTATGAAGGGAGTACATAACAAGCTCATCTTCTAGTCGTGCTAAGAAGGGTGAGGCGGTTTTGTGCAAAATCGCAAGGTTGTGGGCCTAACACAAGGCTCACGAGCAATGCACGTGATGCAAACCACCATTAATGATATGACTTTCAACCCAGCATGTATTTTGCCACATTGGCAACATTTGGAGTGTATATTTGAGCAATTTCAGAATTGTTGGATCAATCAGCAACCACCCACTAAGTTAATTAAAATGGTTTTCTTTTCTATTGCTATAATTTCGTACTAGGAACAAATTGACTACTTTACATGTTGCATATGTGGAGTCCGGCATCCATTTACCAATTACCAATTTGTCTTAGTCCTTGTTTGGGAGGCTCCCGCCAGCTCTAGAATCGGCAACATGAAAAAAGTGATAGGAGAAGCAGAAACCGATGAAAGGCCAAAACAAACAAGTTCACCGTCTCCTAGTCATTCTGACAGAGAGAGAAATAGCTTCAACCACAGTATTTGAACAAGAGTGCTTCTACATATATACTCCCTCCGTTTTGTATTATAAGTGGCTTTGACTTTTTTGGTACATCGACTTTGCTATATATCTAGACATACGTTATATCTAGATATATAGCAAAATGGATGTAAAAAAAGTCAAAGCGACTTATAATTTGGAACGGAGTGACATGCATAAGGTGAATGCGGAGCTAGTTGTCACCGTGCCAAACAGAGCGTTTCTATGCTAAAGTACTTTTCGCTATGGCACCACACAAAACTAATTAAAAAATGGACAAACTATGAGAAGTAGGAGGTTGACCATTAATTAGAAACAAGAAAATACACAAACAACATGAAGTAGAGGGTTTACACCATTAAGAACATGAAAATAAGCACGATAACTCAAGTTGAATAGTATTCAGTCTTAGGTGGTTGAGACGCACCACACCCACCGCCCAACAAGTTAAGATAGCCTTACTTCCTATAAAAGATTGTTACACAAATGTCGTGATTTCAATGTGTATTCCATACTATCCCGATGCAAAGTATATTTCATACTTTTGTTAGTATTTATTTCCTTCTAACATTATTTGTGCTTCTTATTTATTGGGTTGTTCATGTATTGCCTTGATTCATTTTTCAGGTAGTCACTTCAAGTGTCAAATGGATCGTGAACTTACTTTGCTTGATACACACTTTATCGATGAAGGATCAGCTTTTATCGTACATTATTTTATTCCTATATCAAAGAGCGCCAACCAGCTTCTAAAGCTATCTTAAACCATTGGGTATATGTTCTGTTTAGTTCTTCCCCTGTCCTGCGTTTGAACTATGTTATTAAAATATTATTCTACAGACTTGACCACATTATGTGTGTGTATATAAATATATAGCAAGAACATATATGCTTGTCCAGTCATGTACTGTCTAGTTCCTTTCTAGAGGTTATTAGTCAACTATGTTGACACAGATGGGTTGTTCGTTTATGTTTGTAAGTTATTATAGATTGATGTGAAGATGATTGGCATTACACTACTACACTCGCACCTTTCACAGCCGCGTCGTAACCCACATCGCAGTCCAATTTCGGCCTCGGTAGTAAGCTGTCGGCAGTGATACTCATAGCCATCACTGTCGGTATCTGAGACCAACTGGGGTGTACACTACACCGCCGTATTGGCTTATCATCCGTCCGTGATAAGGTCCCTACTTCCATCGCATTGGAGCACAACCTGCATGTGTGGGTATGCACTAACACCGTCGCATGGTTTATGATCTGTCCATGTTCAGATCCTTATTCCGTCGCATTATTGGACCGTGACCCGCCTATGTCAAGGCGAGCATCACCGTCGCTTCAGCATATGAACTGTCTGGTCATAGGGCATGGTCACCATCGCGTTGCAGTACGATCCGCCCGTGATGATCCTTTAGTCGGTGTCGGGTTACTAAATGATTCGGCAATGAGGCACTATTGACCCCTGTCGCATCAGATAAATAGCGATGGTTATGGCTGTCTGCTTCACCAAAGGCGAGTGGTACGGCGGTGATGACAAAACAACCAACGACCCTTACATCTAACGGTGATAGAATTGCATCCGGTTTTCACAATGTATTTACTAATTTAGCTGGGCCTTAATAACTTACTGAACACAAAACATACAGATATAATCATTACACATCATTCATCATGTCCACAACGAAGAATACTTGTTATAATAACAATGCTCGACACTAACATAACAACTGTGTCAACTGATGAGTTAACACAAGTGGTACATAGATAGTAAAAGCATCTAGGCCCCTAGTTAGGTCACGGTAATGATGATTGATTGGGCAATTATGGTTTTCATGCCCCTATCGATGGAAATCATTTTGGTTTTCAAAGGATGGACGACAAGGTTAAGGACGAACTAGTTCTAAGTGTCGTTTGACATTGGAGAGACACTTAAAATAGTTTAGGACTTTATTTTTTCCTTTCGCCGTACTATTAAGGGGGTATGAACTACTAACTTGACCTAGGTGAGTCTAATGGTTTAGGTGTGGTGCACACTTGTTAAACTTAGCACTAGGTAGCTCAGAAATAGCCCAATGATCAAGTGGAGTCAACTTCATTCACAAAGGATTTTGAATTAGAAGTGAATGGAGGGTCAAATTGATGACCGAACGCTGGTTAGGTTATGACCGGACGCACCTGTGCCGCGTTCGGTCAGTACTTGTGCTCGGCAGAGAGAGTCTGTTCGCAACCGGACGCTGTACAGTCATCGGAACCGAACGCACTACTACCGATAACTGTAGCAGCGAATTGTCAAGGCAGACAGCTGACCGGACGCTTGGAATCACCGTGACTGGACTCGCGCGGTGCCACATCAGGTCAACATTAGTAAGGGTCCAGAGGATAATTTTAGTGACTGGACACGTCAGGTGAGTGTTGATCAGACGCTGGTCAGCATCAGGTCAATCCAATGGTTATTTCTGATAGGGTTACGCATTGCAGCTGCGTTGTACTGACCGGCGCGTTCGGTCATGTGGACCTGCGCGCCCGGTCACCTCGTGTTATGCTGAGTTGGACTCCAACAGTTATGGTTTGAATGGGGGTGTATAAATACATCTCCTACTCATCCAATTTAGCTCTCTTGCCCATTTGTTTAGCTAAGGAAACACTTTGGAGTGCAAGGGAGAGTAAGAGCCTTGTGGGGTGATTAAGATTTGAGAATCCAAGATTAAGGACCTCATTAGTGCATAGGGAGTAGCAAGTGTGCATCCACCTTTCTCATTAGGCTTGTCATGGTCAAGTGATAGTTTGTGCTTGTTACTCTTGGTGATCACCATCACCTAGACGGCTCGGTGGTGATTGGAAGCTTGGTGATCATCCAGCGGAGCTTGTGGATGACCCAAGTCATCTTGTGAGCGGTTGTAGGCGATTCACCGTGACAGAGTGTCGAAGAATCAGCCCGTACAGAGCACTTGATCCGTGCGCGGATCAAGAGGGAGCTACACTCTTGCGCGAGTGCTCCAACGAGGACTAGTGGGGGGTGGCGACTCTCCGATACCTCGGAGAAACATCACCGGATTTCTCTCCCTCTCTTTACTTTGAGCATTTACATTTGAGCAATTCAATTCATGTCTTTACATTCTTAGAATTGCCATGCTAGAGTAGGATTGGAACCTACAGTGCAAAACTTTTGTATGGTAGAACAATAGAAACACTTTTAGACACAAGGGGGTGAAATGGGCTAAGTGTAGGGCTTAATTTTGCAAGAATTTTAGAATTAGCCCAATTCACCTCCTTCTTGGGCATCTTGGTCCTTTTAATTGGTATCGGAGCCACGTGCTCCTTGAATTAGGCTTAACCACCTAGAGCAAGATGTCCCACGGGGATGGACCCCTCCCGTCTTTGAGGGAGATGATTTTCCTTATTGGAAAATTCGCATGGAGGTGTACCTAGGGGCTTTAGATGTTGGAGTGCTTAGAGCCGCCACACAAGGCTTCCCAAAACCTAAGAATCTTGCCAACCTTGAAGGAGATTAGGTGCACTACGAGAAGTGGAATGCAAAGGCTAGAAACACCCTTTTTAGAGGCCTTTGCAAGGATATCTTTAATCGTGTGTAGAACCCCAAAGACTCCCATGCTCTATGGTCAGATATTTGTGCGCTCCATGAGGGAACCAAGAGTGAGTATGAGGAACACTATCACCTTGTGATAAAGAAGCTTAATTCCTTTGAAATGCTTCCTAGTGAAAGTGCTAATGAAATATATTCTCACTTGAATGTTCTTGTAGAGGAGGTCAATGGGCTTGGACTCACTCAAATGCAACCATCCGATGTTGTGAGAAAGATCTTGAGTGTCCTCTCCATTGACAAGTATGGGCATATTGTGACAGTGCTTTATCAAGGTGATCTTTCCACCGCTATGCCAACTCAAATATTAGGTAAGATCAACGCACATGAGATGTACATGCACATCACTCCACAAGAGGGCTCTTCATCCTCAAAGAAGAAAGATTTGGCATTCAAGGCTAGTCAAGAGAAGAGAAGCAAAGAAAAGATTGCTCATGATAGTTCAAGTGATGATGAAGTTGATGATGCAAGTCTTGCTCTCATGGTGACAAGAACCGCCAAGATGCTCAAAAAGCTAAACAAGAATGGTGTCAAGTTTGATGGCAAAAAGAAGAAATTCTTCACTAGCAGTAGATGGAAGTCCATCTCTGAAATGGATTGCTACAACTGTGGAGTTCTTGGTCATCTAGCTCATCAATGCCCCAAACCCAAGAAAGACAAGTTCAAGAAGAAGTACAAGGGCAAGAAAGATGACTCAAGTGATGATGATGAAGAGAAGAAGAAGAACAAGCCATACAAGAAGAAGGATGGCAAAAAGGAGTATCACAAGAAGAAGAATGGCAAGGCTTATATTGTTGGTGATTGGCTCACGAACATTGAAATATCAAGTGGCTCATCCGATGATGAAAGTGATAATGAGAAGGAGAAGGTGGCCACTCTTGTGATTGGTTCTTCACTATGTCCACCGCCACCGCCGCCATCATCCTCTACACACCTATGCCTCATGGCCAAAGGTGAATGAAAGGTACAAAGTGATGATGATAGTAGTGGTGGTGACAATGCTAGTGGTGATGATAATGGTAGTGATAATGATGAAGAATTTGAATCACTTTCTTATGATGATCTTGTCAAATTGCTAAATCAATATACTAAAATCATTAGAAAGACAAGAGCTAAAAATGAGAAGCTAGAACTTGAGAATGATTCACTCTTAGCAAAGTATGACATAGCTAAAAAAGCTAGTAATGAGCTTAGAGAAGAAAATAAAATTGTGTCATCCAAGCTCAAGGAGCTCAAAACCTCTAAAAAGGAGCTTAGAGAAAAACATAATAAACTTGAGGAGATACACAATGAGCTCATTACTAGTTACAACTTGCTAAAAGAAGAGTACACCAATCTCAAGATCAATCTTGACAATCTTGTTTTCTCATGAGTTTTTATCCAATGTGCTGCATGATGCTACTAACAATGCTGTTAAGATTCATATAGCAACATCATGTGATGACTTAATTGTTGAGAGCATTGAGCAAAGTTCTAGTTGCAAAGGCAAGAAAGTGGTTGAGTTCGACAACTATGATGACTATGTCAAGCTCAAGAATGAGAATGAAAAGCTTAAGAAGGATCTTGAAAAGCTATCAACCACCAACACAATTGTGATAGAGAACCTTGACAATGATCATGATATGGCTCTTGAGAATGAAATGCTTAGAGAAGAGAACAAGAGACTCAAGATGGAGAAGAATCATGATGAACTTAGAGAAGAGAACAAGAAACTCAAGTTAGAGAAGGAACATCTCAAGACTGGTTTGAGCAAGTTCACAAGAGGCCAATATCTTCAAAGTGAGCTACTTATGAACACCGTGATGAAGATGGATAGAAGTGGTATTGGGTTCTTGGCAAATCAAGAGAAGAAAGCTCAAGCTCAACATCAACAACAATACAAGTCAAAGCCTAAGACAAAGAGATGCTTTGAGTGTGGACAAGAAGGTCAATTTGCTCATGAGTGTGAAACTCCACCACCACAACCCTTGCCCAAGCATGCTAGACCCTTTGCTTTCAATGCTCACTACATGCTTAGAAAGGATTCTAGTGGAAAGATGAAAGTCATGTTCTTAGGTCCACCAAACAAGAATAAGCCTAAGCAAATTTGGGTTGCTAAGTCACTAGTTAATAAAGTCAAGGGCCCTCATCAAGTTTGGGTCCCTAAACAACAAGCTTGATCTCTTGTGTGTGTAGGTGAACTACAAGACCGGTGGAAGTCATTGGGTTATTGATAGTGATTGCACTCAACATATGACCGGTGATCCTCGTATGTTCACCTCACTAGATGAACAAGTGGATTATCAAGAAAAGATTACATTTGGGGACAATTCAAAGGGCAAAGTACAAGGATTGGGCAAAGTTGCAATATCAAATGACCACTCAATTTCAAATATGCTATATGTTGCTTCATTAAGCTTCAGCTTGCTATCCGTTGGACAATTGTGTGATCTTGGCTTTCAATGCTTATTCACCGAGAAGGAAGTGGTTGTATCAAAGAAAGATGATGAGCAAGTTATATTCAAAGGCTTTAGATACAACAATCTATATCTAGTTGACTTCACCTCCGAAGATGCTAACTTGAAGACATGCTTATTCACCAAAACATCACTTGGGTGACTTTGGCATAGGAGGCTTGCACATGTTGGGATGAGTACACTCAAGAAGCTATTGAAGGAGTTAGGGAGAGGCTTGAAGGATGTCAAATTTGAGAAGGACAAACTTTGTAGTGCATGTCAAGCCAGCAAGCAAGTTGCAAACACTCATCCAACCAAAGCTTATATGTTAACATCAAGAGTGCTAGAGCTTCTCCACATGGATCTATTTGGACCAATAATTTACAAGAGTTTGGGAGGCAACCTCTATTGTCTTGTGATAGTTAATGATTATTCAAGATACACTTGGGTGTTCTTCCTTCATGACAAGACGGAAGTGACCGCATGTTTCAAGAAGTTTGCCAAGAGAGCACAAAATGAATTTGAAGTGAAGATCAAGAAGATAAGAAGTGACAATGGAATAGAATTTGTCAACACAAACATTGAAGAATATTGTGATGAAGTTGGGATCAAGCATGAGGTCTCTGCAACCTACACTCCTCAACAAAATGGTGTAGTAGAGAGAAAGAACCGGACACTAATCACCCTTGCAAGAACAATGATTGATGAGTACAATACACCTCAAGATTTATGGGCGGAAGCTATCAACACCGCATGCTATGCATCCAACCGTCTATTTCTTCAAAAGTTTTTTGGCAAGACCCCTTATGAGTTGCTCAATGGGAAGAAGCCAGATGTCTCATTCTTCTGGGTGTTTGGTTGCAAATGCTACATCTACAAGAAGCAGCAACACCTAGGAAAGTTTCAAAGGCGTTGTGATATTGATTTCCTTGTTGGTTACTCATCAAAGTCCAAAGCATATAGAGTAATCAACCATGCCACCAGCTTGGTAGAAGAAACATATGATGTGGAGTTTGATGAATCTAATGGCTCCCAAGGAGCACATGAGAATCTTGATGATGTAGGTGATGAACCATTGAGGGAGGCCATAAAGAACATTCCGGTGGGAGACATCAAGCCAAAAGATGATGAAGATGAAGTGCAAGTGATTGATCCACCCTCTTCATCAAATGTGCCACAAGATGATGAAAAGGATGGGAGAGTAGAAAATGAAGATACTCATGTCTCCCATGATCAAATGGTGGCACAAGTTCATGATGTTCATGCTCCACAACCTCCTCCCCAAGTGGTTGAAAGAAGAAATTCGCCTCTACTTGAAGCACATCCACAAGATCTCATCATAGGAAGTCCGTCAAAGGGTGTAATGACTCGCTCTCAAAAACTTGCCTCATTTGTAGAACATAACTCGTTTGTTTCTTGCATTGAACCTAAGAATGTTGAAGAAGCTCTTCAAGATCCAGATTGGTTAAATGCCATGCATGAAGAGTTGAACAACTTGACGCTATCGATGGCAAAAAGTGCGACGGGGAGCCGCCGACACAAATCAAACTGAGATAAACCGCATAGAGCAGATCCTGAGCTCTCTCCGAGCTTAAGGGGTGAGCACCGGACCATATGGTCGTGACTGAGGGCGTGCCAGTCAATTTGACCCTGCAATTGACAAGGAGAGAAAGTTGATCAGTAATTTAAGGTGGAACATGCCAGTGTTTGTTGGGCCCCTACTTTAGGGTCCACTGTGCATCATGTATCAGTCCCTGGATCAGTAGCTGATACGCACAGATCGAACAAGATTGATATCAAAAACCATACTTTTATTGATAATGAGGAAACACATTACAAAGTTCATATTACATAACTTGGGCCATTGGCATGATAATATACATTAGAGTTCTAATCCAGCGGTTCTATAACGACGTGGTTCCATTCCTACAGGCAACTTGGAGTGCGGACGTAAACCTTAATCCTAAACTCAATCCTATATCTTTATCCTAGTGGTCCTCGAGTAGCTCCTTTGCGTAATCGTACATCTCCGTCCTCGTATGTACTCCTGTCCTTCCAACCTGGCGTAGCTTCGATAGCTTCATCCTCGTTTGTACTCCTGTAACTTGACTCCCTAAAAACATAGAATGGAGGGGATTGAGTACATAAAGTACTCAGCTAGCCCTAACTTTGGGGTAGAGGTGAGGTGAATGGCGGAGGCTATTTGTGGACGTGGTCTTATGGTGGAATTTTATATGGTAGTAGTAGAGTTACATAAAATGGAGGTTTGGGCCCTGGGAGAGTATTAACCCTTCTCGCCAGTTCCTGGAGTTTATAAGTTATAACTTACCATAATTAATTACTTGCAACTTACCAGATTGTCACAGTTTCTTTACATAAAAAGTCTAATCATTTGAAACCTCATCCCAGCGGTTGCCCATTCCAAGGACGTGGCTATTCCAATAGATTCAGGAAACTCTGCAGAGGTTGTACAAATTTCCCCACATGATAGGCACAGTCCGACACCAGACGTCATTGGCTTGGACAGGCCTAACGAGACCTCGTACCCGAAAGAACAACGACTTGGATGATCACACAGCATCCAATGAACAACGACTTGGATGATCACACAGCATCCAATAGATATATATATACAAAGGGGCTCGGACACGGCCCAACAATAATTTTACATGGAAGATCACATAGCATCCATGCCGACCAGACCACGGAAGATCACCCAGCATCCGTGTCGTCTCCTGATAGTCCGTTGCCACTCCGGCCTCCTAGTAGAATTTATACTTCTATCTACGGGGTGTGAGATCAAGTCTACCCATATAGACATGTGGCTGTACGAAAATCTGGCTAGGTGAGATGGCAAATGAACCGGTCCTTATATGACCGAAGCGAGTATCTCCCAACAGGAACCCTCACTAGGCGATCCTGTCCAGAAGGATAGTCCACACCACGTGAAATATCCCCACTCGCTCCCGTCAAAAATAAGTTCTATTTTACCAGTTCAATTAACATCCATGTTCTTAGGTTATCCATATCATAAAGCTCATAGCATATATATATCACATTATTCATTATATATCACGACATTCATCATATATCACAATATTCATTATATATCACAATATTCATCATATGTCATATATGCTCATCACATTGGTTCCCATGATAATATGGATAACATCATTTATGTTTAATTTAATAATTATTTATAAAGGGGAGTGGGAGACTTTATGGTGGGAGTGGTGGAATATAGTGGGAGTGGTGGAATGTGATAGTGGTGGAGCGGTGGATGAGGGAGTGGTTAATATATGTGGAGGAGAAAAAGTAGCGGAACGGATGTGGCATAATATATGGAGGGAAAAGGGAAGGTGGGAGTCAGGACTTGCCTCCGCTCGCTGTCGATTACATCCTTATTCCGAGGTCCTGATGCTTGTGAGGTTCTATCGGGTTCTCTCCATGTCTTCTAGCCTACGCTGTCTAGCGTCAACAAGAAGGAAAACACCAAGCAAAGAACGCAAAACGGGCATAATCAATCAAAGAAAGAGAACGGTCCTAGATGGGTGATAGATTGGTGATGGCTAAGGTTAGTGGCACATACATGTATGCATTATACATGCATGGGTTTAATTAGGGTGGAAAAGTAGACGTGAGGTTAGTCATGCATATGGATGATGCTTGGTAGGTATACATATACATAGGCTTGCTTATATTTTATATATATATGTATACACCCACCACGCTTGCATGTGCATGGGTGCTAGCTATTATTACTCTATGTCTGGAATGTGTGTATATTCACGTACTTACGTACGTGTCATAGTGTACACACATACACGAATATACAGTGCTAGGAGATGTTAGGGGTTGGGTGCAGCTACAGGTTAGTATTACTATAAGAAACGTAGAACAAACATAACTAGAATTTAAATGGGCACCAAAAATTATGAAAAAGGATATGGATATACAAGGTTTGATTTTTAGAAGACTTTTGGTGGAAGAATTTCAGGATTCGGAGTTGGGACGGTGGATATACGGATCATCAAGGTTTATTGAAGAAAGGCGTATGGCAAGGATATTGGAAATTATTTCTGGAATTTTAGACGGTGGAGAAGGCGTGGAAAAGATCTGGGTACGCTTTGGAGTGGATCTAGTATTTATAGGAATTTTTTCTGGGATTTTTCTGAAAAGGGAAAAGGCTTAGTTTAATCTCCTGTGTACGATTCCGGAGTGCACCTAGCATTTCCCACGTGTAGGGCGCTGTGCTGGGGCACTGTGCTGGGGACTGGCTGCCTGTGTCCCTGGTTCACGTGCACCGGATCTATAGAAGGGGGAAGAGCCGGATGGAGCAGATGACAGACGGGACCCACGGGGCGAGGTGGCGGGCTCCCATTGGCTAAGTCGACGTGGCCAGCTTATCCCTGTCTTTGCCCTCACGGTCACGGACTCACGGCTCCTCTGTCCGTCCGAGAGAGAAAGCAGAAGCGAGGAGCCAAGCAGAGCGACGGCGAGGATACGGTCCGGCTTCGTCAGGTTCGTGTGGCCTGGGCGGTGTTCTCGCAAGCTGCGGCGACGGCCACGGCGGTGTCCATGGGCTGACGGCGTTCAGCTCTGACGCGAAGCCGGCCGGTCCGGCGCAGAGAGTACGGCGCAGAGAGTACGGATCTTGACAGTAACGGCGACGAGTGTGCGGGCGTCCGTGCGGTCCATGGCAGCAGGGGTGGCTCCATGGAGGCTAGTGCTCCCTGCGTAGTGCCCAGTCATTTGGCAAAGCTAACCAGCACTATTCCGTGAGCTAGCTCGGGTATCATACGGTGGACCGTGTACTGCTGTCGCATGTGTCCCAGTGGATGAAGTGCCGCGCTCCCGTTGGCCGCTACGACGTGGCCAGACGTTTGGCTGTTTGGATGCGGTTGGCGGCATCCCTGGGCAACGACGTCGGCGGCGTCCGCGGCGAGCGGCGGAGGGAGTAGCAGAGCAGCGGGCGGCGGCGCCTGGCTGCTGCGTCGGCGGCGCTTCTGTGGCGCTCGGCGGATTCAGTTGCGGCGGCACAGATGGTGGTCCAGCGGGCTGGGCGAGGGCAGCCTCGGCAAACGCGGCTCCGACGTTCTGCGGCGCGGCGGCACTTGCCTTCGGCGGGTCCGTGCCGTGCGCGTGCGAGCTTGAGCTCGAGCTTGGAGCTTCGCAGGCGAGGGCAAGGGCTCCACGGTGAGCGAGCTCAAGCTCGGCTCACCGACGTTGCTGGAGCAAGCGGCCGAAGAGATGCAGAGCTCGTTCCTCCTGCTTCACGTGTCCGAGCTCGACGGAGGTGTCCAGCCATGGTGGCCTGGCCGGCCTTTTATAGGTGCAAGCAGGGTTTTTTTTACCGACCGGTTTCCGGTAACCGCCGGCCGGCGGTAGCGGTTTACCGGCCGGTTTACCGGTAAACCGGTCGGTAACCGGCCGAATTCAAATTTGAATTCAAATGTTGTTCGGTTCGGTTTCCGGTCGGTAAACCGGCCGGTTTGGGTCGGTAACCGGCCGGTTTGGCCGGTTTACCGATCCAAACCGGAAATTTTTTTTTTGATGAATAAAAAAGAAATTTTGGTACTTCCTTTGCACAAATTAATATAAAAAGACCACACAATGTGGTAAAAAATAACATAAGTCAGTAAAGCAACAATATATAGTCGCGTACAAATACATATTCGCTTAAATATATAGTCACTAAAACAACAATATATAGTAGTATACAAATACAATATATAGTCGCTTACACAAACAAAGATATAGTTTCCGCTCGCATGGTCAACTACGTAGGATGTATGGGAAGACCCCTTGTTGGCACGACATTTCATATTCGGCGGTGGACATAAGAGAGATACCTTGGTGTCTAAGCAGGTCAGCTTTGTAATCTTGCCAAGTTTGTCCTGTCCATGCTGCTATTGTCTCCCATTCTTGAACTAACATATTATAAAAACTGGGGTCTTCCCATTCATAGACCCATCTAGTCTGAGTCTGCATGGTCATGTCAGGAATGGGATACCTATAAGTAGGATCTGAGGTATCGCTGTAGGAGGAAGAAGAGTATTGTGGAGTGTCGTAGTCCGTCGGTGCATATGCTCTCCTCTGCGATGTCGGTTGTGCATGGTCACGGTCTTGAGTAGCATGTGTGAATTGGGTCTCGCCTGCAATCAACCATAATTAGTAGGCATAGACAGAAACAATTGTGTGTATGTAGGTGCAATGGATACCTGTGAAATGAAGACCTACATAACTACTACCACCAGCACCAATAGTAGCATCCCCACTCCCACCACCACCACCGTCTGTCCCACCAGCGCCGCCACCATCACTCCCACTAGCACCGTCATTGGCACTGTCATCGTCACCACTGTCATCGTCACCACTGTCATCGTCACCACTATCCTGGGACTGGTATTGCTCATCCTCAGTCTCTGTGTCGCTGGTCACAGCTTTTCCTTTTCCTCGGTGACGCTTGTCGTGACCCTTCGGAGGCACCATCTGCATCTTCCTCTTCCCGAGGTGAGTTGCACCCACATTTCTTCGGGCCCAATCACTGATGCAATCATGCCCCGTAGCCTGACGTAGATCATCGGGGTCTATTTGGTCACTGCCAACACAAACAAATGAATCACATAATACAGGTGAGACATACACACACATTTGTATATATATAAATATATGTACCTAACAAGGTATGATGGCAGAGGGACGTCCATTTCGTCAGAATCCTCATCAAGAACAGGAGGCAGATTAGATCGACCGTACTCCATCCATTCCCTAACCGGATTGCTCCGGTCATAGAATGAGACTTCGGCGAACCGGTCGATAAAATCTTCTTCATCATACCTTCGTGGGTTCACATCCGCTAGTCGCAGCCGAAGATTGTAATTGACATAAACAAGCCTGTTTAGTTTCTTGTGCGACAACCGATTGCGAACCTTAGTATGCAGCAACGCAAAAGTACTCCAGTTCCGCTCGCATCCATTGGAGGAGATGCATTGTGAAACAAGCCGCAAAGCAAGGCGCTGTAAATTTGGAGTTTCTCTACCAAATATCATCCACCAGGCCGCTGCAAGTGCAACACATTATGTAAGGTATATGTTCCAATATACGAATTTGGTGCAGATTTAGAGTATCTCTTACATGGGGTTGTCCTTGGATCCATCGCCATTTTCATTGCAAGTTCTGAACCAAACTCACCACGCTTCTGTCGGAAAATCTCAGCCTCCTGCAATGCCTGCACGGCGCACTCCACATCCGTCATTTTCTGAAATGTCTCCTTCAGGCCTCCGAACATTGTTGGAGTTGGATCCATACTATATGTAACCTTTGGATTTAGAACAGCAGCTGCAACATATGATTCAAATAAGCATACGGGAAATATTCAATATATACATCTTGCTAAATCAACATAAGTCATTATCATACCTGAACCCACATACGTCCCTATGTACACGTCACGAATCCTTGCATCCATAATGTCTCTATACTCATTCCATGTTTGCGTATTCCTTCCAAAGTACGACTCTAACTCCTGTTTGCATGACTGGTACTCGTACACCACCTCGCACATGTTGGGTCGCTTGTCTTGATCAGCGAACCGAAGGAACTTGTAAATTGGTTGAACTGTATTTATGATGTATTCCAATCCCTCCCACCACTGAATATTTGACAATCTGACATGAGCATAGCGACCTTCTTCAGTGCGTGCCCACTTGCTCTGCAAAAACTCAGTAGATGCCATCCACTGCATGAATTGTTCACGTTTTCGATGAAAGCTCTCTAAAAACATGTAGTTGGTCCCAAATCTAGTGCCATTCCACTTGACCAACTCACCACCAATTCCACTTGACCAAACCGAGCGGTAAACCGACGGATCGGCGCGGTTAGCCGGCGGCGGCGGCCGGTCGCCTAGGGTTCGCCCGGAGAGTCGCGTTGGGGGTGAGGAAAAGAAGTGTCGGCGCGTTTGGACCCCCCCCGCTCACTGCCGGCTCGTTTTGTGCCCGTGACGGCCTAATGGGCCTCATGGGCCTTAACGGGCCGGCACTGTTTTTTTTTTCTTTTTTTTCAAACTTCTATTCGTATAAATAAATACTAAACGAACTCAAATTTGAAAAATTTTTACACCATTGGCTTCTATAAATCATGGACTATTTTTAGGAATTTTTTCAGCATTTTTTTTTTCAAATTTTAAATTTGAATTTGGGGAAACCCTAACCGGGCCGGACCGGAACCGGACCGGCCCGGTTTGGGCGGTTACCGCGGTTAACCGCGGTAAACCGGCCGGTTTTTTTAACCCTGGGTGCAAGTAAGACAGTGGCTGTGTAGATATTTTGGGCAGCTGGAGATTTTTTGCCGACAAGGGTGGCAGATCGACAGTGAAGCAGCGTCCACAAGCACGCACGCGCGCGCTCTAGCTGGCGCTGGCAACTGGACCAGACGGTGAGCTTCTGCTAGCGTGCTTGAGCTGGCATGTCGACGGGAATCGCGGCGTGCTTTGGCAGTCGGTGGGTACGGGTGCGTGTACTCGAGGAAGACGACACCAGCTACTAGACGCTTCTGTCCGGCGAGTCCCACACGGAGGCGGAGTGGACGCAAGCTTGGGCTCCGGGCTGTCTGAGCCGTTATGCCAGAAGGAAGCAAGCCGGACAGGCCGAGCGAGAAACTGGGCTAGGTAATTTACAGGCGTACCCGTACATACAGGAGATTGGCTGCTTGGGTTCAACGAAGAAGATGATTTTCTTTTCCCCGAAATGAGAGAGAGGTTTTGGAAGGAGTTGGCTTAAATTGACTTCAAGGAAAAGATGGGATAGAAATTCAAGGAGATATTTTGGTGCCGCAATAAATCCTAGAAAGCACACAGCAATACACAAACATTCATAATGCATATGGCGAATTTTTAATGCAAGGTTTTTGGAAAAGCGTTTTTAGAACGGTTTTGCAAGAAATAAACTAATCAAGTTTTAATTTGTTGTAAAATTTTAAAAAGTTCAAATTTTTAGTGAATTTTATATGATGAAAAATATAGGGTGTTACAGTGTTGGTCCAGACAGTTCCAAATATACGGCCAAGTGGCCAGCAATATATGGCTATCGACTAGGGAGTCGATATCTTGCATGTTCATGATGTAATATAAGCAAAAAGAGCATATCGGCAATTATTATTTACTTAGTTACATGTGAGAGACATACTAGCTTTTAACTAGGATAAGAACAAGTAAAAAAGCATATAAATAGCCAATATATCCCCAACAAAATGGGCTATCGCTAAAGCAGCCAATTCCAGTGATCGTGTCGCATGGCATCCGATCACTCATCCCTTGGATATAAGTAAATCTACAAATGGCTAGACTCAATCTATTGTACCATCAACAAGTCGAGTTGTCTGATGCAGCATTGACGGTAGGACCCTAGATCAGAGACTAGCAATTGATAGATCTACTTATATCGCAAAGGAATCACAAAGGCATGTCATACACGTTAAAGCTCAAGCCATCAGCTAAGTAGCCAATGAGGACACAGTGGGTGGTTGATGCCATGCTCTTCCTAATAGATAGATCTATTAACCACCAATATCTGATCTAACACGCTATCAACAAGTCGAGTCGTCTGATGCAGCATTGATAGCGAGATCATACCAGATACTGGCAATTAATGGATCTATCTCCTAGTGGAACATGACTTCAAAAACTCACTATGTATGATCAGGACTGAGATGGGTTGGTCATTATAACAGGATCTAACATCATGAATTGAATCCAACCATGATAGTAATCAGCAGATGATAGATTGAAGTAGATAGGACCAATGAATCTCAATCTAGATTGGGTAATTGGTGATATTATGTTAAATAGTAAACTACTTAACATAATATCGATAACTTTGATTAATGCCAACGCTTACAAGAGATCAGTCGTTTATTGCAGCCTTGTAAAAGTTTATACAAATCGATAACTAATCTATACCGCAATTTGTAAGAGATCAGTCGTCTGTTGTAGCCTTACAGATAACAATATATATCGATAACTAACTTATACCGTGACTCGTAAGAGATCAGTCATCTGTTGTAGTCTTGCAAGTAACAATATGAGTTGTGACAGATACTCACAAACAAGCCGGAGGTCAGGTCGTTTGATGCAGCCCTGCTTGCCCGAAGAACTTGTCGAAATCTACTCTACTCCTACTCCTAAGGGGTGGCTGGAGCCAAAAAAGTAAAGGTACTAGATTTGTTTGATCGATGTGAGATGTTCATTATAATAGCCGGGCTTAATATTTATACCTGAGGCTTGACTACGAGTCCTGATCGAACAAGATCGGTTACAAACTTGGAAAAGAAATCAAGACTTCCTAATTTTAAGATAACTTGGGCTCCAATCTTTCCTTTCTATGGAGCCCGACTGTCTTCTTGCCCATGCTTTGCCGTCTCTGTCAATAGGGCCCACCCTTCTTGAGGTGATGACATCACCTTATCCAATCAATTCTGATGGCGGCCCAATTAGCCGATTCTTGCTGAATATTTCGGCTCTTCTTTGACGGATTTAGACTTCGGGGTCCTTTTGACATCAGCAGCTAATCGACTAAATTTTTAGCTGATCAGCTCTAGGGCCTACTTCTTGGACGCGTGTAAAAACACAAACTGCGATGAATAATATTTCGCATCCACGTCCGGACTTGAACCAAACTGTAAATAATCTTGATGAATAATGCTTTGAGATCTGCCGCTCCTGCTGCCTCATCGTTAGGCCACGCACGGTCTCCTCAAAATTTGGAGCACTTCTTGTTTTCTCACGGCTCAAGAAACTCTGTCGACACTTTTTTGCGGTTATAGATACACCCTCAAGGCCTGGCCGAGATCACACCTCGCCTTTATACCTGCTACCCAATGTTAGATCTAAAATTGCCTTTGCTTCTCAAGATCATGGCTGACAGCAAGCGTCCTGCAGGTGACTTCCCGGAGGAAGAACTCCCTATGTGCCAATGCCTTTGCTATTTGAGGTAAGATAGATCTCATTTGCATTCTTGCTTTCGTGTAACCATCCATACTGCCCTTCCCTATCTTCGCAGAGCTATATCTCATGCTGGTGCTAATCATTATAGGGCGAGGCCTCCTAGCACCGCCCAGGATGCCAGATTGGTGGTGCCAGTAGGGTCCTCTGCTCATCGCCCTGTCCATGGGTCAAATGCAGTGACGGACCTCCCAGAGTCTGTTTTGAATGTTTCCCAGACTGCACTAGCCAACGCGGAGGAAGAAACCAATATGGTTTGGGCGCAGTTGGTGGCATCCTATGCTAAGGTCACGGGTGAGTTATTCAACATGACCCCATACCAGACCACTTTGCTTTGTCGATCCTTTCTTGATGACCTTGCCCTTCTTGCTGTAGTTTTGATAGAGCAACTAGAGGCCCTTCAGTCAGTGGCAAACAATGCGGCTGATGCTCTGCATGCTCGGGGCAATGAATTGGTGGCCCATCTTCAGGAAGTCCCCGCGCACGCTAGAGAGGTGGCCCTCCACGGTGTTCGACATGGAGCCGCAGTTGCTTTGGTGGTCGCCCAGGTGCGCTCAGGGTGCGACCTTCATCCATTGCAGCCCAACTTCTTGCGTGGCGAGGACATTGATGATCATCAGGATCTGGTGATCGAATTTGAGGGTGCTGCTGACGCTGTGGCGCACAAAACCCCGGCCGAAGGAATTTTTAACTGTGACCTCCTTGGCCCTTAAAATGTAATAGGGTTATGTTTAAATAAATAAAAACCCCTCTCTGTTCCCATGTTTGTGCCTTGTATCTGTATGAATGTCTTCGACGTCCATTGCACACGTTGCACTCCTCAACTGCATGTCCCGGTCTCATGCTTAGCCCCTTTTTGATCAAAGGATGAATTGAGGGCCATGACATCTCCTTCCTTTTGATCTTTTCTCATAGCTGATCTCCTGTTCCATTTGCACAAGAACTCTTTCACTACTGTACCTGCGATCGACTTCTTGGGTTGATTGCTCTTTTGAACTTGGTTCATCGACTAACTGGTAAAATCTTAGTCAATCAATTCCAGGATTGCCTTGAACGCGTGCGAAAATGCAAAATTGCGGCAGATAATATTTCACGTCCGCGTCCAGATTTGAACCAAGCTGTGGAATAGTCCTGATGGATAAAATTTTGAAGTACGCCATTTCTACAACTACTGCCTTTTTATTAGACCATGTAGAACTCCCTCGACATCTGAGACGGCCTTCCATCTTCCACAAACTAATTTTATTTTCACGGTTTAGTGGATCCACTGATAATCCTGCCCCGGCTATAAATATATCTTATGGGATAGCTGAACGACTTCATCTGCTCCCTACCTTCGCCTTTGTTGCTGTGCAACTTCTCCCCTTCTTACACTTTAGATCTAGAAACCGCCCCTCATAGAATAATGGAGCGTGGTAAGCGTGTCGCTGGGGATCTTCCGGAGGGTAGTCTTCCCCCGTGCCGGCATCCTCGGTTCCAAGGGTATGTAGAAGATATGTTTTGATCTTTTGCTTTCTCTTGCTAATCTTCATTGGATTCTGCAGGGGCAATGACGCCCACTCGATGGCACAGGCGGTTTCCTCCTCTGACTCCGCCGACTCCTATAATGGAGATGATGCACGGTGCTTTTTCTGCGAGTGGTTGGCAGCGGCCGACCGCTACTCTGAGGGCACCTGGCATAATGGGCAACTGGAGCTTGCCCTGGGCACTTCACAGACCGCCCTCTCTGACGAGGACATCGCCACACTGGACACACCGATGCTATGGTCTTCTCCAAGTTGCAATTCATCCCCAACTCAGCTGCCACGTCACCCTCGGATTCAGCAGACACGTCGTCACTGTTTCGGTCATAACTTTCTCATACGACATCGAAACGGGGCGTTCTTGGATGCGTTGGAAAGGGGACGACGACGCCGTCGTTTTGGATCTGGTACCAGCTCTAGAAGGTCCGTGGATCATTCTGTGTGACCACGGCAAGGTGCTGCGTCACCTATTTGGACCAACTTGGCCATGTATCGTGTCGGGCCTTAAGCCCAAGTTGTGGACGCCCAACCCCTGACCGTCCCCAACCCTTGGTTGAGTCTTAGACTATAAACACAGCCGCCGCCGCTACTAGATAATTGGGTTTTGTTTAGAGTTTAGTTTTCCATCGAGAAACAGAATCGTTCATTGTAACTGTGGTGACAAATCCTTTTACAGTGATCCAGGGCCCCTATTCTTGATCTCCTCCACTGTGTCAATTAGTCCTTTGGAATCGAGTTCTCGAACCCTCTATTGATATTCTCGTCATTCATATTTGCAATTTCAGATTGCGTTCATACCTTCTTGCTTGTGCTCTTCGATTCGCTTGCAGGAAAAGCCTTCTTGGTGAGGTCAATCAAGTTGTGCTTGGTTGATAACCAACGGAGCAGTGGTGTAACGGTTGCAGGGTTCGAATCGTGTCTGATTTGAAGCCGGATCGCCAACGTCGAGATCTCCATAAATCAAACTTACCGGTTACCTCTCGGAAGATCGGGCCTGTACTCATCACTCTCTACTATGGAGGCAGAGGCGAACGCGCCCCAGGCTCAACTGGCAGAGTCAGACGCTTGGGTTGCGGGTAGGATTTTTGACACCCTTGTTTCCTCAATGTCTCCGTCTTGCTGATTTTCTAATGGCTCCTTGTGTTTCATTTGTCAGCTTTGATGGCGCAGCTGGAGGCTCTTCAAGAGGCAGCGGGCGCTGCCACTGGTGCTCTGAATGCCCGAGGCGACACTCTAGAGGCCCGCCTTCAAGATGTCCCCGTGCACGCTAGAGAAGTGGTCCTCCATGGCGTCCATCGTGGTGCTGCCGTTGCCCTAGCAATAGCCCAGGTGTGCTCAGGGCACGATCTATGCTAGGTGGAGCCTGGCTTCCCAGAGGTGGAGGACCTTGATGACTACTAGGACCTGGTAGACAACTTTGAGGGGGTCAGCGCCGCCGTGGCGAATATAACCTCGGCCAAAGAAGTCATGAACAATGTCTTCCTCGGCTCTTAGTTTATAACTAGAGGTTATGTTAATAAATGAAATTTTCCTTGCATTTTTCCCCTAGGTCCGAATGTTCTTCTTTTATTTTTTAACCTTCTTCGTTGATGGTCATCAAGGAACCCTTGAAGATAGCTGATTGGACTGAACTGGCTAACTCTATGGAGCCAAGTTTCTTAGAGTCAAATGCGAACACAAAGCCGTACCAAGCAAATTTCTTCAACATGGAATTTAAGTGATAGCGCGGCCGTGGAGACTGGCATCATTTGCAGTGAATGTCCTGAACGCAATCCGTGCTGTCCTATGGTGTAGGCCTGATCTGCAACACCGTGTGTACTTAGCCAAAGCTCCTCCTTTTCTGTGTAACCTCTTCATTGCCCGGAGGTCAGCCTTGCTTAAACTGCAACTAGTTCTAGACAAGTTAATCCTGGGAGCTAATCCTCGGGTTTGGTTTGTGACGTAGAACTGTGGTGGATGTTTTTTTTCAAATTCGCCCCCCAAAACCGAATGAATAATACAGAAAATCCCAGCATAATTTCTCATGTCCATGATTCCCATAACTACTTCCTTTCTCATTCGGCCATGCGTGGCTTCCTCGATCCTCTGAACGGTTTTTTTCCACCTTTCATTAACTGTGCTTTACTCCAGCGTGGCTCGATGAACCTATCCGCGCCATTTCTTGCTATAAGTATGGCCTTAAAGGATAGTCGAGAGGTCACATCTGCGCTTGCCTTTGCCCTTGTCATTGCATATCCGCTCCTCCTTCATCCTTAGACCAGAAAACCAATCTTGTTCAGGATCCATGGTGAACAACAAGCACCCTGCTAGCGACATTCCAGAAGAGGATCTTCCCCCGCACCAACACCTCCGTATTTTAGGGTACGTTAGAATTATACCCTTATTCCATCTGATGACCATTTGATCTTGGCAATTTCTTATCTCGCAGGAATGTCACTCAGGTTGGTGTCCAAAATTTACTAGCAAGGTTTGAAGCTCAGCCGATGGCACCTACAGCTTCCTCTATTGATTCCTCAGATTCATACATTGGAGATGACGCTCGGCGATTTCTTCATGGAAGAGATGAGGCACTAGGTCGCTGCTGGGAGGCGGCCCAAGAACATGAGCGTTTGGATGCCACTCTGATTGCCTCCCAAACTGCTCTTGCTGTCGTGGAAGGAGAGAGTAGCGCTGCCCGAGCGCGTTTAGCCGATTCTGACGCCAGGGTTGCAGGTAAGTATCCAAAAAATGTTCTCTTAACTCCTTGCTCCCGTCATGTCTATGTGATGATTCTCTCCTTCTTCCCGTTGCAACCCTAACAGGGGAATTGGAGGCCCTCCAATATGTAGCGAACAATGCTACCAGGGCTCTGAATGCTCGTGGAGACCTGCTGGAGGACCATCTTC
Organism: Saccharum spontaneum; assembly: GCA_022457205.1. NCBI lineage: Eukaryota > Viridiplantae > Streptophyta > Magnoliopsida > Poales > Poaceae > Saccharum > Saccharum spontaneum. The sequence goes on along the minus strand of CM039610.1, from coordinate 34,280,125 downwards.
AGGATGTCCCTGTACATGTCAGGGAGATTGGCCTCCATGGCGTTCATCATAGGGCCGTTGTCACTCTTATGACTGCCTAGGTGAATTTCGGGAACGAGCTTCAGGGGATTGAGCCTAGCTTTGCCAATGGTGATGATCACCATGAACTAGTGGAGGGTTTCGCCGTGCATGCCGAAGCAGCGGTTAATGCTTCCTCGGCCAGAGATATTGTAAACAATGTTTTCTCCGGCCCGTAATTTGTACTTAGGACTATGAAATAAAACTTCAGCTAATCTTTCTTGCATCCTTCCTATACCCCCGTCTGATCTTGTGTGAATGTAAGGCTGACGGCCAAAATAGTCGATACCTTCTGCGTTGATCTCCCTGTTTGGCTCTGCTTATGAGGTGTCTTGTGATGACCACAGCACATTCTTAAATTTATTCCCTGCGTTGATCTCCCTGTTTGGCTCTGCTTATGAGGTGTCTTGTGATGACCACAGCACATTCTTAAATTTATTCTTTTTATTTTTTTGCATTATAGATACCTCGTTAGCAGCAGCTGTCAAGCTCTTAAAATGTCATATATTCAAGATCCAATTCCAACTCCTTGAAATAGAATGGCAATGTTCTGACAAACCAACTTTATGAGAACAATGCACCAGCCATTCCATACAAATAAGTTAAAGGAGTCGTTAAAATAAACTCTCAGAGCCGATTGCTTGGATCGGCTATTGATGTTCATCGTTGACCTTGATGACGCCTCCTTCCCAGACTCTTCTAGAGAAGCATTCACAATCTTCAAACTCCCAATATGCTGGGTCAGCAGTTGCTACACTCATAGACGTGTCAGCCGGAACCACTTCGACGTTGTCTCCTTGCCACTAGATAAGGCATTGGTGCATCGTTGAAGGGATGCAACAATTGGCATGGATCTAGTCATGACCCAAGAGCAGACTATATGTTCCTTTACCATCAATGACGAAGAAAGTAGTAGGTAGGGTCTTAATATCAATATTAGCCGATGGCTTACCCTTGTCGATTGTTTGCTTGATGTGCCATGTCCGAGGTCTGCTATACTTCTAAGCTTCCAATTCTCTGTTCCTCAGACGCTGAACTCTTCTTTTCGGGCTCCTTGTCAGACCTCCTAGACACCATTGGCCCTCTTGCCAAACATACTCCTTTTCTTCATTATGATCAGCCCAATTTTGATCATGGGCACGCCTGGCTAACCAATTATGGACTCCTTTATTTTTTATGCACTGATCCATATCGTTAGGTTGATAATTCAAATGTTCATGGATGGACTGGTGGTTGGACTGAGACTACCTGAATTCTGCATACTAATTACTGCACTCTAGGCAGTTACGTCTTGTAGGCAATTTCAATCCTTTGTTCCAACAGTGCCTGAAGAAAGAACAATTCCAATGTAGCTCAGCTTGTTTTCTTTCTTAGCTTTCTTCTTTGCACCAACGCTCATATTCTTCTTCTTTAAGCCGACGCTGATAGTCCTTCTCCTTCTGGTGTTGCCACTTGTTCAACAAGATCCTAGAAGTAACCCGAGGACATAAAGCACCAGCTTTGGATGTCTCACCTTATTCATATTGACTCTTTTGCTGATCGCGTTGCTTCTTAGCTTCTTCATACTCATTAGCCGATATTTGAACCTTGGGGTCGACTGACCCATCTTCTTTAGCCTTAGTCAATGTCAAGGCCTTCGTCTTTCCTTTAGCCAACTAGAACTCCACCATGTGCACCCCTAGGAAAGGATGCTTATCTATGTCCATTGTCGGTTTCTTAGCTGGGTCAACCTTGATCCTCCCCTGCTCGATGGCTTTTTAAATGTGAAAGCAGAAGATTCTGCACTCATTGGTATTGTGGTTGGTAACATTGTGGAACTTGCAGTATTTCTTCCCTTTAAGTTCTTCAGCTGAAGGGATCACATGGTTTGTAGGTAATCTCAACTGCTCCTTCTCTAGCAGCAAGTCAAAGATCCTGTCGGCCTTCTTAACATCGAAGTCGTAGGTGTTTTCTGACTCCTTCACCCATGGACAAGACACAAGAGCCTTGCCCCATGTCCATTTAGCGATTGCGACTTCTGGATTGTCCCCATCGGAGTCTGCATTGTAGGGATTAGTCATAGCAGTAGTACCCTATAAATACTTCTCTTTGCACAAGGTCTGGTGCTGACTCTCAAAGGCAGACACTCTTTGAACTAAATGGGCCAAGCTTTCAAACTCCTGACCATCAAATTTCGCTCTGATTAATGGAGACATCCCTTAAAGGGCCAATTCAGCCAATTGGCCATCAGATAGATTCAATGAGTAGCAATGGCTCCTTCTCCGAATCTTTGGACAAACTCAGAGCCTAACTCATTGTTCCTCTACCTCATGCTTGTCAAGTCTGTAATTTTCTTCTCACCTGTCCCACTGTAGAAATATGTGTGGAACTTGCTCTCCAGATCAGCCCACCTAGTGATTGAGTTTGGTTCTAGCGATGAAAACCAACTGAAGGCCAGTCCAGATAGGGACAAGGGGAAGAATCTAACTTTATGTGCCTCCTCAATAGATGCTTCTCTAAGCTGAATGAGATAGCAGCTGATATGCTCTATGGTTGTCATCTCGTCTACGTCGGTGAATTTGGAGAAATCTGGGACTCTGTAGCATGGTGGGAGTTGCACAATATCATACTAGGTAGGGTATGGGCACTGGTAAGAGCCAACTTGTCCATTAGGCTTCAGACCAAACTGGCTTTGCATCATAGCAGTTATTCGATTGACAAACTCTTCAGCATCCATGCCGGCAACTTCTTGTCTCGGCTGCACTTGAGCATGAGCCTAAGATCCTTGTACTTGGACTTGTTGATTCTAAGCCAGAGACTGCTGGAGTTGTTGTGCATTATAATTGTAAGGGTTCTAATACCTAGGATGTGGCATAAGTTCATATGTACTGGCATCAGAAACCAAGTGGTATCCCTCTGGATAGTTGATTTGAGCATTGTGAGTTGTGTATCCCTGCAATTGACTATTGAAGTAGTTAGGATCAACATTCTGGATGATCCTTTGCACTGATGGAGCAATTCTTTGGGCCGACTGAGGCGTTTGATAGGAAGTACTGAATCTTTCCTGAGCCTGCCGTTGCACAACCTGCTGAGTAGCTGGGGAGGTTGGCTGCTGGACTATCTGCGTGATAGGGGCACTGGGTGATTGTTGTGCTGGTGGCTACCCCTTGTCATCTGAGCCTACCCTCCTGCCGTTGGTAAGGTCTGCCCTTGCCCCCTGCGATCGGTAGAGTTTGACCTAGCCCCTCTACTACTTGTAGGGTCTGATCTTGAACTTATCCTCCTAGAACTGCTGCACTAGTGGCTACTAGAACTGCCCACCATTCGGCTGTTGACTAGTACCGGGTATGTTGCTTCCCATAGCTGAAGGATTCAAGCCATTAGAATATGCTGGCCCAACTTGATCAACTGGCGCTCCAAAGAAGACTTCTTTCATAACATTGCCAATCGCGTTGACCAACACCTTATTGTGGTTTGTAAAGGCTTCATGGACAGTCTTGTGGACCAGATGAGCAGTAGTCCTTGCTTCAACATCCTCACTTTGACCATGCAGGAGAACGCTTGGCAGGGGAGTCTTTTGGATAACTGAATCATGCGTCCTACTGTAAGACAACAAGCACTTCTCTCTGAACTCCTATGTTGCTTGCTTAATGAGCGCCTTTTGGTCATCAGGCAAGTCTTCAAGGTTGACCTTGAGGATCGTCTGATTATCCATGTTGATGATTGTTGTTGACTTCTGATCAAACGATTGTGGTCCCACCAGGCGTGCCAAAACTATGTCGATGGCAAAAAGTGTGACGGGGAACCACCGACACAAAGCAAGCTGAGAGAAAGCACGAGTAGATCATGAGCTCTCTTCAGGCTTAAGGGCTGAGTGTTGGACCGCATGGTTGTGACCGAGGGCGTGCCAGTCAATTTGAACCTGCAAATGACAAGGAGAGAAAGTTGATCAGTAATTTAATGTGGAATATGCCGATGTTGGTCTAGACAGTTCCAAATATATGGCCAAGTGGCTAGCAATGTATGGCTATCGACTAGGGTGTCGATATCCAGCATGTTCATGATGTAATGTAAGCAAAAAGAGCATATCAGCAATTATTATTTACTCAGTTGCATGGATCTAGCGTAGCCGATGATCATGAAAACATGCGAAAAGATGTAAGGATAGACGTGTAAGCATACATGTGAGAGACATACTAGCTTTTAACTAGGATAAGAATAAGTAAAAAAGCGTATAAATAGCCAATACATCCCCCAACAAAATGGGCTATCGGCTAAAGCAGCCAATTCCAATGATCATGTCGCACGACATACAATCACTCATCCCTTGGATACAAGTAAATCTATGAACGACTAGACTCAATCTATTATACCATCAACAGGTCGAGTCATCTGATGCAGCATTGACAGTAGGACCCAAGATCAGAGACTAGCAATTGATAGATCTACTTATATCACAAAGGAATCACAAAGGCATGTCAAACGCGTTAAAGCTCAAGCCATCGGCTAAGTAGCCGATGAGGACACAATGGGTGGCTGACACCATGCTCTTCCTAACATATAGATCTACTAACCACCAATATCTGATCTAACACGCTATCAACAAGTCGAGTCGTCTGATGCAGCATTGATAGCAAGATCATACCAGATACTGGCAATTAATGGATCTATCTCCTAGTGGAACATGACTTCAAACACTCACTATGTATGATCAGGACTAAGATGGGTTGGTCATTAGAACAGGATCTAACGTAATGAATTGAATTCAACCATGATAGTAATTCATAAAGGATAGATTGAAGTAGATAGGACCAACGAATCTCAATCTAGATCAGGCAATTGGTGATATTATGTTAAACAGTAAACTACTTAACACAATATCGATAAATTTGATTAATACCAATGTTTACAAGAGACTCGTCATCTGTTGTAGGCTTGTAAAAGTTGATACAAATCGATAACTAATCTATACCATGATTTGTAAGAGATCAGTCATCTGTTGCAGCCTTACAAATAATAATATAGATCGATAACTAACTTATACCATGACTCGCAAGAGATCAGTCGTCTGTTGTAGCCTTGCAAGTAACAATATAAGTCATGACAGATACTCACAAACAAGACGGAGGTCAGGTCATCCGATGCAGCCCTGCTTGCCCGAAGAACTCGTCGAAATCTACTCTACTCCTACTCCTAAGGGGTGGCTGGAGCCAAAAAAGTAAAGGTACTAGATTTTTTTGATCGATGTGAGATGTTCATTACAATAGCCGGGGTTTAATATTTATACCCGAGGCTTGACTACGAGTCCTGGTTGAACAAGACTGGTTACAAACTTGGAAAAGAAATCAAGACTTCCTAATTTTAAGATAACTTGGGCTCTAGTCTTTCCTTTCTATGGAGCCCAACGTGTCTTCTTGCCCATGCTTTGCCGTCTCTACCAATAGGGCCCATCCTTCTTGAGGTGATGACGTCACCTTACCTAATTGATTCTGATGGCGGCCCAATTAGCCGATTCTTGCTGAATATTTTTGCTCTCCTTTGATGGATTTAGACTTCAGGGTCCTTTCTTCTTGAACTAAATTTTGGTGTCAACACACCCGTAATGAATTTTGGACACTTGAAGAGCGACCACAAGATACAAGAGTCATAGGAACAAAGTGGGTGTTCCAAAACAAGCAAGATGAGCAAGGCATCATTGTGAGGAACAAGGCAAGGCCAGTTGCAAAGGGGTTCTCTCAAGTTGAAGGTTTGGATTTTGGAGAGACCTTTGCACCGGTGGCAAAGACTTGAAGCCATTCGTATCCTCCTTGCATATGCATCGCATCATGAAATGACATTATATCAAATGGATGTTAAAAGTGCATTTTTAAATGGCTTCATAAATGAACTAGTCTATATTGATCAACCTACAGGGTTTGAAGACCTTAGATATCCTAATCATGTTTATAGGTTGTCCAAGGCGCTATATGAGCTAAAGCAAGCCCCAAGAGCTTGGTATGAGCGCCTTCGGGATTTCCTCATTGAGAAGGGCATCACCATTGGGAAGGTCAACACCACACTATTCACCAAGAAGCTTAATGGGGAGATCTTCATTTGTCAAGTATATGTTGATGATATCATATTTGAATCAACAAATGAAGACTTTTGCAAAGAGTTTGGTCAATGAATGTCAAAGGAATTCAAGATGTCTATGATTGGAGAGCTTACATTCTTTCTTGGTTTTCAAGTCAAGCAAATGAGAGAAGGGATTTTCATCTCTCAAGAAAAGTATACCAAGGATCTTCTCAAGAGGTTCAAAATGGATGAATGTAAGCCAATCAAGACACCAATGCCATCTAATGGATATCTTGACCTATATGAGGGAGGTAAATTGGTTGATCAAACTCTCTACCGTTCTATGATTGGTAGCTTGTTATATTTGACCGCATCTAGGCCCGACATCATGTTTAGTGTGTGTATGTGTGCTAGATTTCAAGCTAGTCCTAAGGAAGCTCAATTAGTTGCTGTTAAAAGAATCCTTAGGTACCTTAAGCACCCACCAAGCATTGGCCTTTGGTATCCCAAAGGAGCTAGATTCCAACTAGTTGGCTATTCCGATTCAGATTATGCCGGTTGCAAAATTGATAGAAAAAGCACATCCAGAGGGTGCCATTTGCTTGGTAGATCACAAGTGTCTTAGACCTCTAAGAAGCAAAATAGTGTGGCCTTGTCCACCCCCGAGGTGGAGTACATTGCCGTGGGTGCTTGTTGTGCACAAATCCTTTACATGAAGCAAACTCTTCTAGACTATGGTGTAGTTCTAGAAAAGGTACCTCTTTTGTGTGACAATGAGAGCGCGGTAAAACTTGCTAATAATCCGGTTCAACACTCTCGCACTAGGCACATTGATATCCATCATCACTTCCTTAGAGATCATGTTGCTAAAAATGATATATCACTAGAAGGTGTAAGGACGGAAGATCAATTGGCGGATATCTTCACAAAACCACTAGATGAGACTAAGTTTTGTCGTTTGAGGAATGAGCACAACATGCTTGACCTAAGTAACTTCACTAAATGATGAGCTTGTGTTGACCCTTGCATTGCATTGTAATATAAAACATGTTTAATTTTTAGTAATGCACTTAGGGCTTGTCTAACATGATTAAGATAACCGCCGTAAAGTGAATGAAAAAGCTTAACGTTGGATCAAACTTGACAAGCAACTTGATTTACTTTCTTGTATTGCATTGCATATGTATGTGTGTTGCTTTGTCGTTTCTTTTCAATTATCTTTTGAGCATTTGATGTGTTCGTCCACAAATAGGGAGAGCATTTGAAGCTCCCAATGGTTAAGAACCCTATTGTGTGGCCACATGGTGCTCCTCGCCCTTTTTATTGCGTATTTTGCTAAAATGATATCTAGCCTATGGCAAAATATTTTGAAAAGCGTGAGGGTTCGAGAGAGGTCTCTCATATCTGTCCAATTGGTGTTTATTTGGGTCTTATTGAAGTTGGGACTTGATTTGGAGAAAGTGTCGCGAAGAAACAAGGAGAAACAATAGCTGAAGAGGGACCGGACGCAAGGACCGGACTCACCTTTGCAGCGTCCGGTCAGTTCATCAGGGAACTGAAGCAACTAACGCCGAACAGTGTTTTACCCGCATCCGATGAGAAGCAAAAGCCGTGTCCGATCATCATGAGGAGGTGTACAAGAAAGGACCAGACCCTGACCTGCATCCGGTCATAGGGCCTCGGATGTGTCTGATTATGGTTGGAGGCTTTTTGGAGCTCTCTATTCCACACCAGACTTAGGGGGAGCAGCGTCAGGTCATTTTCATCGTCATGTCTGGTCATCATAGTCAGAGCGCTTTGAAAGTCAATTCCAACTGACGCATGGGGCCCATACTTCCCTTTTCAGCAACCACCTATGCTCACTCTCTCCTCTATCATCTGGGGCCTGCAACTCCCTCGTTTCCTCATTCGACATAAACTCGCACCTGCGCCCCTTTCCTCCCTCCGTACGCTAGCGCTCACGTCTGCTAACCCTAACCATCATGCAGCACCGTTGGGCCACTACAGTAGCGCCGCTGCGCCATCACCCTCCGTGCGCCACCGCTCCCACAAGCCGCGTTCGCACACTCGCACTGCTCTCAAGCTCGCCACACTCCTATGTGCCATGCCCCTGTTCGCCACGCCGAATCGCCACCACCACCGAAGGGCCACCGCACCACCTCGTCGTCAATTCTCTCGGCCCCGTCGACCACTCGCGTGCTTCCTTGGCATCGATTGTTGCTCCTTGGTGGAATCCTTGGCTGGCAGTAGCATTTCCCAGGGTGAGTTTCACCCCTGCCCACTAGGTGCTCGACACTTTGCCTGAACCAATCTGGATTCCTTGTTTGATCCAATCCTTCACAAATTCTATTGTAGTACACTGTCTCAGTGCTTATTGATCTTGCCATAGCATTTCCATAGGCTAGTTGTGTCTTCTTTCTTGGTGAGCCTCCTCCTCACCCACCAAGTGTTTGTTGTTATGCCTGAATGGCACCTGCAGTCACATTGAACCTAATTCTGGGTCAACTTATCTTGCAGTACCCTTGTCGATTCTTTTGTGGTGCCCCCATTGCGTCAGCATCTCATTTTTTCACAAGTCCTCACCAAATCTAAGGAAGCAGGCCGTTCCCCTATTTCTTACCCAATTGCTTGTTCCAATAGGATTACTCGGTTATCTCTAGAATATATAATGCTTATATATACATCTTCCTATTCCTTCCATGTAGTGAGCTTGGGCTGTTTGAGGTAGTACTTGGTAGTGGGCAGTGACAGGCAACTCAGGGCCAAGCCCACGAGTATGGATTGAGGCCAAGCCTTAGTGAGTGTCAGCTGACAGTGGATCTTAGTGATAGTGTTTTTCTTGTCAGTGGGCTGATGATAGGCAGTTGAGTGTTAGTGGCAGTGGTTCTCTGAGTTAGGGGGATTTTTTGCTTGACTGCTTGATCAGTGGCAGTTTTTCTCAGTATGTTAGTTATGGCTTGATGCAAGAATGTCAGGGGTGGTCCCAACGATAATGAGAGGCATCTACCTCATTTGACAGAGTGCGAAAAGGAGAAGGGGCCAAAGAAGATGTGCAAGCACGATGACATAGAGGTAGAGACGGCTACAGCAGTAGCAGTAGCAGCAGCTGCAGAGCGTGCTGAGAGAGGTGGCAGAGGCAGTGGTGTTTGCATTGGTGAGGCCTAGTTTCACCTTGAGGGCTGTGAGTTAGGCACTACAGCGATAGAGTAGCCAGCAGCAGAGGACCCTACACCATAGCCAGAGGAGCAGGCAGAGCAGCCACAGCTTTGATGTTCTAGTCGTAGTCACACCCAGGTGTCTCCGAGGCCTGAGACACAGAGACGTGACTCACATCCACCTCCTAGACCATAGGGTCTGCCGCTAGTGGTACACTTGGACTTGAGGGCAGCCACAACAAGGTAGTTTCAATAGCTTCATTTTGTCGAGTTTGAGGAGTGGTTTCCATCGAGATATGATGAGAGAGCTTCAGAGCAGTTCTACATAGTGTTGTAGGAGGATTTCTACAATGCCTACCTCAATAGTGGCATTCTGGTCACAGAGAGTGTGCTCCTTAGAGGCGATAGTTGTAGTTGTAGGAGAGCAAATCCATCCTCACCTCAGCTACTTGCCAGGTCTGATAGATCTCTTAGGGCGGACTGGTCGGTACATTCCATCATGGGTCAGAGAGTTCTATGCTTCTTTGTGGATTGACCTGGGGCACAGGTATATTCACTCTGCTTTTAGAGGACGTGACTATAGGCTACAGAGCTCGAGGGCTAGAGAGATACTGAGGATTCTAGAGTCTCCTACTCAGATTCACGAGATCTGCTATGGAGAGATAGAGCCACCGAGACGTCCTCACGGCAGACGGGTACCACCTACAGACATAGTGAGAGCTTGATTCACTGAGCCGTTTGGAGAGGGATCAAGCCACACACTGTGTGACCTTACACCTACAGCTCATATCCTGGACTCGGTCATGAGGACTTTGCTCCCGAGGGGTGGCTACCGTGAGGGATTGACACATATTCAGCTTTGGTTAGTCCACCACTTGATCTCTCAGACTAGGTTCGATATTTGTGATGTGATGCTCTAAGAGATGGAGGACACCTTGGCCAAGGGCTTCAAGGTCCATCGTCTATTGCCATATGCTCACTAGATTACCTTTCTTTTTTGGAAGGCGGTTACACAGATGTCCCTAGAGACAGTGCCTGAGTGGAGTGGTGCTACTACAGAGTTTTTGAAGTATGACATGAGCCAGCTATTATGTCATAGTCATGGGAGGACTCCTAGCCAGCGGAGCTGTAGACCAGAGCTGCCAAAGACTGTAGCTGAGCAGGACGAGGCCATTAAGGCCATTGCAGAGACCAAGCTAGAGCAACTAGAGGCACAGCAAGAGGATGTGGTCGAGAGCGACCCGACTAATAGCTTAGATGTGGACTACCAGCCTATTCTGCATATGCACCACGTGCACACGACAGAGAGGCCAGTGGCTCCAGCTTAGCTCCACTAGAGCCACCGCAGAAAGACCCCGCTTTTTGCTAGTGTTACTTGAGCGCATGCGGCCAGACCTGGCTCGTCAAGCACAGGAGACAGCAGCTACTATTGCTCAGATGCAGGCTCGTGAGGATTAGCTCTAGCAGTAGCGATGGACTATTTAGCAGCAGCAGCTAGACACTCAGTGGCACTTCCTTGGATTCATGCAGCTTGTCCTTACAGCTACAGGGATTGCTCCTTACTAGCCCACATTGCAGCTTGGTCAGACTGTTACTACTACCTAGTGACTCTAGCTATACAGCCTAATGGACTTCAAAGTCAGGGATAGCCGGCTACATAGTTTGCCTCGCCCTCCGAGCAGGTGTCTCAGTGGTTCACTTCACCAGGGACAAAGCAGGCTCATCGCTACACTCCTATAGTTATAGGCTTCACTCCTACTCAGTTAGAGTCAGTGCTGGTGACAGACACTCTAGTCTCCTGGAGTTTGGGTGTGACTTTCAGTGAGCTCACGGGATAGCCTACACCCCAAGAGTATGTGCCCTTGCTCCTGCTATAGCAGCTCCAGTCACCGGGACTACTGAGACTATCCTGTCATCTGTTGCTTCATTAGAGCCACCTCCTATAGTCACTCCTACACTTGAGGATTTAGCGACAGTGATAGAGGTAGTTATGGCTCCACTTCCTACAGTGACAGCTTCTGAGCCACAGGGTCAGGCTAAAGTTTTAGCTTCTACTTCTCAGCTAGCCAACCTAGTTACTAAGACCGCAGAGTAGACCCAAACCGCTTCACTTTTAGTTTTAGAGTCAGAGGATCAGCCACCATTAGCTCCAGCTGGTCCAACAGTTCTGAGTCCAGAGTCAGAGGATGATGCTACTCAGTTTTAGATCTCGCACCGTACCTCAGCGCCCGACTCGTCGGCTCCTACCCCGTCATCCGACCCTTAGGTTTTGGTGCTTGATGCCAAAGGGGGAGAGGGAGCAAGTATGTTAGATTTAGGGGGAGAATGTGAGCGTGTGAGATGGACTCGTTCTTTTGTGTGTGATACTTCATGCATTGTGTTATATGTGATATATGTGTGATTGTGAGACTTATGTGACATGTGTGGTCTCTACTTTGTTATATATATGTCATGTCACTTGGTTATGCTCATTTGCTTTGCTTCTATGTTATACTCCGATTCAAATGAGCTTTACTTTGTGTACTCATGCTTATTTCATATCTTGTGAGTACATTATGTTGGCTTGGGTCATATAAGCATGACTAACCCCTTTGTTCTTACTGTCAAATGCTTATATGGACCAAGCATGTTGAAAACCCTCACCCATCCCTTATACACATACTCGAGGTGTTGTTGTCATCAATCACTAAAAAGGGGGAGATTGAAAGCATCTAGGCCCTAGTTGGGTTTTGATGATTAATGACAACACAAGATTACTATGACTAACGTGTGTTTTGTAGAGGCAATTTGAGTTAGCTCATGGTAATGATGATTGATTGGGCAATTATGGTTTTCATGCCCCTATCAATGGAAATTGTTTGAGGGATTTCCCTCTGTACCATTAAAAAAGATGGCCTTTTCCTACAGGTCATTAAAAAGTTCAGACTTACCTAGGTGCCATGACACTTTATTTCTTTGCCCCTCAAGCCATTCCGTCCATATTCACAGCTAACGGTGGCTAACGGAGCTGCAAAATGACTTAAATGCCCTCAAGCTAGAGAAGCGAGATAAAATTTTATTTCCCCCTGTGCCACTCCCTTGATGCCTTGCTGAATGTTTTGGCACCAAATTGATTGCCATTGACCATTCTTGACCGTAATAATTTAATTAGTATTTCAATTATTTGTAATATTTTTAGTTTTTTAATATGGACGAGGGCATTCCGAGTTCTCTCATGGTGGCGCACGGCTGTCGTGGTTCCGTAGGACGGTGGCCTAGGCCCGGCATCGCGGGGATGGCTCGGTGACGAGGGCGGGTGCCGTGCGGGTCTTTTCCTTGGCGTGGGCGTCTCGGATTCTCTCCCGGGGTCGTGCGACTATCTCGGCTCACTGGCTCATCAGTGGAGCGGTCGTCGACACTCGCCGAGGTGGCCTGATGCGACGGTGGTTTCTCTCTTCGACCAGGTGCATTAAGGAAGATGGAGAGGCTTCATCCGTCATGGCCCCGTTGGGACTATGGCAGGCGGGGCTCGTGCCTCGGTGGGGCGATGCTGCTACGCCATCGCGTTCCACTTGCATGCGGCATGTGGTATAGAGTGCTTGCATGTGGGTCATGTGCATACAGACATACAGTTGAGTACATGTATGTCATGTACTACATAGAGTGTGTTTGATGAGTTTTACACGTAGTTGAAACGAGTTTGTTTCATTGTTTGCATGCAGCACTAGTTAGCAACTTAGTTTGTGCTACTAGTGGGAAGAGGACCGAATCATGTGGACGTGAATCAGTGTCATGCATAAGGTGGTGGGCTAATTAGTGGCCTATGCATGTGTGTGGACATGCACGAGCATACGCCGCATGGGACCCAGCCGCCAGCGCAGCTTGTTGCTCGGCAGTGCATCGCTGGCCGGCTTAATTAAAGCCATGTACTCAGACACTCGACGGTGCGTAGTGCATCCTCGGCAACAGCGGGTTGACGTACACCTGCATCAGCTAGCGTCAGCCAAGACCGGGAGGTGAACCAGATCGTGAGCACATTGTAGAAGACGACCATAGTGGGCAGGGACCTCGACCGAGGTGTCATGAGTCATGTTGTCTTTGTGGAAGTCAACACCAGTTCCCAATCCCACTCGCCGGTGGCCGTGGCCGGCGGCCCGCGTGCGGGTGTCGGCGACGAGCGCAACAAGGCAGAGCTCCACGTCCGTGCCTCTGGCCAGCAGCAGTGCGCTGCATCACTGTGGCATGGAGATGGAGCTGAGGTGGCCGCGGGAACGTGCGGCAGCAGGCCTTCGCGGGCTTCCTCTCCATGAGTACCACCCATGGCAGCAGCGGCGTGGTGTGGAGGTGACGACGACGAGCTCGACGGCGTCAGGCTAGCCATGTGGGCAAGCGGCATGCTGGTGTCGGAGCATCTTCGCGTATGACCATTCGGTGCTAGGCTCGGAGTGCCATGTGAGCAGGGATGTGGGGCGGAGCCGCGGAGGAACCGAGAGGAAGCGAGGGAAGCGGGCTGAGCAGCTGTAGTCACGCCCGAACATCATCGGCTTGTTCTGACATGCAAGTCCGGATGCCATGTTGTCCAAACCAGCTAGCCTGGACTGTCACATAAGAAAAACCGGTTAACAAAACCACCTTGGGGGGTTTTGTGTTTGGTTTTCAAAAGTTTAACGTGGGAAATAGCTGGTTTTAAAGGTTAGGGGGTTAAATAGACTACCCAGCAAAGGTTAGGGGGCTAGGTAAACTTTTTCCTTGTTTAATATAAGAGTAGCGAGATTTTGAAGATTTTTTATATTAAAAAACTAAAAATATTGCAAATAATTAAAATACTAATTAAATTATTACGGTCAAGAATGGTCAATGGCAATCAATTTGGTGCCAAAACATTCAGCAAGGCATCAAGGGAGTGGCACAGGGGGAAATAAAATTTTATCTCGCTTCTCTAGCCTGAGGGCATTTAAGTCATTTTGCAGCTTTGTTAGTCACCGTTAGCAGTGAATATGGACGGAATGGCTGGGGGGGCAAAGAAATAAAGTGTCATGGCACATAGATAAGTCAGAACTTTTTAATGGCCCGTAGGAAAAGGCCATCTTTTTTAATGGTGCAGAGGGAAATCCCTCAAATTGTTTTAGTTTTCAAAGGATGGACGACAAGGTTAAGGACGGATTAGTTCTAAGTGTTGTTTGGTGTTGGAGAGACACTTAGAGTAGTTTAGGACTTTGTTTTTTTTCCTTTGGCCATACTATTAAGGGAGGTATGAACTAGTAGCACCTAGGTAAGTCTATTGGTTTAGGTGTAGTGAACACTTGTCAAACTTAGCACTAGGTAGCTCAGGGACAGCCCAAAGATCAAGTGGAGTCAACTTCATTCACAAAGGATTTTGAATTGGAAGTGAATGGCGGGTGAAATTGATGAGTGGACGCTGGTTAGGTTATGACTGGATGCACCTGTGCCATGTTCAATCAGTACTTGTGCTAGGTAGAGAGAGTCTGTTCGTGATCGGACACTATACAGTCATCGGAACCTGACGCGCTACTACCGGCAACTGTAGCAGTGAAGTGTCAAGGCAGATAGCTGATCAGACGCTGGGACTCATCGTGACCGAACTCGCGTGGTGCCGCATCAGGTCAACATCAGTAAGGTTCCAGAGGAGAATTTCAGTGACCAAATGCGTCAGGTGAGTGTTGATCGGATGGTGGTCAGCATCAGGTCACTCCAACGGCTATTTCTGATAGGGTCGCACATTGCAGCTGCATCGTACTGATCGGCACGTCTGGTCATGTGGACTTGCACATCTGGTCACCTTGTGTTATGCTGAGTTGGACTCCAACGGTTATGTTTTGAATGGGGGTGTATAAATACATCTCCTACTCATCCAATTTAGCTCTCTTGCCCATTTGTTCAGTTGAGGAAACACTTTGGAGTGCAAGGGAGAGCAAGAGCCTAGTGGGGTTATTGAGATTTGAGAATCCAAGATTAAGGACCTCATTAGTGCATAGGGAGTAGCAAGTGTGCATCCACCTTTCTCATTAGGCTTGTCATGGTCAAGTGAGAGTTTGTGCTTGTTACTCTTGGTGATTGACATCACCTAGATGGCTCGGTGATGATTGGAAGCTTGGTGATCATCTGGCAAAGCTTATGGATGACCCAAGTCATCTTGTGAGCGGTTGTGGGTGATTCACTGTGACGGAGTATTGAAGAATCAGCCCGTAGAGAGCACTTGATCCTTGCGAGAATCAAAGGGGAGCTACACCCTTGTGTGGGTGCTCCAATGAGGACTAGTGGGGAGTGGCGACTCTAAGATACCTCAGAAAAACATCGCCATGTTCCTCTCCCTCTCTTTACTTTGAGCATTTACATTTAAGCAATTTGATTAATGTCTTTACATTCTTAGAATTGCCATGCTAGAGTAGGATTAGAACCTAGGGTGCAAAACTTTGGTGTAGTAGAACAATAGAAACACTTTTAGGTACAAGGGGTGAAATGGGCTAAGTGTAGGGCTTAATTATTGCATGAATTTTAGAATTAGCCCAATTCACCCCCCTCTTGGGCATCTTGAACCTTTCAGATAGCATAATAAAGGTTCTGCTCCCGACTGACTTACGCAACTAAAACAAGATAGATGTGCTCCACTCCTTCAGATTGGCACTCCTTGATCAGCTTGGCAGCCAATGCAGCATGGAACCCCTCTTCTTCCTCCCTTGGCCATTGCAAGAAAATCATTCAAAAGCATTGAGACTCCAAAACCTGCACAATGCAAAGCAATAGAATTAATAATATTTAACATACCATTGGTTTAGTTACCAAGCCAAAATTGGACTATATATAGACTCAAAACAACTCCCTACCTGAACAAAGACATGTCCTAACAATAAAATACTACATATGCACCTTTACTGCTCTGCTAATGACTCCATGAGCAAGGGAACATAACGCAGATAGTGAGGTCCATTCAAATAAATACTCCAGGTACTTTTAGAATAGCAGACGACCCCGCAGGGAGGACATGAACTTTTCTACGGCTCATGTCATATGTCATCAGTGTTCTATCCTCCCCAACAAGGAAAATCGAATTCCCTTTTAGGTGAAGTGCAATCACTCTCCGCATTGGCAGCCTTGGAACTGAGTCCAATATTGTTCAGTCCAAATAGCTATAGTGTATTCACCGTATGCTTCAATATCCATTTACTAGTACCATAGTCTTCAAGGATCCAGATTAAAAGGTTAGATGTATTGAAAATATCATCAATACATAGACACAACTAACCCTGATCTCCATGGATGGACATTGCAGGACCTGGTGGCCTAAGAATTTTCCTCCATGTCTTTCCCTCCATATCAATAGCAACTATATGGGACACCTCTAGCATGTGCATAAAACCATTAAGCAACATAGTTCCTAAAAATTTGCATACTAGAATATCCTCTACCCATTCAGATTATTTACACATCCATGCTCTAGTTTTAGATGAGTAGATGCTGACAACTAACACCCTAGCAGACCTTACCCATAGTTCTACCACATGGAAGTACGAGGAGATTGTGGGATCGAACCCCAAGTGAGCTGAACCATAACAAAGGTTGCTATGCGGTAGTACGACTGATTTGCTAGTTACCAGATTACAAACAACATAGCGAAGCCCAATGCACCAACAGAGGAAGAGGCCTCTACAGCAATCTGAGATGACTAAATCCTAAATGGGGAAGGGCAAGAAGGAAAAGGAGGGGTATTCACCGGTGAAGCTGGCAAATTGGCGTTTGCCTTTCCATTTGCCATACATGAATCCGACAACAAATTGGGGCAGTTGCTTACGGTGCTCGGATTTGAAGACGAGGTGGTACCAACAGCAACACAGACACTTGCAGTTGCACAAGGTGCGGGCGGTGAGGCGGCAAAGGATAAGGACCAAGACATCATCTATGAGGATGTCTACTTCGTTCCTCTTGTTGGTGGCCTCCTCCTCCATCTTGACTAGGATGTGGCGGAGCGGGGCTGGTAATGGAAGTGATAGCGCTGTCGCCTGAATCAGAGTAGGAGCACCTGTGGGGATGTGCTCATGAGCTCCTTAATGATTAGATGGAAGCTTGATTCGTACTCAGATGAGATAAGTGGGGAATAAAAAAGCAAGAAACACGGATAAGGGAAGTGTGAGAAAGCATTACCCTTGCCTTTAGATCTTGTGGTAGTGAGCTCGAGCGGCCATGATGGTGATGAGTACCAGCCTGGTCACCTGTAACACCCCAGCCCATTAGTAGCTTGTAGTAGTTGTGAAGTTGGCCCATGTAGCCCAAGTGGCACATGTGGAGTTGTTATTGGTAGGTTTAGTACCACCTTAGAAGTTTAGGAGGGTGAGGGCCCGCTTATAAGCCTTGTCGTTCCAAACGTAGCACCTTTGGGTTAACCCTTTTACATGAAGCAAGGACGAAAGTGTAAGAGAGGTGCTATGCGTATGTAGTCCCGTTCCACGTGCGAGCTGGGCCATATAAGCAGTTTTGGATGCGGGGTGTTACAGATGGTATTCGGAGCATCAACCCTTGCTGCACGTTGCCCATGGAGGGGTATACCAAGGGGTGGTCCTGGACATCTACCACATATATGTGGTGAGCTACCGAGGATGTCAGCCCTTAAGGGGGGGTGAATGTAACACCCCAGCCCATTAGTAGCTTGTAGTAGTTGTGAAGTTGGCCCATGTAGCCCAAGTGGCACATGTGGAGTTGTTATTGGTAGGTTTAGTACCGCCTTGAAAGTTTAGGAGGGTGAGGGCCAGCTTATAAGCCTTGTCGTTCCAAACGTAGAACCTTAGGGTTAACCCTTTTACACGAAGCGAGGACGAAAGTGTAAGTGAGGTTATACGCGTATGCAGGCCCGTTCCACGTGCAGAGCTAGGCCATATTAGCAGTTTTTGGACGCGGGGTGTTACATCACCAGTGGATCTGTGCGGGCGTGCTAGTGAGGCGTACCGACGCGGAGCACTAGCTTGTCGGCGGTGATTGGCGGCTTGCATGCCGATGAGTAGGTGAGGAACAACACTTGAGGAGACGGATAGGGTGGTGACTTGGTGGGTAGCGGTCTTTGTAAGCTAACTACAAACGTGCCAAAAATTCTAAAAACATGTGGAGTCTCGCACTAGCTTACAAATTTTCATGATATCCACGGTGGTGGTGATTGGGTCTTAAAGAAGATGGTACGTAGCATCTAATGATGGGCATGTCATACAAAAGTTGAACATTGGAAAGGAACAAAATATTATGAATATTTTTTTGTAGGTTACAGCAAGAAGATGTTAGCACCTAACGGTGAATAGCGACGGTGATACAATTTTTTCAATGACGCTTATATTCGTCGGTGACATAATTGTACAATATTGATACTAATTTAGCTAGGACTTAGTAGTTTACTGAACACATAGCATACTTTTTACAATAACAATGGACGCTAACATGACAAAGTTCGTCAGCTAATGTTGCATAATAAAGGTACTGATCTCTACAATAACAAAGGACGCGATTACAAAGCCGTACCATACAACGGTTTTCACATACAAAGCTACACCCCACCAGCATCACAGTGAGGTAACAGTGTTCAAAATCAACAAAAGAGATTCTTTTTTGATTAACTCTGTTACACTTTTCATTCACTAGGCGTACAATAACAAGGATCTATTAGCAACTATGGTTATGATGACAAAAACCTTGGCACTATTCTTTAGCACTACTTCAATAGTACTTTTCAGCGAACAAACAATGTTTTTTCTCTCACAACAAATTAGCATAAGACAAATTTTAGTGATGACTGTAGGTTTATCCCCACACTGAGCGATGGACATATCATGAAGCGTAGAAGCCGGACGAAGGCGTAACTAACCTTCACCGCACCTCCGGATCTTCACCACGAGCAAGGACCATGCCTAGAAGAATCCTAGGGAAGAACCACCTATCGGAACTCCCTCTAACATCAGAGAGGATGACGAGCCCCGCGAGGAGCATTGCCTGCGCCGACTTCTTCAATGTCGGGGAGGAACGCATGGAATGACCATCAATGAGCCTAGCCACCGTGTCATCGGTGACCCAGGCCACCGAAGATGGTATTGTTCTTCCCCATCTCTTCGCAGAACTTTCTCTAACACCCAAGATGAACAGCCACTAGCAGGCCGCTGCAGAACCCAATCTTGAAAGCCTTCTCCCAGCAATTGCAGAGCCATCGAAGTATGCCATGAACCATGGTGGACAAAAGGAGTTACCACTCTCTCACTCAGTCTAATGCTAAGGGATTTGGAGGGAGGGGAGGGGACAGGAGGGGAGAGGGGAGAGACTTAGTGCATCCAGACCCGGCTTAAATAGGCTAGCCTTGAAGATGCACCCAGACTCAGTGTAGTTCAGATGCGTGATCTAGGGAGCACTCATCAGGGAAGTCGAGGTATACGATGTTCCCAGCATAATAAGTGGTGGGGACGGTGTTGGAAGTTGGGACATTCAACACTCACGCACTTAAATACGCCAACCTTGAAGATGCACCCAGACTCAGTGCAATTAAGATGTGTGATCTAGGGAGCATGCATCAGGGAAGACGAGGTATATGACGGTTCCCGGCGTAATAAGTGGTGGGGACAGTGTTGGAAGTTGGGACGACATTCAACACTCATGCACACTTTCCTAAGTTTTGGGCTTCCTATGTATCTTCCCATATTTTGGTGTGAACACATGCCCCTAAATTTTGGAATAAATTTTGGTGTGAACACGTGCCCCCAAATTTACGATGAACCCACTGTCCCCTGGGGCTATAAATTTGGAGGCAAGGCGGAGTAGATGGAATACTGCTAGTGTTCATTTGTTGTGCTATGACACATATCTTTTCTTCTTCATTTTCTCCTTCTAGTCTTCTTATGAACAATGGCTCATGGCAAGCATCCAAGGGAGGAAATTCTAGAAGCCATGGATCCACCTCTACGCCTTCGTGTCCCTCTTCATCGCCAAGGGTGAGAGGGAATGATTTCTTATCTCTATTGCTGCCTTGCATTAATCCTTTGAATATGCAGGGCTACCTCTCATGCTGCGGTACATCGGCCAACTCTGGCAGAGGTTGGACAACAATAGATTGTACATCTTGCTGGGTCCTTGGTATCTTCATCTTCATCCTTCGAGTTGAGTCAGGATATCCAAAATTTTATCCGTGAAAGGAGAGAGGACAGAAACCTGTATTTTGATGCCACACTTGAGATAGGTCGGCTCAAGTAATGTCTCGATGCTGTTAAACCAGCCCTCTCTACATCTAAAGAAGAGACCAATGTTGCTCAGATGAGGGCTGATGAAGCTCATGCTAGGGCAATAGGTAAAATTTCTTTGAAGAGTCTTTGCTTTTATATTCATGACTTTATCCGATAACCCTTCATTTTCATTAGATCTTGAGGAATAATTGGCTACTTCTCATCATGAGATCGAGGAGGCTCGTTGCCGGGAGATTGACCTAGAGAATTGCCACGAGACCCTCCAACGTGCAGCACTTGGTGTAGTTGCAGCAGTCAACGCCAGGGGTGTTTCTCTTGAAGATCACTGTTGACGGTTCTTAAGTATCAATTATAACCATCAAATAAATAAAGAAAAGGACCTATATGCAAGCAACACCTAGAATTAGGGTTTGATCTAACAGAATTCCACGAGTTTTGCTGTTTATCTATTTCTGCAGGGGGTTATCAGGAAATACGGAAGAAAGGCCCACATGTCGGATTAATGACAGGATATTAACCGAACACGTAATTATCTTACATCTAGAAGATTCCAGAAGCCATGGGAACGAACGGGAGCCGTAACGGGCCAGGACACAGGGCGCCCGCCCTGTGCCCTAGGGCGCCCGCCCTGCCCCCGGGACCAATCAGGTCGAGTCTCGCGGATTATGCTCCACCGCCTTTGAGGATCAAGGAAAACCGTAGGATGAAGGTCGGTTTGATCCGACGGTCCAGATTCATCCAAAAGGGCTATATAAGCAAGGCCCCTGACCCGTGGTGGAGAAGACCCCAATTCATTATTCAGTTGCATATCTCTAGTTAGGGTTTAGAGAGAGAGGTTCCCTCTAGGGTTCCCACCTCTTAGGGCTTAGCATCCAATGTGAAAGTAGAATTAGTTCTACTAGATTGAGAGAGATAGAGTGGAGGTGTAGATCGGAGGAAGCCGGCCTGTCGGTGTCTACTCCGAGGTTGTACCTGCGGGAGCAAGTTCTTCTAACCCGAGGCTTGTTCTCAGGATTCTTCAGTATTTCGACTTCTAAATTCTAGTAAGTTCTTTGTTTTATTGTTCTTTGGTTTATGAGTTTACTTTGATCTCTTCGCGTAGAGTTTAGAGTAATCATCTCTAGCGTAAACGTGGTGTTTAAGCTAGGATACTCATAGATATCCCCTCGTCTAGCCGGACCGTGGTAGTAGCGAGGAACGTGACAATTCCGAGTTACCTTTGTATTCCATATCCCGTTAGCAGGATCGATAGGGTTTATAGGTGCGGGTTGAACATCCTTTGTGGTGTCTAGATTCCGTAAACCTCCCCAATAGAACAGTAGATCATCCTTACCAAGGTTAGAAGAAGAGTGCGGTTGTAGTCTTCTCTATACATCACTCACATCGAATCATAGTGGTTGTAGCCTAAAGGTTAGTAGTAATAGATTTGGTTAGTCAGATGCACTCTTTCTCCTAGTGGTAAAAATATAAATACGATACCCAGGATAACATCTCGGGTGAAGTGCTCACCGATATCCGTGCGCTTGCGGATCCTATTTCCTAATTGCGTTACCAAATATCAACAAGCATTTCTGGCGCCGTTGCCGGGGAGAAAGACGGTTTGCTGAGATAACCTTGAGTCTTACTACTAGCTTGTATTCATACTTTTTATTTTCTTATCTTTTTCATTCTTTCTTTTTCTTTTTACCAAAAATGGAAAACCAAGGTTCTATATCTATCTTTGATGCCGCAACACCTTCAGCAACTGACCTTTTACCATGGGAGTCATCACAGCCTATCCAAACATCCCAGTATAAGTTAAGTTCAAGGTTGATTGCGATGATTCAAAATTTATCTTTTTTGGGAAAGGAAGACGAAAACCCTTACCTTCATATTAGAGATTTTGAGCAGACATGCGATTGTCTTCGCATTGATGGCATCTCTGATAAGACTTTACGTTGGAAGTTTTTTCCTTTTTCTTTAAGAGGAGAAGCTAGACGATGGTATAGTCAGAAGGTAAGTCAACAGCAAGGTGAATGGGGAGTTTTAAGAGCCAACTTTTGTCTAGATTTTTATTCCCTTGACCGTACTGGTGACCTTAGACTCGAAGTCCTATCTTTTAAACAAAAAGATAATTAAACTTTGGGGAAATCCTGGAAACGTTTTTCTGATCTTTTAGAATCTGGTCCAAAACTTTTGCTTGAAGACACTGTTCTTTTATTTCACTTTTTTCGAGGTCTTCAGAAAGATCATAAACAAATGCTACATACAATGTCTAGAGGTTCTTTCTTTCGTATCCCTACTGATGAAGCTAGAGCGATCCTAGATAGAATCCTAGAAGCTGAGATGGATAATGCCCTCCATGATAAAACCTACGAAGCCGAAGTAGACACTCTGCCAGATTTTTCATCTACTTTAGCTATCCCAGGTTCTGAGCCACAAAAGGAAGAAATTCTACCATCTGATTTCATGCTAGACATAGAATCCGATCTCTTTGCCGATTTTGGAAACATTTCAAACTACCATTCTATAGACCGACCCCAAAACGGCCAATTTAGCATTTGTTTACCAAGTGAACGTCAATTGAGAGAGCTTATCTCGGTTATGAGTAGCGAATGGTTAGAGGAGTCAGAGCTTTCCTCTGAAGTAATCCGAGTGGACACACCCTCTATAACTATACGCTGTGCTTATAATTCTGATCAATTTAACGCTCTCTATAATCCTGTTGTGGGGATCAATATTATGTCCGAAGCTTTTGCACTTAATTTATTTGGGAAACTTGTTTTAACCCCCACAACAAAGGTCATAAAGGAATCTTCGGGACGATTAGTCCCCAGTCTTGGAATTATTAATGTCCTACCCTTTATGGTAGAAGGCTCCATGGTTCATTTGAACTTTTATATCTTTGATATATGGGGTTTCGACCTATTGATTGGACAACCTTTTAGAAGACTCCTTTATGAAGGTCAAACTGGAAAGCTCTACATTTCTTTGGGAAAGGATTTTAAACTTCCAATTACAATAACTCACTCCTTGAATAATAAGACCGAGCCATATCTTTTGCCTGATCCTATGGAGGAGGTAAAGGCTGCATCTCTAGAACTTTTAGATGATCCAGACTTAGAAGAGGAAGCCCCCTTCTTCACTGAAGAAGAGGCCGAACCTTCTGAACCTGAACCCTTAGATGAGTTCGCAGAAACACCTAGACCCCCCATAGAACTCAAAACTTTACCACCCGGTCTTACCTATGCTTTCCTAAACAATAATCCAGAGTTTCCTGTGATCGTTAGTAATAAACTCACTCAGGAGCAAACTCTGCGATTAATGACCATTCTTGAAAAACACCACTCTGTTTTCGGCTACTCACTTCAAGATCTCACATGAATCATTCCTATGATTTGTACCCATCGTATTCCGACAGATCCTTCTGTTACACCCTCTCGAGAGCCTCAACGTAGACTTAACAACACGATGAGAGAGGTAGTTAAAAAAGAAGTTATAAAGTTGCTGCATGCAGGGATTATATATCCTGTGCCGCATAGTGAGTGGGTAAGCCCTGTTCAAGTTGTGCCTAAAAAGGGAGGCATGACTGTTGTTACTAATGATAAGAATGAGCTAATTCCGCAACGCACCGTCACTGGGTGGCGGATGTGCATAGACTATAGAAAACTTAATAAAGCCACGAAAAAGGATCATTTTCCTTTGCCTTTTATAGATGAGATGCTTGAACGGTTAGCAAAACACTCGTTTTTCTGTTTTCTAGATGGATATTCAGGGTATCACCAGATCCCTATCCATCCTGATGATCAAAGCAAAACCACTTTTACATGCCCATATGGAACGTATGCTTATCGTAGAATGTCTTTTGGGTTATGTAATGCACCAGCTTCTTTTCAAAGATGTATGATGTCTATATTTTCTGATATGATTGAAGAGATTATGGAAGTTTTCATAGATGATTTCTCAGTTTATGGAAAAACTTTTGATAGTTGTCTTGAGAACTTAGATAAGGTTTTGCAAAGATGTGAAGAAAAGCACTTAATCCTTAATTGGGAAAAATGTCATTTTATGGTTAGAGAAGGAATAGTGCTAGGACACCTAGTGTCTGAAAGAGGTATTGAGGTAGATAGAGCTAAAATTGAAGTAATTGAACAACTACCTCCACCTGTGAATATAAAAGGAATTCGAAGTTTTCTTGGCCATGCTGGTTTTTATCGTAGATTTATAAAAGACTTTTCATTTATTGCGAGACCACTTACTCTTTTGCTAGCCAAGGATGCTCCTTTCGAATTTGATGATGCATGTCTAAATTCTTTCAATTTATTAAAGCAAGCACTCATCTCTGCACCAATCATTCAACCCCCTGATTGGTCGTTGCCTTTTGAAATTATGTGTGATGCTAGTGATTATGCTGTGGGGGCAGTTTTGGGACAAACTAAAGATAAAAAGCATCATGCAATTGCTTATGCAAGTAAAACTTTGACAGGAGCTCAACTTAATTATGCAACCACTGAAAAAGAGCTTCTGGCTGTTGTTTTTGCCATTGATAAATTTAGATCTTATTTAGTTGGAGCTAAGATAATTGTTTACACTGATCATGCTGCACTAAAATATTTGCTCACTAAGAAAGATGCGAAACCCCGCTTAATCAGATGGATTTTATTACTCCAAGAATTTGACTTAGAAATAAAAGATAAAAAGGGAGTAGAAAATTCTGTTGCTGATCACTTGTCTAGAATGTACTTTAAGAATTCACAGGAACCCCCCATTAATGACTCACTCCGGGACAACATGCTTTACGGGATTAACAGATCTGACCCCTGGTATGCAGATATTGTTAATTTTATGGTTTCAGGTTATGTACCACCCGGAGCAAACATGAAGCTTATTCAGGAAAGTCGTTCACATATATGGGATGAGCCATATCTCTTCCGAGTATGCGCTGATGGCCTACTTAGAAGATGTGTGACCACTGAGGAAGGATTGAAGATCATCGACAGATGTCACTCATCACCATACGGAGGACACTATGGAGCATTCCGTACACATTCAAAGATCTGGCAATGTGGATTCTACTGGCCTACGATGTACGATGACACGAAGCAATATATCAGAAGATGTGGGCCATGTCAAAGGCACGGAAACATAAATACAAGGGATGCCATGCCACTCACCAACAACCTTCAGATTGAACTCTTTGATGTCTGGGGAATAGACTACATTGGTCCATTTCCCCCATCTAAGAAGTGTGAGTTCATCTTGGTGGCGGTTGATTACGTCTCCAAGTGGGTAGAGGCACTACCTTGCAAACATGCCGACAATATCAGTTCGAAGAGGATGTTTGAGGAAATCATATTTCCAAGATTTGGAGTCCCCAGGATAGTGATAAGTGATGGAGGATCACACTTCATTGACAAGCACTTCGAGCACTATCTATCAAGACATGGAATCCGTCACAACGTCGCTACTCCCTATCATCCTCAGACAAGTGGCCAAGCAGAGACTTCTAACAAGCAAATCAAGAACATTCTTCAGAAGACGGTGAACGAGATGGGAACGGCATGGAAGGACAAGTTACCCGATGCACTCTGGGCTTACCGAACAGCATACAAGACCCCAATTGGAATGTCTCCATACCAATTGGTATACGGAAAGACCTGTCACCTACCTGTTGAACTTGAGTTCAAGGCACACTGGGCCATAAAAAGATGGAATATGGACCTAGATATCGCCGGAAAACATAGAAGAATGCAATTATCAGAGTTAGAAGAATGGCGGGAGAAAGCATATCACAATTCAAAGATCTACAAAGAAAGAGTCAAGAGATGGCATGACAAGAGGATCAAGAAGAAGGAGTTCTCACCCGGAGATAAGGTATTACTTTTTAATTCCAGGGTGAAGCTTTTCGGGCATGGGAAGCTCCGGAGCAAATGGGAAGGACCATTCAAGGTAATTCATTCATCATCCCACGGAGCTATCACACTTCAAAATGACGAAGGTACGTTATTCAAGGTAAATGGTCAACGTCTTAAATTATTTTTAGAGCCCAATAAAGAATTAGAAGAAATAGATGTGATCAATTTTTACCTTCCAATTAAAAATTAAAGCCCGACGCTTTTAATTTGACGTTTTTGGGCCAAGTATATATTTTTCGGGATAAAAACACGGTGAGAAACACGCTCGAGAAAGCAGGCTTGTAGAGGAGCCGGACACAGGGCGGGCGCCCTGAGGATGAGGGCGGGCGCCCTGCCCCTGTCTCCCCTCGGCCCCAGACTTCTCCCACGCGATAACCTCGCCCGTTGCTATCTGGAAAATTCCGTCCTCGGTTTGTTTCGCAAACATGACGGCGGGAAGAGTCCCGACCATGCACGAGAGCAGTTTTTACCCCTATATAAACAGACCCCCAACGTCAGCTTTTAGCACCAATTCATTCAAGCCTTCTCTACAAACAACAACAACATAGCCTTTTGTCCCAAGCAAGTTGGGGTAGGCTAGAGATGAAACCCAAAAGAGACGAGAAAACAGGGAGACACATAAAGGGACAAAATAGCACGAGACAAAAAGAGGTCACGGTTCAGGCACGTTGATTGCCAATCTCCAAGCGCTCCTATCCATAGCTAAATCCTTGGGGATATTCCACTCTTTAAGATCTCTCTTAACGGACTCGTCCCACGTTAGTTTAGGTCGACCTCTACCGCTCTTTACATTCAAGCCTTCTCTCCTTCCTCAAATTAGATCTTGCTTAGTTCCTAGCTGCTCCAATGGCCGAGAAGTTCCACGTCGATTGGGAAGTCATCCCCTACGACCTCAACAAGAAGCCCAAGGAGGATCCCGACGCCTACGCTCTCGTCCCGGCCAACACAGAGCGACAGCTAGAAGCCATGCCACCACGTCAACGCAGCTCTGCCCAATCCTACTTTGCTCGCCCAGTTCTTACCGCACCTACGCAGCCCCTATTGCTCGAAGGCTCGCCATCATCGTCGAAGGGGAAGGAGATCATCAAGGTACCAGCCGGAACAAAGATCCTGCCGCCAAAACCCAATGAGCGGATCATCGGAGTGAAGACCAACCGGAGCGGCGGGATCTCTAGTGTCCGCTATACCACGGAGGAGAGACCTTACTTCGAGGGTGTTAGGGCAGCTAAGGTCCGCTTCGTTCCTCCGAAGGAAGCACCCAAGCATGCTCTTAATGCTTTCGAGACACCTCCCAAGCGCCGCAGGCTCATTGCAGATGTGGATGAGGAGCTACGGGTGATCAAGAACAACATTATAGAAATTCAGAACTCCAATATCTCTATGGATCGGAGGACCTTCAACCATAACACTACGATCCTAAAGCTACGGGATGACCTTGCCGACGCCAACAAGAGGATCGATGAGTTAGAGCATAGTCTTAGGAGGCGTGAGCGTCGCTGAGCTATCTAGATTAGATCTTGGGGCTATATATGTCTTAGTTATTATTAGATTCGATTAGGTTCGCTTATAATCAGTTTAGATCTATTATATTCGGTTATTATTATTATTCGGTTGTAATAAATGCCTCAAGATTAATAAAGATTATTATTAGTATGTCTTGTGTGTCTCTACTTTACTTTTGTGCAAGAAAGCAGAAAACAAGTATGGGGGAGATTCCCTGACATGTCACACACACTTCGATCGCACCACTCCATGAACCAGGTACACACTCTGCACACTTTTATTACACACTTACACACTCACCTTAGTTTGTGCAGAATTTTATCTCTCTAAACATGATAAATTAAAAGGATAAAAATGCTTATAATCATGATCAATCTCACTCTGTGATATTTCCTGGAAACCTGCAATTATTAAAATTATTTCAAAACCCTGTGTTGCTAAAAGTCATTGTGGAATAAGAGATGGTAAGGGTATGAGTACCTTATTCTTAGTATCTTTATTGCTTGGAGAATTTGTTTTAAAAATCTCAAAATTATAGCTACCATCCTCAAGTTTTATATGCCTGCTAAACATGAAAATATTAATTAAAGCTATCTGCTTTGTATTGAGTTTGTTCAAAACAAGTTAGACCCTTGTTGAGAGATTTATCATACTCCTAAGATCAAGACATTTTTATTCAGAAAGATTCACTCTTCCGAAGTATTATTGCGTTAGAGGCATGGGCTATGCAAAATTATGAATATATCGAGGAAATAAAAACGAGCAAGTGCTCGATAACCTCGTGGAAAAAAATGGACAAGTGTCCGGCAGTAGAATTAGGGGTACCTCGGTATCCACCCAAAATGAAAAAAAATGAGATATGATAAAAATATGATGGAAAGAAAATGATAGCCCATGGTCCCTCTAATAAGCAATATGCCAGTAAGAGTGACAAGTTTTTAATTTTCAAAATCTTTGATCTAAGAGTATGGCATTCTTCTCCTCGGATCCGGTTTTGACCAT
Source organism: Saccharum spontaneum (assembly GCA_022457205.1). Lineage (NCBI taxonomy): Eukaryota > Viridiplantae > Streptophyta > Magnoliopsida > Poales > Poaceae > Saccharum > Saccharum spontaneum. Next base: position 34,251,280 of record CM039610.1, on the reverse strand, counting down.
ACAATAAATGCAAGGTATGTATGCTTAAAGAATTATTTTTGCAAAATCAAAACAGCCTCAGAGAGAAATATAAAAGATAATGAGTGACTCTAAGAGCACCTATGAGGATAAAGGTATGCTAAGTTTTTCTTTTCAAAAATATGTAAAAACTCCAAGTGATAGGGATTAAGAAGAAGAAAGGCTCTTTACTCTGACCATATATTTCCCTAACTATAAGTGCACAGTGGATTTTTACAACACCCTGCAGGTATGAAAGAATGTTTCAACCCCAGATGTTTTATTAACCAACCTTTTCTCGAGGACGAGTAAAAGCCTAAGTATGGGGGTGTTTGTTGACGGTTCTTAAGTATCAATTATAACCATCAAATAAATAAAGAAAAGGACCTATATGCAAGCAACACCTAGAATTAGGGTTTGATCTAACAGAATTCCACGAGTTTTGCTGTTTATCTATTTCTGCAGGGGGTTATCAGGAAATACGGAAGAAAGGCCCACATGTCGGATTAATGACGGGATATTAACCGAACACGTAATTTTTCTTACATCTAGAAGATTCCAGAAACCACGGGAACGAACGGGAGCCGTAACGGGCCAGGACACAGGGTGCCCGCCCTGTGCCCTAGGGCGCCCGCCCTGCCCCCGGGACCAATCAGGTTGAGTCTCGCGGATTATGCTCCACCGCCTTTGAGGATCAAGGAAAACCGTAGGATGAAGGTCGGTTTGATCCGACGGTCCAGATTCATCCAAAAGGGCTATATAAGCAAGGCCCCTGACCCGTGGTGGAGAAGACCCCAATTCATTATTCAGTTGCATATCTCTAGTTAGGGTTTAGAGAGAGAGGTTCCCTCTAGGGTTCCCACCTCTTAGGGCTTAGCATCCAATGTGAAAGTAGAATTAGTTCTACTAGATTGAGAGAGATAGAGTGGAGGTGTAGATCGGAGGAAGCCGGCCTGTCGGTGTCTACTCCGAGGTTGTACCTGCGGGAGCAAGTTCTTCTAACCCAAGGCTTGTTCTCAGGATTCTTCAGTATTTCGACTTCTAAATTCTAGTAAGTTCTTTGTTTTATTGTTCTTTGGTTTATGAGTTTACTTTGATCTCTTCGCGTAGAGTTTAGAGTAATCATCTCTAGCGTAAACGTGGTGTTTAAGCTAGGATACTCATAGATATCCCCTCGTCTAGCCGGACCGTGGTAGTAGCGAGGAACGTGACAATTCCGAGTTACCTTTGTATTCCATATCCCGTTAGCAGGATCGATAGGGTTTATAGGTGCGGGTTGAACATCCTTTGTGGTGTCTAGATTCCGTAAACCTCCCCAATAGAACAGTAGATCATCCTTACCAAGGTTAGAAGAAGAGTGCGGTTGTAGTCTTCTCTATACATCACTCACATCGAATCATAGTGGTTGTAGCCTAAAGGTTAGTAGTAATAGATTTGGTTAGTCAGATGCACTCTTTCTCCTAGTGGTAAAAATATAAATACGATACCCAGGATAACATCTCGGGTGAAGTGCTCACCGATATCCGTGCGCTTGCGGATCCTATTTCCTAATTGTGTTACCAAATATGCAGGATATCCTGGTTCATGCTAGAGAAGTGGCAACTCATGGTGTCTCCTATGGTGCCAGTGCCGCTCTTGCTGTGGTGCAACTGCGTTCAGGGCACGAGCTCCATCACCTGGAACCTAGTTTTCCAGACACTAATTGGCTGGAAGATCAAGAGGACCTAATTGGAGACTTCACTGATGCTACAGAGGCTATTGCAGTGACCGTCCATGCACAAGATGTTGTAAACAAATTTTTTCTTAGGACCATAGATTATATCTAGGGTCTTATAAGTTATAAGTAAAGAATCTACTGTTTGAATGTCACTTTTGATACTATGTCTTTTATTGTTATTTTTTGTTCTAAAGGCGATACTCTAGGTGTCAGCTATTTTGAGCCAATGAGACTCAGCTATCAAGCATAGACCAAAATTAAATACTTTGAAAGTACTTCTTTACGTATTTTTCCATTGAGGTCTACGCGATAATAGATCCATATCATACGGCGGTTTGCACATACAAAGCAACAGATCCTCCGAGGTATAAATATTATGGAATCTAAAGAATGACGTAGCATAACACAAACCTTTACCCTCAGTGAGGTTCTCTACCTTCCATCTTGCAACCCTCACAGTCAAGGGATGTGATCTGCTTCTTGACCATGAGAGCTATAACATGGAATAGAAAGCACCCAATCTTGAAGAACGAGCACCTCGCAAACTTGAAGCACCCTTAATCGAGTATGGAGCCCCTAAGCAGGAGAGAAGCAGATGATTGCAGATCTTCTGTTAATAAGATCTATAAGAAGATCTGCAATCATCAAGGTCACGCTCCTATTCAGCGGCAGCACTTCGCAAAACTTACACCTGCATCTCAGTGAGCTTCTTTATATTCCGTAACCTTGCTACCTCTGAGGGTCAAGAGATGCAGATCTGCATCTTGATGCTCAAGGGAAGCAAGGTTATGGAATCTAAAGCACCTAACCTTGAAGGCTTTCTCCAAACACTAGCATCCCTGTGAGGTGCTTTATCTCCATCTTGTACCTCTCATGGCCAGGAGGCCATGAGAGGTGCAAGGATGAAGACAAAGCACTTCTTGGCGATGAGGAAAGATACAGTAGCTCATGAGTGTGTGGATTCAAGAGTGTGTGGATTGAGCCCAAGAGGTGCATCCAGACCCTAGTTAAATAGGCCAACCTTGAAGATGGAGAAGTGCAAGTAATGGTGATGCAACTATGTTGTGGGTAGTTGGGAAATAACTCACGCTGACTTCACCGGCAATAGACCAAACAGTCGTGGGGGATTGGCAGTCATAACACGTATCTCAGTCGACTCAGCTTTTCATACTACTGAGAAAATACCACTACCACATCTATTGTTAACCCGTTAGTGGTAGAAGTCTCAACTGTTGGTTTCCTTCCTTAGAAGGCCTCGCTATCGGTCCAACTGGTGGTGGAAGTATAACATAGTTGCTTATATCGCTACAACAGTGAAAGTGGTGACAGTGATATATCAATCTATAGTAGTTTTATTGTATGAGCCAATCCATCACACTACTATAAACATACATATACAAACATCAACCGATATGTTACCAAATCATTGTTAGAAATATAAGCATCTCAATCGTATAAAGCCATTTTGTCAATGTTTTGTAAATCGGACTAGTAAATGTTTATGATTGCTGCGCTACTCTAGGAAGACGATGGTAGCATCCAACAGACACGAGGGTTTATACTGGTTCAGGCCAGAGCCCTACGTCTAGTCTCAAAGAAGATCGAGTGCGTGTTTCTCACTTGAATGCTCTGAAGTTCTTACAATGGGGGGTGCAAGAATGGTGAAAGAGGTGGTAGAACCTATGCTAGATGAGGGGCAGCCCGAAGAGAAGCTCTGGGAGCCCTACTGCTAAGGTGAATGGATGGAGTGGTAGAGGATGAAGAATGAGAATGTGTCCCTAGACGGGAGCTCTGGCTACCCATATATAGAGTTCGGGGCCAAGGCTTGTTACAAAGAAGAGGTTCCCCTAACCGAGGGGTCGAGAGCCCGAGGGAGGTCTGTTGATGGTAGTTAACAACCATTATAAACCATCAAAGAAACATGTATAAGGACACAATTGTGATCACCAACAAAGGTCTAGGGGTTTAAACTAACAAATTCCATAAGTTTAGGTGAATCTATTATTTCTGTAGGGTTTATCTAGAAAACCATCAAGGAGGACCTACATGTTAGATTTAATCGCCCTTATCCGCCACAGTAAAAACTCTAGAAGATTCCAGAGGACCCCAAGCAATCCCCCGAAACAGACCTCATGAGGCTGACATGTGGGGCTGGCTAGCCCCACCTGTAGGTCGGCCGACCCCCTAGCCCCACGTGTCAGTCCCTCTTCGCTACGTTAGTTCTCCACCACTTCCTAGGATGCATCTATGCCATTACTTCAAGTCGGTTTGATCCAAGGGCTCATGTTGCAAGCTCTGGCCTATATAAGCAAGGCCCTGCCCCCCTGAGGCATCAAGTCATTTGAGAAGATAGAAACCCTAATGATCCTCAGAGCTCTAGTAATTCTAGGGCATAGCTAGTTAGGCTAGGTCTAGAGGGAGGCAAGCAGGCTTCACTTAGATTCCCGATCTTGTCAAGAGCACGATTTGGTATAATTCTTGTACCCCCTCTGTCTTTTGTATCTCCATTATTTTTATATGCTTGCTACAATCATTATGACATCTATATTCATATTTTCTATGTTCTTCATTATAATGTTCATTGTCTACTTTGATTATATACTTAGTATAGTTGGATTATCATCATATTCATGCATATGTTCATATAGCGCTCACCCTAAAGTACCATGGGTGAGTGGTCAACATTGTATAAGCATGGTGCTTATATGTTGTTTGCCTGCGGATACACCCTATATTCCGGGTCATGTGGTAGATCGTGGATGTGACACTCCGGTTGAGTCCTTTGTAGTCCACTCCCCAATGTAGGTAGTTGTTGACATTTCTTAGCATCTCTTGAGTTAAGTTGTCATCCCTAATATGATACTAGAAATGTGGTTGTACTTATAATCATGACACTTACACAAAATATAGAAATAAGGTTATCCGCAAGCGCACAGATAAAATACGCCCGATGTAGCATTTCACCTAGAAATGTTCCAGGTATCATTATTTATACTTTACCACTGGGAGCTTACCAGGGTTTAAATGAAAGAATGATATGGCTAGAAAGAATATCAAATATACATACTCATGACAAAGATCAAATAACCACTCTTATCTTTACAGGGGTAAGACAATAGGTAAATGATAGATATAAAATAAGATAACAATGGGTATTCTAGGATGAGAGAGAGACTCATAAATCAAGTAGAGCTAATCAGGAGATAAGTTAAGAGGTAAGAATCCTAAGTTATTTCACATTTACCAAGTCTTTTATTCACTCTAGTGTATATACTATCATTTGTAGCATAATCATTCCTTCATCTATGCATAAGGAACATTACTAAGGAATATCAAGAACAGAGCAATCCTTTCCTTGTAACCAGGTTCTACTTGGCCTATATTCAGGGAGTGGGCTACATAAGACTCAACAGGAATATGACCCCCACGATCTACCACTTGATGTCCCAGAATATAGGGTGCATTCATAGGTAAATTTAATATAAGCACCACGCCTATATCATATCTACCACCTAATCCAATCTGGAATTGAACTAAGTGGTTTGCGAACATATGCATAAAATCATTACTAATCATGACTATATCAAATATGCAACTAGAATGAACTAAGAATGAAATAAATAGAAACATAATGATATTATTGAAGTAGCACAAAGTCGAATAACGAGATTACAATATAATTACCAAATCTCCCGATGGCGATCTAGAATCCTGAGCAACGCCCAACTATTCTTATATCTAGCTAGATCTAAATCCTAAACTTGAAGTAGAGCTCTAATCTCTCCCTGGAAACCCTAATTCTAATCTTGTCTTGACCTTATGATGATGGATGCCTTAGGGGGGTCTAGGTCTGGTTATATAGTTCGATAGGATGAACCGCAGCCCTCGGATCAAACCGACTTGAATCAAGGGTCAAAATACAACGTAGAGGTCGGTTGGATTGCGTCACATGAAGGGGAAGGTGGTTGGCCTCTAGGCCAGGCTGGCTAGCCTAAGAGGGGGCCGGGTGGCCTCCTTTGGTGGCCTCTCAGTCTCCGCCTCGGTCCTATGCCTTCTCGTGCCTTCTAGAGTCTTCTGGTGTGTCCTTCATCACGATCAAGTTTCATGGCATTTTGTCAGTTTAATCCTTGTTTTCTTTCTCTCTGAATAATCCCTGTAGAAAATAGTAATTCACCAAAACTCGTAGAAATTGTCAGTAATAACCTCCTATGTTTCTATTGGTGATCATTTTCTTGCACAGACTTGACGGTTTGTGATAGGTGATAACTACCATCAACAAGTTCCCCCAAGCTAAGTCTTTGCTAGTCCCTTAGCAAAGTAACTTAAACTTATTACAATTTTATAATTACAGGGTTTTATGAATTTTGTACAACTCCTCAAAAGTACATCTGTGTTCAAACAAAAATTCTTCTTCGTATTGCAATTCATTGATCCATCATTCAAACTTACTCATATTTCTGTCAACCATGGAGCTTTTGAACTTTTCACCTGATCTTGAGCAATTGAAAGACAGAACAATCAAGTGAGCAGTACATCTCATATTCCTCATTCAACCTTCATTCCGGAGTTTTTAATAAGTTTTCAAAATAAAACTTAGAGATTTATCTGCATGACACACTCAAGTCTCTCATATAAGTGGTATTTTTTGGATCTCACTAAGGCAATAAATGTAATGCCTTTGTTCCTGCACTAAAGCTTATGTGGATTTCATAGGAATGGCATTCTCATGAGAGAAAACATACTTGCAAACATATATTGTAAAGTCAAACGATCAAATCAAGACATATAAATATATGGAGTAGGATGTTTATGGTGGCTAAACCTAATTCTACTATGCTCCTTGAAAATTTCTCCCTCTTTTGAACTTGAGAATAATTGCAAGAAAACATGGGTTATCTTTTCTTCTCTCTTTTTTTACTTTACTTTGAACACTTGTCCATTTTTTTCTTTTTGCATAGCCACATGATTCTTTTACATACAAAATATTTGAGAGAGATTATACAAAGGAATTTGGAGCATTTATTTCATGGCTGTCCAATGGGTTTGGAATATTTTTAGAGTTTCCTCCCAGTGTAGGAGAATAACATTTTTGGTGGAAGAAGTATGAAATGGATAAAATATATATATGGTGGAATCTTGATTTTAAAAGTATGACAAACCTCTCATAAAGCATACAACAAAGTTTGACTAAACTCAATGAAATACATGTCGTAATAATGTGGAAGTTTTCCTAATCTAGATATATTCATTTTGGCTCTAGTAGGAATTGAAACTTTGCCATGCAGAATCTCATCATATCAATTTTCAGATTTTCAAAGATAAATTTCTGGAATTCAAGTTTCATTTAGAATAAGATAAATAGCAGCTCAAACTCTCTTATCTCATATCCGTCAATTACCTAGATTTTGGTTCAAGCTTATGCTACCCATGGGTTTCAAGTTTCAGAGCAAATTCTCAAGTTAAATCAACTTCATACAACTCGTAGGAGAATTCAAATATGAAAACTAGGTACTTGAAAGGAATCATAACTTAAGCATTTTTCTATTCATCTGAGAGAGTCTAACTTCAATTTTTATTTATTCAACTCTAAAAATAAGAAAGCAAACTAATTCAAAATTAAACAAATTTAAAGCAAACTTATTTTACACACTCTATTTTTGGATTTTCATTTTTTAACATGCTGAACTTAAAACTATTAGCAGAAATATATATAATAAAGGAAAATTTTTTATTTGGTTTTCTGATTATGCTTTTTTTTAAAAATTGATAATTTAAACTAAGAAAGATAATAATAATACTAATAGCAAAAAACTTACAAGAGGGAAAGCAGAAGTGCCTCACCTTGTACTGCAGGGGTCCTCCCCCAAGTGAGATCACTGAGGTGTTGGTGGTGGTGTGTAATCAATAAATCCCATCTTACCGAATAAATACTCGAAGTTGGTTTGTTGTTGTTGCTCGTACTAGCGTAATTCGTTAATCCTCTGGGTCATCTGTTGCTGCCACTCCACTTGTTGGTGTAGAGTGCTACGGATCTCCTGCTGACCCGTCTCAAGAGATGTGAGACGGTCATCCACCTCCTGAAAGAAGCCGGGCTCATCATAGCCAGTCGGTGGTAGATGATGATGGTATGGCGGTGGCAGATAATGATGTTGAGGCGGTTGCTGGTATTGGTCCTGAGGAGCGTGGAAAGGGAATGGTCCATGGTAACTGTCGTGGAAGCCCCGTGCAGAGAAAGACATGCGTCCTCTCTGGATGCCACTTGAAGTTTCTCCATGTTCCTACGGATGATAATTAGCATAGTTACCAGGCCCCTAGTGGTCACCTGGCCCCATTGGGCACCTACAGAAGTGTTAGTATCAAATTGAATTTGGTCCTCCCAAGGCTGATGGTGTGCATGTGATGGTCTCGGACAGTCAAAATTGATGTAGCTGGTGAAGGCTAGCTCCGGCGGAGTAGCATCTTCTCCTTGATACCTCGGATTTGGATTCCTTGTGATCCAAGCAGAGGGACTCCTTCCTACTGCTTGTCCTAGTTTTCGCAAATCAAGCGCAAAGTTCTCCACGGAATATAGACCGAGGGTTTGGTCTAGCAATTCTATCTCCTTTGTATACCCTTTGTACATCTTGATTATTTTTCTGTTTCTCTTTCTAAGAATATGAGCTTGACTAAATAATGAATAATCAATGATGCGGCGTGGAGTGTTAATATAAGCAATGACTACACTGTCCAAAAGCCCCAACCCATTGGCAATTCTAGTGACCTATGAAGTACATGTAACTGCCCCTCTTCAATGCAGGAATGGTTAACCAGTAATGAGCTATTAATTTTACTGGTGAAAATTTTTCCTTTTTAGTCATGGCATACATTATAGTGAGTTCTTCCACTCTTGCAATTATAAATTCTTCTCTATTGAACATAGTGACTCCAAACCATTCATGGATAAATCGAAGGGTAGGATTATGGATTTCATCTGTGCAGGGTCTAAAACAAACGGTCTCTCTAGAAATGTCTTGCCAAAATCGGGTTCTATCAAAGTCACATCAATTTTACATGACTCGTGAAAATTTAACATGTTGCTGAAATTCTTCCAACTAAGTGAGAATGATTGATTAAATAGTCTAAACGAAATTTCATCCTCTCCTAGTTGTAAGGTGCACAGAAATTCTGTGGTGAGCAATCTACTTCTATTCTCATTCAAGTGCCAAGCTTCCTCCCAACCTATATTGCGGAAAATGAGTTCAAATTCGGAATCCATACCTGTCTTTTGTAGGAGATCGGCGTCTATGAGCGGAGTCGATGTAAATTCCTTGTCCTTCAATAACTTGAAAACTTCCTTCTCATGATCATCTTGAAATTTAATTTGGTTCTCTCGGAGAAGGGTGTAGCTCTCGGATTGATGACGTGAAGATGATCTCCGAACAGCAGGGGATGTTGGCTCAACCTCCATCTCAGAGTCAGCTTGGGAAGAGCCTGCCTAAGACGAAGTGCGGCTTCTTGTAGAATAGAATGAAACTGAGCGGAGAGCGCTCTTGGCCTTGCTCACGAACTTGCTCATGGTACTATGGAAGAAATCACAACCAACAAAACTCATGGAAAATATGAGGGTTAGATAAATATCAGAAAGTCAGCTATCCAAAAGTCAGTCATCCGGGAGTTAGTCGTTCAAATCGGAATTAATTAATGCGAACTCTCCCACTAATTGGACGGCACCTACTTCTCTCACACTTAATTTTCTAGCAACTTTTTAGTAGTGCTTCCACTACTTTCTTAACAAGAACTTGCACTACTAATTACTCAACACTTCTCTCTATCTCTTTCAAAACTTCACTCAATTGATGGATTCTCAGAACTCGAGTTTTCTGAATGAATCTCGAGCTCGCTCTATGCTCTTTGTGTTCTTGGATGAGTGAAATGCGAAGGAGAGGAAGGGAATTTAAAGAAGAGGAGGGGGGAGGCCGGGCAGCCTGGTGGTGGGGCCGACTGGCCCCACCTCATCACCATCTACCTCCTCCATTTCCTGGTGTGTCCTCTGCCTCAAACATGATTCAATGAAAGCCTCCTTGGATGCTCTTTCGGCGGGAAAGTTGGCAGGTGTGTTGGATGATAGTGTATGCATGAATAATAGAGGATGGATGGTAGTGGAGAGTGAGATGTGGAAGTGATGTGAGGTGATGTGTGGGTCCCACATGTCTCCCATATTTATACCGTATAAACACACAAGTATGCAAAACAAAAATACTTTTATGAATCTACAAGAAATAAGAATTCTAATGATGGTATTTTTATATTTTTCTGCCGCCACGATAAATATCACTTACGGAGGTTTTACTTTTCATAATTATTATTTACATGGAGCATGGATTTTTTTTATATTATGCAAGAATATGAAATTTAAAATGCATATGAAAACATTAATAAAGTAAATATGGATAACTACTGGGTTACCGCCTAGCGAAGGTTCATAATTTTTAAGTCCGCCGAATCGGACCCTTCCAAATGCTGTTTATTTTGAGGGGTGTCAGATGGTCCCAAAGATGGTGATCTCGGTGACTGTTTGTCTCCCTCTTCACTTATCATATTTGCAGTGGTACTTAACTCAGGCTTTGGCTTGAATGGAAAACGTTCTTCTCGTCCGTTGATATTGAATTTGACTTCTCCAATTCCGACGTCAGTGTGGGCATTTGCTGTGCTTAGAAAGGGTCTCCCAAGGATGAGTAATACTTTTGAGTCTAGTTGCATGTCCAATACCATAAAGTCGACTGGTATGAAGAATTCTTTGATATTTACTGGTATATCCTCAACAATTCCTATAGGATAGCGGATTGACTGATCGGCTAGCTGTAGGCACATTGATGTTGGGATGAGTTTTGAATGATGAAGCTTGTCGAAGACTGCCTTGGGCATTACACTGACACTTGCTCCAAGGTCATAAAGTACATTTTTGAAATGTTGATCTCCAATTGAACAATCAATAGTGGGGCATCCTGGATCCTTCTTCTTGGCTGGTGAAATATTGAGGATGGCCGCACTACACTCTTTCGTTAGCTTGATCACCTCAGTTGAGGGCAGTGGTCGTTTGTTGTTGAGGATATCTCTTAGATACTTTGCATAGGTGGGTACCTATATAGAATCTAACAATGGAATATTGATATATAATTTTTAAATCACTTCAACAAACTTACTGAACTGCTCATCTGTTTTAGCATTTCAATTTCTGCGTGGAAATGGTAAGAGGTTGGTGTCATGGAAATCTTGTTGTAATTCTGGTATTGGTGGGACAAGTTCTTCAACTCCATCATCCTTCTTTTCTTCTAGTACTGTTGGTAACACTGGTGTTGTCTGTCTCCTCTCCGTACCTTTTGGATATGGGGGATCTCGAGTGGATTTGCCACCTCTAGTGGTAGTAGCTTGGACTTGCTCAGGGTTAGTGGCAAAAGGCAAAGCAGCAGCTGTCATAGAACCTCCTAATTATGATGGCCCACATGTACCTATCATTGTCATAATGACCTCTGACAGCCATACTTATATTCCTCATAATTTAAAAGGCCTGCTTTCCTCCGAACAGGATCCAATCACAGGAGTATTGCAATATTACAACAGTTTATTCAAAATACCAACAGAGTAAAGTAGCGGAAGTCTTACAATAACTTAAGTTTACAAACCAGTTTCCAAATCTCAAACATTATGTAGCATTATTACAAACCAGTAGTAGAGAAGTATCGGTAGTAACTTTATTACAAGCACACAAACAGGATGCCTTGCCCAGAGGCCACACAGTCTACTCATCGTCACTTTCTTCAGCCACAACGGTCATGCAACAAGGCTCAAAGCAGACTTGTTCATGAACCGCACCTGCAACAAGGGGTTCAACAAACCCTAAGTACGAGAGTACTCAACAAGACTTACCCGACTAAGAAAAAGACTCCAGGGGCATGCTAGCTTTAGGGAATCAAGGTACGGGTATTCTAGAATCAAATTTTCTTTTGTGGAAAAGCTTACTAAAGTAAGTCCTTACCTTCAATATTTTACTTTTACCATTGATGGTTCATTAACCAACTCTAGGTGATCCTAATCTAGATCAAAGTAATTCTCATCAAGACCTTTCTCATTCTTTCTTTCAATTCCAGTTCTTTAGCTATGATGCAGGACATGTGATCGAGTCTCCATAACCGAGGAGCAACGACGATTCGAACCGATTATAGCCAACTGGGGATCCCTAACTTCACGACATATGTAGAACCGAATCTTGCATATATCAACCCTCATTTAGATCTCCCAAAACCAGAACGTGTCCATCGCCACCCGAGAGTACAGTACTCCTCGAACCCGGCCCGATTCTAGCCCGGAGGGTACACGCTACTCTCGCCATCTCTCCAGTCCCAGTGCGAGGTTAGACGTTCTCAAAATGGAATCACCAACATTTTGGGCTTACCCAAGGCATGAGGCTAGTTGCAAAGTCTCGAAACACAAGCGGGCCATACAACGGACGGTCCTTAACTGACAAGGCGGAAACACTACATTGAGACTCCTTTCTCAATGCATGTTAGCAGTGGTCAAACCACCCACCCGATCTTTCAAGTTCATTCTCATATTTCAATATTCATTAAGTATGCCGTCATGGCCATGCAAACATTTCATTTAAAAGCTTAACTCATAAGCATAGCGAAGCATACTATGCATTTTCAGTAAAACAGGTATCAAGGTTGATATCGCAATAATCAAGGATGATAATGCAGCAGTTAGGTTATCACTCAACTCCTAATTACTTAATGCAGTAAATTATAGTAATAATAATAAAGATTTGTAAAACTCAAGGTAGGGTTTAAATGCACCGGGGCTTGCCTTGCTCTGACGAGACGACTGACTCAGACTCAAAGACTCCGACTTCTGGTCCGGAACCCACCGACGACAACTCTTCTCCGGAGGCTTGCTCGGCAACTTCGACTTCCTCGAAAGTGGAAACTACACGAGTATATAATATGCTTCAACATGATGCTCAATAATAAACATGATGCTTGATAATGATATGCCACGGTTTATGACTTGAGTACAACTTTCCTTCGTGGTACAGTCGCAAAACAGTAAAACCTACTAACTAATAGCGATTACTTAAGTGATACTAGCTTTTATTACCAAGTATGTTACTAACGAGCTCAAACATAAACTTAAGGTGCCAAAGATCACCAAGGATTAGTGACCTAAGGACATCACTCAATCAAAAGGGCACACAACACTTAAAGTTATCAATTTAACATTTATTTAACAATTAATTAATTAGGGCATAATTAATATTTGATCAAACTTCATCTAAACAAGCTTAAACTTTTTCTATGGATTAATCATGACCTAAAACAGTGTCAAAATAAATTTCATGACTTTTGGATTAATAATTTAATTATTAAAATTCATAAAAGTTGCATTTAATCTTTAATGGAACTAATTAAATATCCTACACAAAATAATCAAATTTAACATGTAATATTTTTCCTATGTAGTTTACACCTTGAAAAGCTTACACCAATTTTTTCATGATTTTTGGAGCTCTACACAATTTTTAATGAAATAAATAAACATCAGTACTATTCATATTTTGGAAAAAGAAAAACAAAAACCAAACCGGGCCAACTTCCCTTCCTCTCTCTAGCTCGGCCTAGCCGAACGGCCCGCTCGCACTCGCCCGCGTCGCGTGCTCGCGCCTGCGCCCGTGCGGCCCAGCATCGCGCGCGGCCCAGCAGCCAGCCCAGCCGCGCCCGCACCCGCGCTCCCTCTCCCTCTCTCGCTAACATCACGACCTCGCCTGTCATCCCCTTCCTCCGCTCTCTCCTCTCCCGCGACCCGGCCATGCCTGCATGGTGGCCGACCGGCGATCACGGCGTCGGTCGCCCAACCAAGCTGCTCAACGGCATCTACACTTCACCACGAACCCGTTTTAACACCTAACGGCTACGCTACAGCTCCGGGAAGACCTTCCCGACGGCCATGGCGGACCGGCTGCCACGGTGACCGGCGTCCCGGCGATCCACTATGGTAGCAGCTAAAGCGAAAGCACGGGGAGCATCAGGAGCTTACAGAGGTCGCAGTGAAGCCACAAGGAGGCGCTGGGAGGCGGTGGAGGGTGCTGGCCACGTGAGGCGGCTCGGTCGCTGGAGTTGGGCACGGGAAACGGTGGCTACGGCAATTCAGGCGAAATTAGGCTAGCTCAGGTGGTTCATGCGGTGTGCGAGGACGAGGCGAGCGTGATGGCGTGCTTTTGCATGGCTGGAGGTGGCTTGACGGCGGTAGCGGCGAGCGGCGGAGCTACGCGGCGGTGGTGGCGAAAACAGGGAAGAAGAAAACGGTTCACTGTGAACTCGTCATACTTATAGGCAACGGCCGCGGCAACAGCGCTAGAAGGCGCGCGTCGTCGCACTAGCGGCCGAGGGCACGCCTGGAAGCTGGCCGAAGGCCACGGTGGTCGGCCGGCGCCCATGCCGCGCGGTGCCCGACGGCGATTGGTCGACTACTATAGCTCTTCCCCCACCCCCATTTTGAATTTTTAAACTGTTTTCTCAAATTACTTCCAAATTTAGTTAATAACTTGAAAAATTCCCAAGATATGAAATCTTCAGAATTTCAAGCTCTACAAGTTTTGTATTGAACACTTTTTCAAATTCGAAATGGATTTTGAAATTTGAGTTTAAATTCAAAAGGGGACACTTTTTGGAAATTTGGTAATTTAGAAATTACTTTGGATTTTGTATTGAAACTTCAAAAACTCCAAACACTAAAGTTGTACATCTAGCTAAGGCCTACAACTTTGCTATTCAACACATTTTCAAATTCTTCCTCCATTTTGAAATTTGAGTTTGGGGACAAAAAGGGGTCAAATCTGAAATTTGCCTATTTTCAAAATTGCTCCACATTTTACACTAAAACTTTGAAAACTCAAAACACCAAAGTTGTAGCCCTTGAAAAGTTCTACAAACTTGGTTTTGAACTTTTTCCCAAATTTTGCTTAGATTTTGAATTATTTAAAAAGGGGTAAAACAGGGTTTTCAAATTTAGGGTTTTTGGAGGAATTTTCAATTGAAATTTGTTGCTACCTTAATTAGTGATTACTTAATGATCAAACCATCATCCAAGAGCATCATTTGGACAAGCATGACATGGTTGACCAAATGCCACTCTTGGTTGACCAATTTAGCTTTTGAAACTCTTTTAACATTTCCCCAAATTTGAATTTAAATTCGAATCGGAAAACTCATGACAAGTTTTTGGATTCCAATTCAAACTCAAACTTGGAGCTTCATTTTATGTGTTGTACTTGAGATCATACCCTACACTTGGCACTAGTGTGTAACACAGTCACACACCTCAAATTATGCAGGGCATGGACTAAGTATTTGCGGTGGCATTCGAAATTAGAGTTTTTGGTTCGGACCACACCACTGAGAAACACCTCAAATCTAGAAATGTAAACTCATTTTAGTTAATGCATACAAAGTTGACCTAAAAATGGATGCTTTGCAATGCATTATGATGACATGGCAGATTAATTAGCAACTATAACACCCGGGGTGTTACAGCCCTTCCCCCTTAAAGAAATCTCGTCCCGAGATTTAAAGCCTTGAGTTAAGTAATGGAAAAGGAAACATGTCAAGCAAACACGTCCAAGACTTGTCTACAAAATAGGTCGGGGGTTTTCTACATTACAAAGATTTGAAAAGGATAGATTACAATTTATATAAGAAATTGTAACCTAGATAGAAGCAAAGAACTCCGGGAAATTCTCCAACAGGTAATCTTCCGATTCCCAGGTGGCTTCCTCTTCTGAATGTTGATTCCATTGTTTCCTGTACCATTTAATTGTTCTACTTCGGGTAACATGATCCTTTTGATCCAAAACTCGAACAGGATATTCAAAATATGTCAAATCAGGCTCAAGTTCAACCCCATCAACATCAACAACTTGATCAGGCACTTGAAGACACTTCTTCAATTGCGATACATGAAATACATTGTGCACGGCTGACAGTTGTTCAGGCAACTTTAATCTATATGCCACTTTTCCACATCTTTCAATGATTTGAAATGGGCCAATATAACGCGGTGCGAGTTTGCCTTTGACTCCAAATCGGTTAACTCCCTTCATGGGTGATACCTTCAAATAAACATAATTTCCTACTTCGAATACCAAGGGTCTACGTCTTTTGTCAGCATAACTCTTTTATCGGGACTGAGCCACATTCAAATTTTTCTGAATCTGCCTGACTTTTGCTTCAGTTTCTTTCACAAGATCAACACCGAAAAACCATCTTTCTCCCGGTTCTGACCAGTTTAGAGGAGTTCTGCACCTGTGACCATACAATGCTTCAAACGGTGCCATTTTTATACTCTCTTGATAACTATTATTATAGGAGAATTCTGCTAACGGTAAACATTCATCACATTGATCATGATAAGTGAGAGCACAAGATCTTAACATGTCTTCAAGAATTTGATTTACTCTTTCAGTCTGTCCTGAAGTCTGAGGATGATAGGCTGAGCTATGTATAACTTTGGTGCCCATTGACTTATGTAACTCCATCCAGAATTTGGAGACGAATTGTGGACCTCTATCAGATATAATGGTCCTTGGTACCCCATGAAGACTCAGAATCCGCTCAAGGTACAATTTTGCAAGTGTCACAGTAGAATGTTTCACTTTTACTGGAAGAAAATGTGCTAACTTGGTAAGTCGATCTATAATGACCCAAATTGAATCAAACCCCCTTGAGGTTGTGGGTAAACCAGTAATAAAATCCATGCCGATATCATCCCACTTCCAAGATGGAATAGGCAATGGTTGCAACATCCCTGTCGGCTTCAGACGTACAGCCTTCACTCTACGATAGGTATCACATCTGGCAACATACTTAGCAATCTCAATTTTCATTTTGGTCCACCAGAATCTCTGTTTCAAATCCTGATACATCTTATTACTCCCTGGATGAATAGAAAACCTTGTACTATGTGCTTCATCAAGAATGAGCTGACGTAACTCTAGAACCTTTAGAACTACTAGCTGGTTCTTGAACCACAACACATCTGTATCATCAATACTGAAATCTATTTGTGGTCCTGTTCTAACTTTTTTCTTTGATGTGAGCTATTCCAGAATTCTTTCTCTCAGCAGATACAATCTGATCTTTGATTGTTGATTCCACAGTGACATTGGTTAACTAACCTTGTTGGACTATTTCAATATTCAACTTTTCTAATTCATAACATAAACTATAATCCATTGGTTTCACGGTCATACAATTGCAATGATTCTTTCTACTGAGTGCATCAGCAACAACATTTGCTTTTCCACGGTGATAGTGCACTTCTAAATCATAATCCTTTATTAACTCAAGCCACCTTCTTTGCCTCATATTCAATTCTGACTGAGTAAAGATATATTTCAAGCTCTTGTGATCTGTATACATGTGGCAAGTATTACCCAACAAGTAATGACGCTAGATTTTCAATGCATGAACTACAGCTGCTAATTCAAGATCATGTGTCGAATAATGCTCTTCGTGACGCTTCAACTGTCTCGAGGCATAAGCAATGACTCTACCTTCTTGCATCAATACACAACCAAGGCCAATACCTGAGGCATCACAGTAAACATCAAAGGGTTTTTCTATATCTAGCTGTGCTAAGACTGGAGCAATTTTCAGTGACTTCTTTAGAATTCTAAAAGCCTTCTCACATTCTGGAGACCATATGAACTTGGTTTGATTCTTCAACAATTCCGTGATTGGCTTGGCTACCTTTGAAAAGTCAGGGATGAATTGATGGTAATAACCCGCCATTCCTAGAAAACTTCAGACTTCATGAACTGAGATTGGTGGTTTCCAATTCAAAATATCTTTCACCTTACCAGGATGTACTGCTACTCCTTCGGCTAACAACACATGTCCTAAGAATTGTACTTCTGTTAACCAAAACTCACATTTACTAAACTTGACATACAGTTGATGATCTCTCAGACGGGTCAGAACAACTCTGAGGTGCTTAGCATGCTCTTCTTCACTTTTGGAGTATACCAAAATATCATCAATAAAAACAACCACAAACTTGTCAAGTTCCGGCATGAAAACTGAGTTCATCAGATACATGAAATGTGCTAGTGCATTAGTGAGGCCAAAAGACATAACTAGATACTCATACAATCCATATCGGGTAGTGAATGCAGTCTTTGGGATATCATCTGGTCGAATCTTGATTTGATGGTACCCCGATCGAAGATCGATCTTTGAAAATACCTTTGCCCCCGCAAGCTGATCAAAGAGTAGATCAATGCGAGGCAACGGGTACTTGTTCTTAATGGTTACTTTATTCAACGGACGATAGTCAACACACATCCTTAAAGTCTGATCCTTCTTCTTGACAAAAAGAGCCGGACATCCCCACAGTGATGAACTGGGTCTGATGAAACCTTTGTCGCATAACTCTTGCAATTGATCCTTGAGTTCAGCCAATTCATTTGGTGGTATTCTGTAAGCTCTCCTGGATATTGGGGTAGTACCAGGTTTTAACTCAATTACAAACTCTACATCTCTGTCCGGTGGCAAACCAGGTAGATCATATGGAAACACATCTGGAAATTCATAGACTACCGGTATATCACAAATCTCCTTCACTGAGGTTGCACATATCCTCTCAACTGCTCTCTTTGGAATAGGAAGTTGGATAAGAAGATGAGATTTATTATCTGGCAAGTTCAACCTTATAGTTCTGTGCAGTGCATCTATAATAGCTCCTCGTTGGTACATCCAATTCATACCTAGGATTACATCTATATCATGTTTCTATAATATTATCATTGAGGTAGGGAATATATGCCCACCTAACTCTATAGGTACGTCACGTACCATCTCCTTAGTACACAGTTGTCCCCCGGGCGACTAAATAAAGAAATCCTCTTGTGTTCCCAAAATTGGAATGTCATGCTTTGTAACAAAGGTGTGATTTATGAATGTATGCGATGCACCTGAATCAAATAACAATACTGTTGGATGATTAGCAACAGGGAACATACCCATCATAACAGGTTCTCCCTCTGGAATTGCTCTTGCTTGAGTGTAGAATACACGTCCTGTCTTCTTCTTCTCACCCTTACCCTTCTGGACATTCATATTGTTATTCTTGCTCTGAGGTTGTTGTTGTGGTGCGGGAGCTCTGGGATAATTGGGGTTATACTGCCTTGGATACGGGCAGTCCTTGGAGAAGTGGCCTAGCTTTCCACAATTGTAGCAAGGAAAGTTATGGGTTATTAGGCGCTGATTTCGAATACCAGGGGCATTCGGCTGCTGTAGATATTGCTGGGTTGCGGCAGGACGAATAAACGTCTGCGGCCGAGCTTGGTATTGCGGTGGACGATAAGTTGGGCGGAAATGATTCTGAGGGTGGTAGATAAACTTCTGGTGCTTCTTAATGCCGCCTGACGGGCTAGACAACACTTGCTTCTTTTTCTTTGACTCTTTGTGAAGGCGGGACTTCTCTTCTAACACGATAGCAACATTGACTATTTCATGATATGTAGCATTATAGCAGGTGACCAATGCTTCCTGGATCTTGGTACTCAAACCCCTCATGAAACAACTCTTCTTCTTTGCATCGGTGCTTACATACTCGGCTGCATACTGGGACAGATGATTGAATTTGCCCACATACTGTAGAACTGTCTGGTTTCCCTATTTCAGAGAGAGAAACTCTTCTAACTTCATGGCCATGACACCATCTGGGATGTAGTGTGCTCTGAAAGCATCCCGAAACTCTTGCCAAGTGACACGGTAGCCAGTAGGCTGTGCGGCGACCAGATTCGCCCACCACGCCCCTGCGGCACCTCTGAGCTGTTGTGCTGCAAACACGGGTTTCTGGTACTCTGTGCACTGAAGAAGTTCAAACTTTTGCTCCATTGTTCAGAGCCAGTCATCCGCCTCTAGCAGCTCATTTGCCTTTGAAAACACTGGTGGACGGGTATCGGTGAAATCCACATAAGTGGTTTCTCCTCCATTATTACGGCCTTGACGACCCTGATTTCTATTCTGATTCTGAGCCAACAGAGTAGTGGCATTAACCAGTGTGGCAATAGCGTCTGCCAAAGTAGGTGGGAATGGTGGGGGATTTGGAGCATTGTCCCCATCCTAGGAAGTTCCAGTACCGTCCATCTGTTGTACACAAACCATGTTTATTTACATCGCTTTATTGAATTAAAAAGCAGTTAGTACAATACTAGTACACACATCAAACTTATCTTACACTATTTTATTACAAACTTGCTCGTAAGCAAGAAACTACCCACTAAGGTTCTTAGAAAACAGGAAAGGCTACTATATTACATAACCATCCATTTCAACACCTCACTCCTCATCATCATCACTGATCACAATCTCTCCATCCTCACTCTCTAGAGCACTTGCACCAGTGACATGACTTGCACCATCCCCACTTTCCATCATGGGTTCATTTTCTTCCGGATCCTCTTCCTCGTTGTCCTCTCCACTAGGAACAACCACGGCACCGACATCATCTTCTACTGCGTGGGGCTGATGATTGGGATTCATCAGATCATGTAGCCTATGAACTTCCTCATGCAGAATTGTGTTGTACTGCTCCAGGTGTGTCACATAAAGCTCCAACTCTCGAACACGGGCCCTGGCTTCTGTCTCCTTTTCCAGAGACTCATTTTGGAGCTGCTTCCAAAAATGCATGTTGCGCTTCAGTCGCTCTACCTCTGATGTAAGCCTTGCAACCTCTGATTGTGAATCCGGGTTCGGATTGCGGCTACTGCTTGCTCCATCACCTCTGGTGACCAACTGATGACGTGGCACTCCTTGCGGACCAGTTTTCTTGCAAGGAGTCATCTTCACACGTGCCATCCTAAAGCAAGACAGAATTAGAACGATGAGAATAGATGGGAGGGATCTAAAGGTTAGCATGAATAGGATTGAACCTTACTTAACCCAAACCACTTTAAAAGGGAAGGTAACTTAAGCAGGTTAATTAAACATGATGCATGGATCGTACTTACGATCTAACAGAAAAGTTTAAGTAACACATGCAATAACATTTGTAACATAGGGCACTATAACATGATACTTCACTACAAAGCTTTCAAATATGATCTAAGAAAACTACAGAGAATAGATTAAGATAAGCAAAAGCAATTTGGACCAAAATATCAATATTAAGTTTGTTCGATCCAACTCATTTTGAAGTTTTGCACAGTAATACTACAATAACTCTAGTAATTATGCTCTGGTACCAGCTATCACAGAACCTCCTAATTATGATGGCCCACATGTACCTATCGTTGTCATAATGACCTCTGACACCCGTACTTATGTTCCTCATAACTTAAAAGGCCTGCTTTCCTCCGAACAGGATCCAATCACAGGAGTATTGCAATATTACAACAGTTTATTCAAAATACCAACAGAGTAAAGTAGCGGAAGTCTTACAATAACTTAAGTTTACAAACCAGTTTCCAAACCTCAAACCTTATGTAGCATTATTACAAACCAGTAGTAGAGAAGTATCGGTAGTAACTTTATTACAAGCACACAAACGGGATGCCTTGCCCAGAGGCCACACAGTCTACTCGTCGTCACTTTCTTCAGCCACAACGGTCAAGCAACAAGGCTCAAAGCAGACTTGTTCATGAACCGCACCTGCAACAAGGGGTTCGACAAACCCTGAGTACGAGAGTACTCAACAAGACTTACCCGACTAAGAAAAAGACTCCAAGGGCATGCTAGCTTTAGGGAATCAAGGTACGGGTATTCTAGAATCAAATTTTCTTTTGTGGAAAAGCTTACTAAAGTAAGTCCTTACCTTCAATATTTTACTTTTACCATTGATGGTTCATTAACCAACTCTAGGTGATCCTAATCTAGATCAAAGTAATTCTCATCAAGACCTTTCTCATTCTTTCTTTCAATTCTAGTTCTTTAACTACGATGCAGGACAGGTGATCGAGTCTCCATAACCGAGGAGCAAC
The DNA here is from genome assembly GCA_022457205.1 of Saccharum spontaneum. Taxonomy (NCBI): domain Eukaryota; kingdom Viridiplantae; phylum Streptophyta; class Magnoliopsida; order Poales; family Poaceae; genus Saccharum; species Saccharum spontaneum. The sequence continues at coordinate 34,229,552 of CM039610.1, read as the reverse complement.
GACGATTCAAACCGATTATACCCAGCTGGGGATCCCTAACTTCACGACATATGTAGAATCAAATCTTGCATATATCAACCCTCATTTAGATCTCCCAAAACCAGAACGTGTCCATCGCCACCCGAGAGTATAGTACTCCTCGAACCCGGCCCGATTCTAGCCCCGAGGGTACACGCTACTCTCGCCATCTCTCCACTCCCAGTGTGAGGTTAGACATTCTCGAAATGGAATCACCAACATTTTGGGCTTACCCAAGGCATGAGGCTAGTTGCAAAGTCTCAAAACACAAGCGGGCCATACAACGGACGGTCCTTAACTGACAAGACGGAAACACTACATTGAGACTCCTTTCTCAATGCATGTTAGCAGTGGCCAAACCACCCGCCCGATCTTTCAAGTTCATTATCATATTTCAATATTCATTAAGTATGCCGTCATGGCCATGTAAACATTTCATTTAAAAGCTTAACTCATAAGCATAGCGAAGCATACTACGCATTTTCAGTAAAACAGGTATCAAGGTTGATATCACAATAATCAAGGATGATAATGCAGCAATTAGGTTATCACTCAACTCCTAATTACTTAATGCAGTAAATTATAGTAATAATAATAAAGATTTGTAAAACTCAAGGTAGGGTTTAAATGCACCGGGGCTTGCCTTGTTTTGAAGAGACGATTGACTCGGACTCAAAGACTCCGACTTCTAGTCCGGAACCCACCGACGACAACTCTTCTCCGGAGGCTTGCTCGGCAACTTCGACTTCCTCGAAAGCAGAAACTACACGAGTATATAATATGCTTCAACATGATGCTCAATGATAAACATGATGCTTGATGATGATATGCCACGGTTTATGACTTGAGTACAATTTTCCTTCGCGGTACAGTCGCAAAATAGTAAAACCTACTAACTAATAGCGATTACTTAAGCAATACTAGCTTTTATTACCAAGTATGTTACTAACGAGCTCAAACATAAACTTAAGGTGCCAAAGATCACCAAGGATTAGTGACCTAAGGACATCACTCAATCAAAAGGGCACACAACACTTAAAGTTATCAATTTAACATTTATTTAACATTTAATTAATTAGGGCATAATTAATATTTGATCAAACTTCATCTAAACAAGCTTAAACTTTTTCTATGGATTAATCATGACCTAAAATAGTGTTAAAATAAATTTCATGACTTTTGGATTAATAATTTAATTATTAAAATTCATGGAAGTTGCATTTAATCTTTAATGTAACTAATTAAATATTCTACACAAAATAATCAAATTTAGCATGTAATATTTTTCCTAGGTAGTTTACACCTTGAAAAGCTTACACCAAATTTTTCATGATTTTTGGAGCTCTACACAATTTTTAATGAAATAAATAAACATCAGTACTATTCACATTTTGGAAAAAGAAAAACAGAAACCAAACCGGGCCGACATCCCTTCCTCTCTCTGGCTCGGCCTAGCCGAACGGCCTGCTCGCACTCGCCCACGTCGCGCGCTCGCACCTGTGCCCGCGCGGCCCAGCATCGCGCGCGGCCCAGCAGCCAGCCTAGCCGCGCCCGCGCCCGCGCTCCCTCTCCCTCTCTCGCTGACATCCCAACCCCACCTGTCATCCCCTTCCTCCACTCTCTCCTTCTCTCCCGTGACCCAGCCATGCCCGCACGGTGGCCGGCCGGCGATCACGGCGTCGGTCGCCCAACCAAGCTGCTCAACGGCATCTACACTTCACCACGAACCCGTTTTAACACCTAACGGCTACGCTGCAGCTCCGGAAAGACCTTCCCGACGGCCATGGCGGACCGGCTGCCACGGTGACCGACGTCCCGGCGATCCACTATGGTAGCAGCTAAAGCGAAAGCACAGGGAGCATCAGGAGCTTACAGCGGTCGCAGTGAAGCCACAAGGAGGCGCTGGGAGGCGGTGGAGGGTGCTGGCCACTTGAGGCGGCTCGGTCCCCGGAGTTGGGCACGGGAAACGGTGGCTACGGTGATTCAGGCGAAATTAGGCTAGCTCAGGTGGTTCATGCGGTGCGCGAGGATGAGGCGAGCGTGATGGCGTGCTTTGCGTGGCTGGAGGTGGCTTGACGGCGGTAGCGGCGAGCGGTGGAGCTACGCAGTGGCGGTGGCGAAAACAGGGAAGAAGAAAACGGTTCACTGTGAACTCGTCATACTTATAGGCAACGGCCGTGCCAACAGCGCTAGAAGGCGCGCGTCATCGCGCTGGCGGCCGAGGGCGCGCCTGGAAGCTGGCCGAAGGCCACGGTGGTCGGCCGGCGCCCATGCTGCGCGATGCCCGACGGCGATTGGTCGACTACTGTAGCTCTTCCCCCCCCCATTTTGAATTTTCAAACTATTTTCTCAAATTAGTTCCAAATTCAGGTAATAACTTGAAAAATTCCCAAGATATGAAATATTCAGAATTTCAAGCTCTACAAGTTTTGTATTGAACACTTTTTCAAATTCGAATTGGATTTTGAAATTTGAGTTTAAAGTCAAAAGGGGACACTTTTTGGAAATTTGGTAATTTAGAAATTACTTTGGATTTTGTATTGAAACTTCAAAAACTCCAAACACCAAAGTTGTACATCTAGCTAAGGCCTACAACTTTGCTATTCAACACATTTTCAAATTCTACCTCCATTTTGAAATTTGAGTTTGGGGATAAAAAGGGGTCAAATCTGAAATTTGCTTATTTTCAAAATTGCTCCACATTTTACACTAAAACTTTGAAAACTCAAAAAACCAAAGTTGTAGCCCTTGAAACGTTCTACAAACTTGGTTTTGAACTTTTTCCCAAATTTTGCTTAGATTTTGAATTATTTAAAAACGGGTAAAATAGGGTTTTCAAATTTAGGGTTTTTGGAGGAATTTTCAATTGAATTTTGTTGCTACCTTAATTAGTGATTACTTAATGATCAAACCATCATCCAAGAGCATCATTTGGACAAGCATGACATGGTTGACCAAATACCACTCTTGGTTGACCAATTTAGCTTTTGAAACTCTTTTAACATTTCCCCAAATTTGAATTTAAATTCGAATCGAAAAACTTGTGACAAGTTTTTGGATTCCAATTCAAACTCAAACTTGGAGCTTCATTTTATGTGTTGTACTTGAGCTCATACCCTACACTTGGCACTAGTGTGTAACACAGTCACACACCTCAAATTACGCAGGGCATGGACTAAGTATTTGTGGTGGCATTCGAAATTAGAGTTTTTGGTTCGGACCACACCACTGAGAAACACCTAAAATCTAGAAATGTAAACTCATTTTAGTTAATGCATACAGAGTTGACCTAAACACGGATGCTTTGCAATGCATTATGATGACGTGGTAGATTAATTAGCAGCTATAACACCCGGGGTGTTACAGCAGCCAATTATGCTAATTTGGTTTCTACCTTTTTATTGTGATTAAGTTGATCTTTCATAGTAGAAGAAAAGTCATCCAATTTTGCATTTATGTCCTCTAAAATTTGATCATTAGAAACAAGCTTCTTAACAATATTATCATTAATCCTAGTTTGTTCTAAGATTAAATCTCTCAAAGGTGGTTGTTTAGAATCAAATTGGAAGTTTTGCTTGAGTACTTACCTTGATAAGTGGATTGTTTCTATTGATTCCATCCTTACTTTCGTTGAGTGGAAGAGTTGTTGATGATGTTTGCATTTTTTGGATCATCTGAGAATTCTATCCCCAGATACTCTCCACATCTGTTTTGAGTATTGAATGCATCTTGAATAAACTGACGATCTTTCTTGTACTTAGCTCGTTGATCAAGCCAATCCAATAGTACATCCATCTTCGATGATAATACACACACTTCTTCTAAAACTTCTTCAATCTGACGAGAATGTTGCATATTGTCTTGTTTCCAGCTCTGATTCTCAGCTATCTTGTCCATGACAGTTTCAGCTCTTGAAAGAGTTAGTGACATGAATGATCCTCTAGTAGTGGCATCTAATTGCTCATGATTCCTCTGAGTTAATCCATGATAGAATCCTTGCATGAGCAACCAATCCTCCATTCCATCGTGTGGGCATCCTGAGATGTATTCTTGAAAATGTTCCCATGCCTCTGGAATGGTTTCTCCTTTTTGTTGCTGGAAGTTACAGATCTTTCTTCTTAAGGCATTGGTTGTGCCTACAGGGAAAAATCTTAGTAGAAAGGCCTTCGAAAAGTCGTCCCAAGTGTCCATATTGTTTTTGTTGGCGTAGAACCACTGCTTCGCTCTTCCCTCCAATGAGAACGGAAATAGACGAAGGAGTATGATATCTTGGTCAACGTTTTTGATGTTGATGGTGCTTCCAATCTCTAGGAAATCCTGTAGATGAGCATTAGCATCTTCTTGTTCCTTTCCACTGAATTTAGTGGCTTGAACCATGTTGATAAGGCTTGGCTTGAGCTCAAACTCGAGGTTGTTTGTCTAAAATTTTGGTCCAGTGTGAATGTTCCCAATACTTGGAGCAGAGAACTCAAGTAAAGTATTTTCAGCCATAGCTTCACTACTGGTATTGATCCTCCTTGGTTGGGTTGATTTGTGATTGAAAATTGATGAGTCACAACCGAACCTGTATTAACTTGTATAAGATATGAACAAAAACAAAACAAGGGTAAGCCTGCAAAGACAGAGGTACTGGTTCTGATTTTTATCTATAAGCATCTACTTGATTAATCTTTCTGATAGCCATTAAAAATTTCCTGAAGCTCCCCGGAAACGGCGCCAAAAATGCTTGTTGACATTTCTTAGCATCACTTGAGTTAAGTTGTCATCCCTAACATGATACTAGAAATGTGGTTGTACTTATAATCATGACACTTACACAAAATATAGAAATAAGGTTATCCGCAAGCGCACAGATAAAATACACCCGTTGTAGCATTTCACCCAGGAATGTTCTAGGTATCGTTATTTATACTTTACCACTGGGAGCTTAACAGGGTTTAAAATGAAAGAATGATATGACTAGAAAGAATATCAAATATACATACTCATGATAAAGATCAAATAACCACTCTTATCTTTACAGGGGTAAGACAATAGATAAATGATAGATATAAAATAAGATAACAATGGGTATTCCAGAATAAGAGAGAGACTCATAAATCAAGTAGAGCTAATCAGGAGATAAGTTAAGAGGTAAGAATCCTAAGTTATTTCATATTTACCAAGTATTTTATTCACTCTAGTATATACACTATCATTTATAGCATAATCAATCCTTCATCTATGCATAAGGAACATTACTAAGGAATATCAAGAACAGAGCAATCCTTTCCTTGTAACCAGGTTCTACTTGGCCTATATTCGGGGAGTGGGCTATATAGGACTCAACAGGAATATCACACCCGTGATCTACCACTTGATGTCCCGGAATATAGGGTGCATTCGCAGGTAAATTTAATATAAGCACCACGCCTACATCATATCTACCACCTAATCCAATCCGAAATTGAACTAAGTGCTTTGCGAACATATGCATAAAATCATTATTAATCATGACTATATCAAATATACAACTAGAATAAACTAAGAATGAAATAAATAGAAACATAATGATATTATTGAAGTAGCAAAAAGTCTAATAATGAGATTACAATATAATTACCAAATCTCCCGACGGTGATCTAGAATCCTGAGCAACGCCCAACTCTTCTTATATCTAGCTAGATCTAAACCCTAAACTTGAAGTAGAGCTCTAATCTCTCTCTGGAAACCCTAATTCTAATCTTTTCTTGACCTTATGATGATGGATGCCTCCGGGGGGTCTAGCTCTAGTTATATAGTCCTGTAGGACGAACCACAACCCTCGGATCAAACCGACTTGAATCAAGGGTCATAATACGATGTAGAGGTCGGTTGGATTGCGTCACGCGAAGGGGAAGGCTATTGGCCTCTGGGCCAGGTCGGCCGGCCTGAGGGGGGGGGTCAGGCGGCCTCCTCTGGTGTCCTCTCGGTCTCCGCCTTGGTCCCGTGCCTTCTTGTGCCTTCTAGAGTCTTCTGGTGTGTCCTTTCATCACGATCAAGTTTCGTGGCGTTTCATCAGTTTAATCCTTATTTTCTTTCTCTCTGAATAATCCCTGTAGAAAAAGTAATTCACCAAAACTCATGAAAATTATTAGTAATAACCTCCTATGTTTCTATTGGTGATCATTTTCTTGCACAAAGTTGACGGTTTGTGATAGGTGATAACTACCGTCAACAATAGCACGTAGGATAAGGTTATGAAGGAAGAGCAAGCTCTGTTCTTAATCTCCCTTAGTAACATCCCTTATGTGTAGATATGAAGATGATCTTAGCAATGATTACTTGGTGTAATTGCACTAATCAATGTATGCTTTGACTTGTAATTAAGAATGACTTAGGAATTATTCCTCTAATATTCTACCTGACCATGCTAATGCTATAGAATAGAGTACTCTGAGTGATTTATCATATTTGATCAATACTTATCATATATATATATATATATATATATATATATATATATATATATATATATATATATCTTATCCTATGACTTACCCCTGTTGTGAGTAGAATATTCGTTATGGTTTACTTCTCCATCAATAGTATATGTTATCAATACATGTCCATACTAGACCTTCCCTGTGGTAAAATATAAATAATGATACCTGGAATACTCTCGGGTGAAGTGCTACAATGGTATAATTATCTGTGCGCTTGCAGATTTTCTTTCATTCATATCTTTATATTCTTTCTAGCCACATAAAATGATAAAGAACTACTTAGCGTTATTCTAGTAGTAATGCTAGATAGTACCATCAAACATCTCTGGCATCATCATTAGGGATGCCAACCTAGTATAAGTAATGCTAGGAGATGTAGGTATATAATAGGTGGCTACTAAAACAAGTGACAAGTTAATAAATACCAACAAGTATTTCTGGCGCCATTGTCGGGGAAGGTACCTAGCAAAGGAAGTATTGATAAACTTATATTATTTGATGTGATCGAAATAACCATTGACCTCTGCTCAAACAGGCTTACCATTGTTTTGTCTACTTGTGTATCTTATGCAGGGTAATGTATGACTAGTTTTGACCTTCCAACAAACTATGTTGATCCAAAAGCTTTAATCAGGAGAACTAGAGCTAAACTCAAGAAAGTTTCAGCTTTAGAGTCAGAAGACAAACAGATAAGGCGAAGCTTAACACCAGAATTTAAAGCTATGGCTGACAAGACTCTTCATGAATTCTCTGCTCCAACCACCATCAACATCCATACTGGACCAAATGTCAATGTTGGAGACAATGGATTCAAGCTCAAACCAGCTCTCATCAACATGGTGAAAGCCAGCCAGTTTTGTGAGAAGGCACATGAAGATGCGAGTGCACATCTCCAACACTTTCTGGAGATTTGCAGCACTTTCACCATCAAAGGAGTGACCAAGGACACTATACTACTCTATCTCTTCCTATTCTCACTTTTGGGGAAGGCAAAGTAGTGGTTCTACGCCAACAAAGATAGAAACACCACATGGGATAACTGCTCCACTGTCTTTCTAGCCAAGTTCTTTCCCACAGGCAAGACCAATGCTCTGCGTCAGAGAATCTCAAGTTTTTAGCAACAACATGATGAATCTATCCCCGAGGCATGGGAACGCTTTCAAGATTACATATCAGAATGTCCTCATCATGGGATGGAGAATTGGCTACTCATGCAGACTTTCTACCACGGGTTGCCCAGTAGTACCCGTGAGACTATGGATGCTACTGCTGGAGGTGCAATCTTGTCACTAACACTTCTAGCTGCCACAGCTCTTGTAGAGAAGATGACCTCCAACCAAGGTTGGAATGAAGAACATGTTCAGACTCGCAAGAGAGGTAGAGGTATGCATCAACTCAAGGAGGTAGACACGCTCTCTGCCAAGATGGACCTGCTGATGAAGAAGCTTGAAGACCAAACCGATGAGAAGAAAGAACTCATGCACATTAATGATTCTCGCATAACATGTGAAGAGTGTGGAAACACTGGGCACTCTGGGAACAACTGCCTTGAAATTCAAGAGGATGTGAACTTTGTCAACAACAACAACTACTACCGTCCTCAATAGAATCAAGGATGGAACCAGCAACAGAGGCTGAACTACCAAGGTAACCCTCAAGGTAATAATTATAACTTCAATCAACCACCCTTAAGAGAATTAATTGCTGGACAATCTAGACTTATGGATGGATTATCTAAGAAGGTAGCTACCAATGATAAAATCCTAGAAAATATAAGTAACAGAATGGATAGCTTTGCTTTTGCCATTAAGAACCAGCATAGCTTTAATAAAATAATAGAATCACAAATAGCTCAGCTGGCGGCTACTGTTCCTCCATCCAACAAAGGTAAGATTTTGGGGCAACCGAAAGATTTAGAAACTACAAATCTTGTCGATATTCACAATGCAGCTTACTACTACACGGAGCCATCAATGGGAAGGTGGATAGATTATACCCTTCCCAACAAGAATGGTGATCCAGGGAGACCTATCATCCCTACCTCCATTGGACCTCACAATTTCTAGGAAGTTGTCTGTGATTTTGGAGCAAGTGTCAACATCATGCCAAAGGTAATGTCGGGTATCAATGATCCCCATGCCCGAAGACGATGCTAAGAACTAGCCTTTCGGTAGATCAGGAACGTAATCGCGACCCGAGCTGACCCTTTAGTAAGGAAAGTCTCACCCTGACCAACCTCAAAAGTGAGGGCTCCGCTTTGCTTGACCCCTTGGGCACAGGCCCAGCCATGCCCGACCCCCAGGGGAAAGCTCCGCCTCGCCCAACCCTGGGAGCACAGGGTCTGTCTCGCCCGACCCCTTGGGAGTGGAACCGCCCCGCTCAGCCCGGGGGCCACGGGGTCGGCCTCGGGCGTGGGCTCCCATGGTGGCCCCCGCCACCCCAACCACCACGAACACGGGTGGTGGGCCCCCGACCATGCCCCTAACGCTAGAGAGGGGGCGGGTGCATCTCGACGTGACCAGCGGCCGCTGCAGGCTATACCTAGGCACTCATGTCTCCAACAGTGCCGGGCGGGCAGGCACTGTGCTGTTCGATCCCTGTGCTACTCCAAATTAGGGGATTAGTCAGCCATATCGCATGACAGGGAAGGACGAGGCAGCGCGATCAAGCAGCGGCGCCTGCCTATAGCATCAGTGACAGACGGGGGAATCATGACCAAAACAGCGACACCCAACTATAGCGCTGGGGATGGACATGACCACAGCACGCGCACACCTCCATTGACGTATGTAGGAGGGCGGTGCAGCTCCGGGGCTGTCTACTCCATCGTTTCTCTCTTTCTTCTTTCCACTCTCTCTCTCGCTCTTGTACCCCGGGTCCTTCCCTTGACCTATAAAAGGGAAGGCTGGGTGCCCCACAGGAGGGGGATCCTTTTTTTGACCAACGAAAGGCACTTCAACTCCACTTTACGTCCACCAGAGACCCGGGAGCTCATCCCTATGTCGACCGTTTGTAACCCCTACTATAGACCCAAGTGTAAGTAACACGAGCAGCTCGCCACTGGACATAGAGACATTCAACCCAAACCAGGGTCCTCTTTGCACACCATCCCAGCCCAAACGCACAATCATAGAAATTTACTAGCCATTGATTCCAAACACCAACAGTTGGCGTGCTAGGTAGGGGCCTTTGCACATTTTGTCGCTTTCATCAGGCTTCGGATGGCCAGCCACGAAATCGACTGGACCCTGGGTGCACACATGCGCTTCGGGAGTCTAGACTTCATCATCAACATGGAGGGAGAGCTAGTGCAAGCTATCATGCCTGCTTAGTCCCCTCCCCCACTGGCCTCGACGCGATCATAGAGGCTCTCGACGAGCTACAGCTGGGCGCTCCAGAGGCCCGTGCCCCAGAGTGCGACCAGCTCCTCGACTTCGACTTCGGAGGGTTGGAGCACCAGCTCGCCATGTACCTAGGACCTCACCCATCCTAGGAGGACCTACGGGCTCTCACCTTCTCCTTTGTCAACATCATGATGCAGCTCGCTGGTGGAGAGATGCTCTCCCTGGACACTATGACCCAAGGCACCTTGATGGCATTCCCTTACGGTTTGCGCAACACCGCGCAGATCGTCGAGAGCCATATGGCGCAATGCTCTTGTCCGCCACCCACGAACAACAAGTTCGTGGGTATGGCTGACTACGTCGTGGAATCAATCCACGATCTCCTCGCAAGCGATTCAGAGACAATATCCGATTCTGCCTCTAGCTAGGGGAGTTACCACCCCTCGTGCAAATGCTTCATGGCGGTGATCGCCGACGACACTCACCGAGAGGTGACCCCCGAGGGACGTCTCATGAGTGCCAATGATGGTACCTCTAATGGGGGAATAGGACTCCCCCACATCCTACCGATGGGCATAGGGCTATGGCGGACGCGGAGGTCCCGCCCCTCCCACGTATGAACTAGCTGCGGGAGCAGCAGCGAGAGCTCAAAACTGCACGACTCCATCTGGAGGAGGTGCGCGCGATGCTCGAGCATGAGATCACACAACACCATGATGAAGTGCGCGTTCGGGCCCGTGACGTGCATCGAAAAATCATTGAGGATGATGACGGGCTCCCATGCTTCGCCTAGGCAAGCCAGAATATAGCCACAGCGGCGGCTCTGCTCCGAGGGCTCTGAGAGCCTATGATGCCTGAAGGACGCCAGGCGTAGCGTGAAATATGCGCTCTGCTCGAGCACGTGGCAGTGCAGCAGGTAGAAAGCTCAGCGTCCTAACGACACAATGCCAGCCAACGTGCGTCGTCGGCGCGACACGACAATGATGCGCCTGTCCTCCAACCCCCTCACGGCGGGGAAAGACCTGCCGGAGACCATGGCAAGGCCGCATCCATCCACCAGCCGGCGCGCAATGGCTGGAAGGCCATCTCGACCCTGGTGCATGACCGACTCGGCCACCACCATGACGCACGTGACACTCTGAACGCCCGCAGGCACGAGTGGGAGGAGTAGAGAGGAGAGGCCGGCCACCGCTACAACTCTCGCCACGGTGGCCGCTACGACAGTGGCGAGGATAGAAGCCGGAGCCCCCCCATCACCGGGGCCCCAGGTTTTCAGCCGACACATCCTCAGTGCGCCGTCCCGGCACGGTATCGCCCACCGGCGAACATTCAGAAGTACATCGGAGAGACGAACCTAGGCCTATGGCTTGAGGACTACCAACTTTCTTGTCAAGCCGAAGGCATGGATGGTGACGCGTTCATCATCCGCAACCTCCCCCTGTACCTTGCCGATTCGGCACGTACATGGCTGGAGCATCTCCCGCCCAATGAGATTAGATGTTGGGCGGACCTTAAGGAGATCTTTGTGGGTAACTTCCAGGGCACCTATGTGCGCCCTAGGAACCCCTAGAACCTCAAGAACTATCAGCCGAAGCCGGACGAAACTCTCCGTGAGTACATCCGACGCTTCTCTCGATAGTGCAATGAGCTGCCTAATGTCACCGATGCTGACATGATTGGGGCCTTATCAGGGACCACCTATGAGTCCTTGGTCCACAAGTTGGGATGCAAGTGCCCACGGACTACCAAGGAGCTCCTCGACATCGCCACCAGCCACACTTTGGGCAAGGAGGCAGTCGGAGCAATTTTTGACCGTGCTAGAGGCAAGGCCAAGCGGGACGAGGACGCCAGCAAAGGCACCTCTAACCACTCGAAAAAGAAGAAGAGGGGCAAGCAGTAGTTCAAGGATTTGCTCGTGGCCACCGCAGAATGCAAGGGCAAGAAGGTGCCCGCCGAGGGCACCCCAGATCACTTTGAGAAGATGCTCGAGGGACCCTGCCCTAACCACGCCTACCCCATGAAGCACGCCTACAAGGACTATGGGCTTATGAAGAAGTTCCTGTCCAAGGGACCCAAGAAGGGGGATGGGAAGAAGAAGCCTGACCTCCCGGGGGATGACGCCAAAGAGAAAGAGGACACCTTCCCGAAAGAGATGGCTACCTCATGATCTTCAGCGGGCCAACGGTGTATGATTCCAAGCGCTGGCAAACACTCACGCGCCATGAGGTGTATGCGGCTGAGCTGACCACTCCTGCCTTCCTCCGATGGTCAAGGTCCGCCATCACCTTCGATCGCTCTGACCACCCGAACAGCGTTCCGCATCCGGGTCGGTATCGACTCATCGTTGATTCGATCATCGACAAGAAGCGCCTTAGCAAGGTGCTGATGGATGGGGGTAGCAGCCTCAACATCATGTATGTCGAGACGCTTGACACCATGGGAATGAACAGGTCACGCATCTGACCAACCGGGGCGCCTTTCCACGGTATCATGCCGGGGGAGCAGGCCAAACCCCTCGAACAGATTGACCTGCCCGTCACTTTTGGGGACAAGTCCAACTTCAGGACTAAGACCCTCACTTTCAAGGTGGTCAGTTTCCACGGAACCTACCATGCCATCCTAGGACGACCATGCTATGTGAAGTTCATGGCCGTCCCAAACTACAAATACCTAAAGCTGAAGATGCTAGGCCCACATGGGGTCATCACCGTCGGCACCTCCTTCCAACGTGCTTATGAGTGCGACCTAGAGTGTTGCGAGCTCATCGCTGCAACCATCGCCTCCGAAGAGCTCGCCGCCACCAGGGTGGCGACGGTGGAGGAGGTGCCTGTAACACCCCAGGTGTTATCCTTACATAAGTGCACTTGCATTGCATGAGCATAAGCATTATTCATTCATACATGAGCATGAAACATACTAGTGAAACATATGAAACATATCTATGCAACATGTGAAACATGTATATATGAAATATTGCTTTGAAACATCTGAAACATTGCCTTAAAACATATGCAACGTACCCTTGTTATTCTGTGTTTCAATGTCTGTATGCTTGATTATCATGCTTGATAATGCAAGTGAGTGTTGAAGGTGCTTCTTTCATGTGTCTCACATCCCTCTCTATCTATAGTGGTCACTAGAAAAGTTTTATGAAGTTTGGAATCAAAAAGTCACATGAAATGATAAGTTATATCCTTGTGGGAATGGCTTTACTAAGTGCTTGAATTGCACTATTAAGTGAATGGAAACATAAGTCATCAACCAAACCTTGCACCTTGCCCAAATGACTCTAGATGAACTCTACAACAAAAGTCATAAAAGGTTCATATTGAGCAAATGCCTAGAAAATGCTCCAATGGATCAAAAAGGATAATTTCAGCTTTATTGTGATGCTACTTTGGTCAAAGTAGAACTGTAGGTTCTATACAAGTTTTGATGTTGGACCTTAAATAAAAGTTGTAGTTCATATTATGTAGAAGAAACTTTGTTTTTGGACAAAGAGCTAGATCAGCTTGGAAGTAAGTCAAACCGAGGCTCAAAGATTGAACTCAGTGCTGTTCTAAAGCTCCAAAAATCGGCTGTGTTGGAACTACAGTTTTCGGTTTTCAGTTTTCATGAAGCCATCTTTGGGGAATTTTAGTTTGCAAACTGAGCTGATCTAGCCCAAGATTCCTTAAGCAATATTGTTGTCCTCATGTAGCTCTCCCATGTTGACCACAGTGCCTCAAGTTAATATGCGACGTTTTGAGAGTTATGAAGGGACAAAAATGGTGTGTCAGGCGCATTTCTGAGGTGGTATTGTCAATCCTTATCTGAATTCAATTTTTGGTTTCCTGTACTCTCCTTTGAAGCTCCATATCTTTTGTTCTTGGCCGAGTTAGACCGGGATCCTTATAGCAATCTTGTTCATCTCACAAAGGTCTATAGCTTTTCCTCTAGTGCCATGATCGAAGGCCAGTCAGATCAGGAGTTAGAGAAGGACGAAGATGGCGGTTTCATGACTGTTTGAGTTGGCAGAGACTGCGTCATGGCCGACTGGTTGCTGATGCCGCTCGACGTGTGGCGCCCCAGCTCGGTCACATGCTCGCCACCTCACGGTGCTGGTCGATTTGGAAAGCCGAGCGCCCTCCCTTTCCTCATGCTCGCTCATTCTCTGTTTGCTCTCTCTCGCCTCTCTATCTCACACCACGGCAGATGAGCGAAGCTTGAGCTTCTGCTGCTTGCGTCTCCATCACCTTTGTGCCTCCTCCACCCTCGCTAACCAGCCTGCCGCCTTCCCTTTCACACCGCATCGGCACATCCTTCTCCGCTGCTCCAGCGCCAAAGCCGCCGAGTCACCCGCCTCTTGCCACCATGGCACCATGGCTAGGTTGCTCCAGGCCGTCCTAGCCTGCACAACGGCCACCCCTGAGCGTGCACTGGCCTGGGAGAGCTATGGTGTGGACGCTCTCCGCCGACGACCCTCCTTCCCCCGGAGCCGAGCTCTTCCCCGTCGTGCCCCTGTTCTGACTCCGTGAGGAAGAAGGAGGACCTAAATGCGAATAGAAGCTTTTTGCTGGTTCCAGTTGTGGATCCTGTGACTCTTATGAATAGTGCTCCTAGGGACCTATTCGTAGGAATTGTTATTTGTGGAAGGTCCAGGGACCTCGAGGCAACAATGTTTTCCTTTTCTTTTTCTGTTATGCATCAAATCAGCTAAACTTTGAAAATGCATAGTAAATCGTAGAAAATTTGTAAAATAGCAAATGATGACTTTTTGGAATCCTTGTGAAATTTTATATGCAGTAGATGTATAATTTTTCATGTTTTAGTTTAAAGTTTTAGCTATAAAAATAGATTTATGCAGTTAGGGTTTTAATATTAGTTGTATTTGTCTTTTTCATAGATGCAGATGTAGAGCTCCAAATGAAGTGAAATTTTTGGGGCATGCTACTCATGTGATGTTTGATGTGTGGTAAAAATTTCATGCTTGTTGGATGCAGTTTGAGTGAGTTATTGATTTATCTTGCTCTCACATGATTTCTTGCAATAGCAATTTGTCTTTTTCGTAGAGGCTGCTATGCTTATTCAAATGGCTTGAAATTTGTTTAGTATACTACTTGGAGCATATGTAAGCTGCTATAATTTTTGTAGAATTTACTGTATACTTTTGATATATGTTTATTATTTCACCTAATTCTCTAAATAAATTAAGAAAGGCATGAAAATAATTTATTTAGAGATAGGCATCATGTTTTCTAATGTTTTTAGGATGTGTTTCAACTGTTGGTAACTTCGGTTTTGCCCAGGCATAAGTTTGGATCATAAGTGAAATGAATTCTTGCTCTATTTTCTTAGAAATGCCCTTCTGGAACAGTTTCTGTGATTTTGTTAATTACACCATGCAAATGATGTTTGCTGCAAAACTTGTTCATAACAAAGTTGTAGATAACTCACTCATCTAGCTTGTATTAAATTTTCATCGCATTTTGCCAAGTGTTTTATGTTTTATGGCTGTTTAAAGTTAGGGTCCAGAACTTGCTACTCTCTGGAATTTCTGGACCAGATTTGAGAAATGTACTTGTTTTACCCTGTTATCTTGGGAATCATTCTGGGACATCTAAAGACGAATTGTAGGAAATTTCATATGCTTTCCAGAATGTCTTGATGCATGTCATTTGGAATTATAAAACTCCAGTTATGATTTAATGACTCAGCTGCTGCCTGTGTGTCTAGAAATTGGTAGTTTCTAGTTTTAGTTGTTTCCTTCACTTTACCTTGCTTTGCACGTTGCTAAGTGTGATTCATGTCTTTGGTGATGATTAAGTAATACACCTGAGACCTTGTGAAACTTATGTCATGCTTGGTGTTGCCTTCTTTGCTATCTTGGCATGATGAATTGTGCGATGTTTAAAGTAAGCAACGCGAAGTGCTTAAGTATGTTTAGTGTAATCTTGTGCTTGTCTTGCTTACTGTATTGATGCATTGTCTATTGCACTTCCATATATTCATGCACTTGCATCTTGCATCTCATCTAGTTACGTTAGATGAACCACGTGAAGGATGAGATATTGGAGCTGAACCCGAAGATGGTGTTTGATGGATCCATCCCGAAGATGGAAGGACCCTGGAGTGCTTGCCTGGAGTGGAGATGCCACCAAGACGGTGCAAGGTAACTGAACTGACTTGTGTCGGATCCCAAGCAAGCCCCAGAACATTCTAAGCCTCCTACTTTATGAAAGCAATTGAATATATATATGTTACATATGTATTGTTGCATTAAGTATAGAAGTTGTCTGTAACCCTTGCTGCATATATACCTTCTCCTTGTCCAGAGCACATACCTTGAATCCTATTCAGGTTTAGGATTGAGTAAATGCTTAGCCCTGCTTAGACCAGTAGAAGTCAGGTGATCTCCTATCACCTGCGAGACATAGGGATCTACTTAGTCACGGTTGGCTATATTTGCTATCGTGGAAAAGAACCATGTGTTAATAATATGAAAGGAGACCGGACGGGATGACGATAGTGAAGCAACAAGGCATGGAGGTCTTGGGTGTGGATCTATCCCCGTCTGTGTCGATTAAGGACTGAAGCATGGAGTCTTGTCTAATCATGTGGAACGCATGCCTCTCTCTTAGCTGGTCGGACCGGAGTGTCTGACCGTGAATCCGAGTAACTCAACTCAGGCCGGGACACCGGCAAGTATAAAGTGCGCCTCGGATGGGAGCCAATGGCGTGAACCCAAGGGTAGGTGTTTAAAAGTCCTTATCGTCCTGGCAGATTTGGTATTCCTGAGAGTGCTGGCACTGATCGGGCCCACGAAGTTGGTCCCTGAGTTGTCCCAAAGGTGACCTAAGGCTACCATTGCAAAGTATGCCTGGGTGAGGGTTAGGAATATTTCCCTAGCTGGGTAGTAATCGATTTGAGTCACCGTCTCTCCCAATTAGTGAGAACTTGACTTAATGGTTCAGTAATGATGATGATGATGATAGCCTTTTTATACCTGATATGGTCATAAATGTTTGCACCTTAATTAAGTGGTTGCTATAGAAAAGCTACTAATCTAGATGACAGGTTAATGATTATTAACTTAATTCTTAAGCAATAAATGATTACTTATGTTACTTAAGCTTTTATGCAAAATATTGTCAAGCAAGCTCCACTTATATATCAGCCTTGCATACTCCTTGGTGTCACTTTATTTCTGGTTTATGATGGGTAAGTCTAGCTGAGTACCCCTCGTACTTAGGGTTTATTCCCACTTGTTACAGGTTGTGAATTATCATGGCTACTGTAAGAATTGGATGACTCCTGCCGTAGTGGAGTAAGATCATGGGCATGATCCTTCTGATTTATCTTGTCTCTAATGCTTTTGTTGGAAGTTGACCTTAGTACTGGCATGTATTTGAAATAAGGGTGTTGTTAGTTTCAAACTACTTTGCTTCCGCTACTTTTGAACTTGAGTTGTATTAACTCGGTTGAACTCCGGTGTATGTTGAACTACTTGTGAAATGGATGTAACATGTGACTCATTATGTTGAATCACTATGATCTTGGCTTGTATGTTGGTTGGTTTGAAATCCCTCATGATTTCGTTGGACTACCGGAGTTATATGGATTCAAGTATGACAATTTAATCACTTTGGTGATTGCTTTTGTACTTGTGCTCTTATAATTTGGGTGGTTCCGTGACAGCACCCGATTCCAAGCGGCTAGCATGCTCTTTTGAGCCCATGGAGAACACCAAGGAGATCTCCATCGACCCCGCTGGCTCCGACGACAAGCTACTGCGCATTGGCTCGGACCTTCCCCCCAAATAGGAAAGCGCACTCATCGACTTCCTCCGCGTGAACAGTGACATCTTCACATGGAAAGCCTCGGATATGCCGGGCATTCCGAGGGAAGTCGCCGAGCATGCCTTGAGGATCAAGCTAGGCTCCAAGCCGGTACAGCAACGTCTATGCCGCTTCGACAAGGAAAAGCGTAGAGTCATCAGCGAGGAGATTGCGAAGCTTTTGGCGGCTAGATTTATCAAGGAAGTATATCATCCCGAGTGGTTAGCCAATCCTGTTCTTGTAAAAAAGAAGAGCGGGAAATGGAGAATGTGTGTTGACAATACTAGTCTTAATAAGGCATGTCCTAAGGATCTGTTTCCTTTATTGTGCATAGATCAGGTAGTCGACTCGACCTCGAGTGCGAAACCCTCTGCTTCCATGACGCATATTCCAGCTACCATCAGATCATGATGACAGAGTCCGACCAGCTCGTGACTTCTTTTATCACACCATTCGGATCGTATTGCTACGTCAGCATGTCATTCGGATTGAAAAACATGGGAGCAACGTACCAACGATGTATGCTCAAGTGTTTTAGCGATCTCATCGGAGAGACCGTCGAGGCCTACATGGACGACATTGTAGTCAAGTCTAGAAAGGTTGACCAGCTCATGGTCGACCTCGAAAAAACCTTCAAAAAGCTCCAAGAGAACGGCATAAAACTCAACCCCGAAAAATGCGTTTTCAGGGTCCAAAGAGGTATGCTACTCGGGTTCATCGTCTCTGAGCGTGGCATCGAAGCCAACCCAGAGAAGATCACGGCCATTACTTGGATGGGTCTGATTCAGAATGTAAAGGGCGTGCAACGTATCATGGGATGCCTCATGGCTCTCAGCCTCTTCATATCATGCCTCGATGAGCGATGTCTCCCCCTTTACCGACTTCTGAAGAAGACCAACCGGTTTGTGTGGACGACCGAGGCTCAGGAGGCACTTGACAAGCTCAAGGAACTCTTGACAAAGGCACCAATCCTAGTCGCATCGGTTGAAAGGGAGCCACTCCTACTGTATATCACGGCCAACACACAAGTGGTCAGTGCCACCCTGGTTGTAGAGCGGGAAGAGGCAGGGCGCGCACTCAAGGTGCAATGCCCCATTTATTTCATCAGTGAAGTCTTGGCCGATTCCAAGACCCGTTACCCTCAAATCCAAAAGCTCTTATACGCCGTCTTGATCACCAGGAGGAAGTTATGGCACTACTTCGAGGCACAGCCCGTGATGGTAGTTACATCCTTCCCCCTTGGGGTGGTCATCCGAAACCGAGACGCCATGGGGAGGACTACCAAATGGGGACTCGAGTTGATGGGTGAAGGGATCACCTACGCCCCCATGGTGGCAATCAAGTCCTAGGTGCTAGCCGACTTCATCACAGAATGAACTGAGATCCAGATGCTGCCGATGACCATCGACTAGGAGTACTAGACAATGTACTTCGATGGCTCATTGATAAAGAAGGGTGCTGGCGTGGGACTCATCTTTGTCTCCCCTCTCGGTGTGCGCATGAGGTACATGGTCCACCTCTAGTTCCCCACCCTAACAATATGACCGAGTATGAAGCACTCATCAACGGCCTTTGCATCGCCGTTGAGCTTGGCATCTGACGGTTGGACATTAGGGGCAACTCACAACTCATCATCAGCCAAGTCATGAAGGAATCGAACTATCACAACCCCACGATGGCCGCATACTGCCAAGAAGTGCGCAAACTAGAGGACAAGTTCGAGCGCCTCGAACTCAGTCACATTCCCCAATGGCTTCACGAGGCAGCCGATGAACTGGCAAAGATGGCATCCTACCGAGATCTAGTCCTGGCCAGTGTCTTTGCTAGCGATCAACATAAGCCATCGGTCCATTTCGAGGAGCTAGGGCAGGCTGGTGATGAGCCACCCGCTTCAGGCTCAGGGGCTAGGGACGCTGACAAATCCCTCACCTAGAGCTCCGGGACCAACCTCCCGGTGGCCCCGCCTGACTCTGAGGTCATTGAAGTCGATGAGAAGATGCAGAGGCAGAGTCTAACCCTTCGATCGACTGGAGAACCCCATACCTCGATTGCCTTATCCGCGAGGTGCTCCCGTTCGACATGACAAAAGCACGACGGATTGCACGCCAGGTCAAGTCTTTCGTTGTCATCGGGGAAGAGCTCTACAAAAAGAGCCACGCTGGAATCCTGCTGCGATGCATCCCCACCGAGTAGGGGAAAGATGCTGCTAGATGACATCCACCATGGCTCGTGCAAACATCACATGGGGCCAAGGACCCTGGTTGGCAAAGCTTTTTGACAAGGCTTCTACTGGCCCACCGCAGTAGCTGACGCCGAGTAGATTGTTCGCACCTGCGAAGGGTGTTAGTTCTACGCCCGACAAACCCATCTACCAGCTCAAGCGCTCCAAACGATCCCTATCACATGGCCATTTGTGGTCTGGGGGCTCGATTTGGTCAGGCCCCTCAAAAGGGTGCCCAGGGGCTATATGCACCTGCTCATCACCATAGATAAGTTCATGAAGTGGATAGAGGCCTGGCCGATCGTGAAGATAAGGTCTAAGGAGGCTGTGAAATTCTTCACGGACATCATCCACCGCTTTGGGGTCCCAAACTCCATAATCACGGACAATAACACATAGTTCACGGGGAAGAAATTCCTCAGATTTTACGACGACAACCATATCAGGGTTGACTGGGCAGCCGTGGCACACCCCCGCACAAACGGACAAGTTGAGCGCGCTAATGGCAAGGTGCTCTAGGGCATCAAACCTAGGATCTTCAATAGAGTCAACAAGTTCGATGGGCGGTGGGTCGCGGAGCTTCCCGCAGTCCTTTGGAGCTTAAGGATGAACCCTAGTAGGGCCACGGGCTACACTCCCTTCTTCATGGTTTACGACATTGAAGTAGTCCTCTCAACTGACCTCGACTATGGGGCACCGAGGGTCATGCAGTACAGAGAGCAGGAGGCAAAGGAGTACCTTGAGGATGCCCTGGATCAACTTGATGAAGCCCACAATGTTGCTCTCCTCCACTCCACCAAGTACCAGCAAGCGCTACGCAGATATCATAGCCGTTCGATCAAGGGCCGAGCCTTCAACATTGGGGGCTTAGTGCTACACCTCATCCAAAGAAATAATGACTGCCACAAGATTTCTCTACCATGGGAGGGGTCGTACGTCATCGCTGAGGTGCTCAGGCTAGGAACATACAAACTCATGACCGCCGATGGCAAAGGCTTCACCAATGCTTGGAACATTGAGCAGCTACGTCGCTTTTACCCTTATATCATTTTCCAAGCCATGCATGTACATATGAGAAATAAGAATGAGGTTTCCGAAAAAAACACTATCTCTTATTCATTTTTTCTCTTGGCTACTAAGTAACGCCCGACCCTAGCAACACCCCGAGGTCAGCCCTTACTCGGGGGCTGGAAGGGAGCACATACATGCAAAGGCACCCCATGTTCGACCCCTTTCTACGTCAAAGATCTCAAAGATAGAGTCATAGAGAGACACACTAAGTAAAACTGGTCAGATCACAAAAAACCTACCCCTAGCGGCTACGGCACTCTCGCTCACTAGCGTAATCAGGATCTCTTGCCCGTGACTCAAACCTTGGGATCTTGATGACCAAACAGGAACAGACCGCGGCGACCTCTTATACATTTAAAAGAAAAGAATGTGTAATTGTTCATACGACCAACCCTAAAAACAAAATACTTATTCCAAATCATTACAAGTTTTCCGGTGTTTCGGCCTAAGCCTAACTGATTAGTTACCCCATTGGGCGAGGACTACGTCTGCCATCCTGTTTGCTAGGTCTTGCAAAAGGGGAGCCATGTCATCCTCCATCTTCTCTAGATCCTCATCTTCATAGCCAGGCGCATAACCTTGGCTCATCACTTCCATGTTGATAGTCTCTACATAGTGAGAGCGAGCGACGACGAAGGCACGATTGATGCCGACCTGAAAGGCGCCCCTTTCAAGCTCTCACACGCGTTCTGAGATGAGAGTTATGCGGACCACAAGCGAGCTCATTTCTGGTGGTTGAGGCACCCCAAGGTCGTGCCAGACTAGGTTGGCAGCGAGGCGCTCGTTGCCATATGCCACGGTCTCCTTCTGCAGGGCCTCCTTTACCTCAGTCAGCTCTTTTCTGACTCTGGGCTAGGCCCCTGACAAGCCTGACAGAGACACCCTCGGCCTCCAGCTTGTGGGCTCCCTCCCTCTCGAGGTCGCTTTGAACGAAGCTGACCCATTGCTGGGCACAGTCGCGCTCTCGCTGGGCCCCATCGTGCTCTGAGCGAAGCCTTGTCTTGGTCTAGCGTGAGTCGTCTCGCTCCTAGCGGAGCCGCTCGGCCACTGTGGCATCTTGACGGGCCTTAGTTTCTAGCGTGCTGACTTTCTCCTGGGCCGCCAGCCTCAGCCCTTTCTCCTTCTCGAGCTCGCCTTGGAGGTTGAGTATCTATTGGCAGGCCTTGGCATCCCGCTGACGCAGCTCGTCATGCTCCCTCACAACTTGCGTGGCCTCCCTATGGTCCTTGTGGACCCTCTCTGACAGGTCCAAGGCCATCATCTCTGCCTCCTTAGAGTGTCGATGGGCCTCTGCCTCCGGGTCCAAAGGTTGGCCACCTCCACGATGAGGTGGTCCAAGGCCTCCTTCTGCCGGTGAAGGAATAGAGACTTCTCCTGGGTGCGCACCATCAACGACTGTGGAGGGAACACGAGTCAAAACTGACGAAACAAAAAGCGGCAATCGGGGGCATGAGCGCGTCGTACCATGCAGGGATGGGTAGCACTGTTCAACCACTACTAACTTCTGACCTTTATACCACGCTTTTTTGTCACAACAGTAAGGTTTCGTTGCAACAAGGGTTGTTATCACAACGATTTTCACTTTTGGTTGCGATAGATTGGTTTTTTGCCATGAAGATTGTTTTGTGGCCATAAGTGTGGAGATCGTTGCAAAAAGTAAGTGTTATCGCAACAAATTATTGAATGGTTGCAATAAGTGATTAAAGTTGCCACGATTTGATTTGTGTTGCAGGCAAGTTTATTTTCGTTGCAATACTAAGGTGATATTGCAACTCTTTATTTGATGGTTGCAATAGCTCATCTATATCGCCACGAATATGTTCCGTTGTATATAATAGTCACTTGCGTTGCAAAAAATTGGTACATATAGCAACGAAAAAAAATAGTTCGTTGCGATCACTAAGGTTGCAACGATTATGGTTTTGTTGTATGTAGCAGTTTCGTTCATTGCAAAAAAGGTTATAATATAACAACGAAAAATTACATCGTTGCAATACCTAAGCCTTTCCACTTTAATGGTTACATAATTTTTCTTTAAAAAAATGACAACATGGGTTTCGAACCTGAGACCTCTTGGTGTTGAAAGTAAGCTCCTACCACTAGGCTACGTCTATGTTTGTGTTAGTAATAGCGAAAGTACCCTATATTAATTAATGTTGACCAGTTATATTGGAAAAGGATCTAATCTAATTTTACAGATCACGTAGAGGTCGTGGCCTGCAGCTCCTATCGCGGCTCCTTCTCTCCAGCGGCCTTTCTTCTTCCCCCACGCCCTGTCTCCTTGCGAAGAACGTTGTGGAGGCGCCCCCCCCCCCTATCCCTACAGCCAGCACCAGCAGCTAGCGCGGTAACGGCCTCCCTGAAGCCTTTGTCGTCGCGGCGCCCCTTCCCTACAGCCGTAGTCATCACGGCCCTTGAATTCCCCTGCAGCGACTACGGCATATTGGTGCCCTAGTTCCTTCCGGATCTTCGACGAGATAAGGAGAGCGAGCACCGGCCAGTCCTTCAATTCCTCAGCGTGCGAGAGGGGACGGAGCGTTCAACCAGTTTCACCTCGCACCCTTCATCATCCACAAGAGAGACGATCAGCGGCCGGCCAGCGATCATCGACGTGAAAAAGAGAATCACGTATGCTTGCATTATTGCTCAGTTTTTTCTCTACATATTACTGTTAAGTTTGGTAAGCAGGAAGGGAAGTTCTGAGCTCCTTTGAATTGATTACTTCCCCACAAATGTCGCAAAGGCAGCTAGAGCAGTACTAGTTGCCATCTGGAATATCATGAAGGAGAAATTACAATACAGTGGAACAATTCAGTAGTAATAATTATGGGAACCTTGCATCTTACTGCTGTTAAAGACTATAAGGTAGACAATCTGAAGTTAGGTTGTTAGGGTAGAATTATGGGAAGTTAAATAGAAAATTATATCACTAAAATGAACTCTAATATGTTAGTGCTAAATCAAGCGTTCTGTGATGCTGCTGAGGATGAAGAACACTAGAATGCTACAGTGACACTGTTGTTTTTAGGATAGAACTGGAGTACATTATTGATCCAAGCAATGTAATTCAGAGTCATGGTAGAACAAAAGTGAATTTTTTTCCATGATTTTACTTAAACCATGGTAAGCAAACATGGGTCAAACAAGTATGAGTTCTGACATACTGACATGAAATTTGTGAAATTACAACAGCAGAATAGCAATTTGTGAAGCATCATTTCAATAGCAGGCATGGTCAAGAATAAACATAGTTCAGTACAAATTTTTGCAAGATTGTTATTTAGATGCATTGGTTAATCCACACATTTTTTTATTTGTCTGGTTTAGTACAAAAACATTTCATTCTTAGCCAATGGTACTCTATTTATGCTGATGTCTAGCTGTTATGTTTTTGGCTTGGTCTAGCAGTGTTGATTAGTTATTGTGACTTAATGTGTAATACTCCAATCTGAGTTTCGGTTCATCACATTTATTTTAAGGAGATAATCATTTGTTTCCATTAACTACTGTTCTGAGCATGGATGGAGAAAACAGCAAAACATGCTTGGTAGCTGTTGTCACAATGGACAGTGCTAAGCTTCTGAATATTGCTCTAGATATAGTAGTATATAAAGTTTGATAAAAATGCCCTTTGGATGCATTAAGGTTTATTAAATTATAGTTAAAGTGGGCCCTTTTTTAAGCTTCGCTCAGAAAATTTACAGATTTTTAATTTTCTTTATCTCTGATAAATAAAGTTTATAATAATGTCATGATCCCTTCAATTTAACGTGGTGCAGGAAATCATTGTGATATTTCGAAGGTATAATTAATGGCACATGATGATGATCGGAGTTGGATGCTGCTGCCTCGGTCATCAGTTGAGTGGCAAGCAGGTCTGGACAAATTTATTGATACTATTTTCGAAGGCACCTATGCATCAGAAACTGCACCATGTCCATGTTCAAGGTGTCGTGGAGTCGTGTACAAAAGAAAATCTGAGGTTGAAATGGACTTGCTAACTAAAGGGTTTGATGAGAACTTTGTCAAAGAGAAAGGTAACACTGGCATATTTTTGAATGATGATAGTGATCTGAATGTAGGCCCACTAGATGACGCATCATCTGCCAACAATCTGTTGTCCGCATTAATTAGGGGTGCGACCAGTGGCAATACCAATGAAGAGCCTTGTGATAGTGCAAAGAAATTCTTTGATTTGTTGAAAGATGCGCAGCAAGAGTTGTGGCCAGGCTCACAGCTTACCAAGGTATCATTCTTGGTCAAGCTCTTTCAGCTTAAGTGCATGGGTGGATGGAGTAAGGAGAACGCAGAGCAAACACTTAGCCTATGGAGAGATACGCTGCCCCAAGGACATTGTATCCCAGACACTATCAAGAAAGCATAGAAGATTATCCGCGACCTTGGCCTCAAAGATCGATGCTTGTGTGAATGACTGCGTCTTATTTCGTGGGCTGTTGGCTGATATGGACACATGTCCAACATGTGGTGAGAGTAGGTGGAAGAAAGACGACACAAATTCTGATGAGATTGGCGAGTCTAGCGAAAGTGGTGGAGCAAAGAAACGCACTCCTTGCAAAGTTCTAAGGTATTTTCCACTTACTCCTCGATTGCAAAGATTATATATGTCAAAGGAAACATCATCATTGATGAGGTGGCACAAGGAAGAATTGGTTAGTGATGGGAAAATGCGGCATCTAGCAGACTCATTGGCGTGGAAGCACGTGAATGACAGGTATAAGTGGTTTGATTCTGATCCACGTAATGTTAGACTGGGACTTGCATCTGATAGCTTCAATCCGTTTGGGATGTTGAATGTTAATTACACTTGTTGGCCCGTGATACTGATTCCTTATAACCTGCCTCCTTGGCTGTGTTTGAAACAACCTTATTGGATGATGTCAATGTTGATACCTGGGCCTAAATCTCTTGGAGTAAACATTGATGTATATTTGCAACCTCTGATCGATGAGCTACATGATCTATGGGTTAATGGAGTTTTAACATGGGATGAGAAGAAGAAGAATTTTACTCTACATGCAATTCTGCTGTGGACAATTAATGATTTCCCCGCATATGCGATGTTATCTGGTTGGAGCACAAAAGGTAAGTTTGCTTGTCCTTATTGTCACAAGCATACTGATTACTTATGGTTAAAACATGGCTCGAAGCATTGCTACTTGGGACATCGCCGATTTATGCAACAACAAAGCCATTTAGTCCCAAGCAAGGTAAAATGCTAACAGGGCTCTACAATTCAAATCCAATTTCAAAAAGAAAATATGATGGTTCGAAGCCTGGCACCTTCTTATTTCAAAGTCATACGGGGGAGTCTCCTCCCATGGTCTAGTTTTAAAAGGAAAATATGATGAAGTAGGTAAGCTGGGATCACCATCACTTAGAATATAAACCAAACTAAAATCTAGCTATCCAATCATCCAATGTGTTAGAACACAGGTTTAATATTTTCTTCATAAAAACAAATTTCTGATTTACTGGTTCTATCTCTTCTGGATGGTCTACTATAACATTATTATTATATATTATTACTGTTGCCTCCAATAAAAAAAGATGTCTAAGAAAAGTCAATTACTTGCTCGGTATTTGTTTTGCTTGTCTGATATTACAGAAAGTAAACCTGTCTGTTTCGAATTTCGATTCAGGAATACAAAGTCTGAGATCGTTTTCTATGCTTAAATATCAATCTTTAACTACACAAAAATGTATGGATGTAGTTAACCTTTTTCTGCATCACGCATTGATATTTAGTTCAATTATAGAAACCATCTAAAATAGAATCCTACAATGATATTTAGTTCAATTACTTATATATATATATATATATATATATATATGTAATACTTTACCTTTTTTATTCTTGTTTATTTATCAACCATTGTCCTATTTATGCAGTGGCACGGGCGAAATGTGGACTCTTTATGTTCATTGCAAGAATGGACTTCCAGATCAGGATTATGTAATGTTCAAATTGGAAAGGCCTCATATAAAATTGTCAACCTTGACATCTCTTAAGGACCAGCTAGGGTATAATGCCCGGGACTTCTTGTACTACAAGAAGCGTTGTGGAAGAGATGTTGCAAGTCTTCAGCCCCTCAATTTTGTCAGACATGCAGAGATTATGCTACAAGACAATGAGAGTGAGAAAGAAATCAGATTAGTACTCTCAAAGGAACAAGAGACAGCACAACAAGTCAGCATAACACCCCTCAAGCGACCAAGGCAGCAGCTGGAAGAAGATCAGCATCCGTTTATGGATGATCCTTTTGATGCATACAAGGACTGGCTAAAGAAGCTACAACCGGAACAATCCAAAAGTATATCATATATGCTTTTGCATATGTTTTCGTATTAAGCATAATCTTAGCACCTTTATATAAACTACACCTCATCTTACATTTTTTTGGTGACTAACAGATTTGAAGGATGACACTAGGCAACAAGCAGTGAACACATACAAGGAATTTTTAAGGATCAAAGGGGACATTCCAGAAATTAGTAATTTATTTTCCTTCTTCAACCAAAGATGTTTAGTACTATTTTTTTAAAAAAACTGAACCTTTAACCTTGTGTGCAGTGGCATTTGTCGAGCAACGTGATACTGATGCAATTGTAGACGAAGACGACGAAAGCAATGGAAGCAATGCGACACCACCCTCAAATAGGCCAAGCCATGCAAGGAAGGCAAGGGATGAAGGAAAAGGTTTGTGATAATGCATGTACTTTTAATATTGGGTTCACATATCTTAATTGAGAACTACTACAGCTCAAGATTGTTATTGTCTTTTTTGCAAGGACATGGCTCCAATGAAAGCAAGAAAAGAGGTCGTGGCACTATTAAAGGATTAACAGTAGGCAACAAGAGAGTTAAGGAATGCATTCACACACTCCCAATCGAATTTTCAGAAAGCCGTGGAGGACCCATTGGACCGAATACCCGTGCATTTGTCGATGAGGTCGTTATATTTACAAGGCAATGGGCCCCACTAATTGGAGTAAATAGTTGGAAGGATATAAAGGAAGAAGTCAAACTAGAAATTGCAGAAGAGATACTGGTATGATGTGTACTATTTTTTGTTAAGGAACATTGTTGTTGCTCTTTTACTGTCTCAGTGAAAACTGATAATAGCTTTAGTGGGGTTCGTTTATTGAATCAACGAGGTTATCATGACTAAATCAACTTAGTTAGCCATTGTTATACAAAATGTTTAGGGTCAATATGGTTGCAGAAGATAGTATATCATGACTGAATTGTGCAAATGTGTGTGCCTCTGTTCTGTCCAAAAAAGTGACTGTACAGATGTAGAAATTGTGATGTTGACATGTTGATTTATGCTAATGTCATTGTACTAACCTAATGAATTTGTCCCTCAGATGCTATTAGATTTCTTTTCTTGAATGTTTCTTTCCTCATTTTACTAACCCTTCCCATTGTATACAGAAAAAGGCATGTTCAGTTAACCTCTCAAAGGAGAGTTATTTCTAAGACTTTAGGATAGTGTTTGATCATTTGTTTGACAAAATGGATGTGTGAGGCGAAGTGGATGATTTAGCTTTATCATGTAGTATGTTTCATTACAAAAGTTCATTTCAGGCTCCCCAACTAGGATTAGTACTGTTGCACTGGATGATTAGTACTATTGCACTGTCATGAATTTTTTTAATTTTTATGATTTATTTTTTCTACACGCCACCTTAGCGTTAACATGGGCATTATACTAGTTCTGATAAAACATTTCATTGCTTTTTAATTGTAAATAGCTTAGGTGGAACTTCATCAACATTGATGATGTGGATAAAAGAAAAGAGAAAATATGGAAAATTGCCAAGGAGAGGTACAGAGGATGGCGATCTGATCTGAGTGCCACATACAGGGCTTATAGTAGTTATGGTGAGAGGATACGACATAAACCCGAAGAAATACACATTTTTGAGTGGCACTACTTGCAGTTGTATTTTGGATCTAATAAATTCAAGGTCAGTGCTAGTAAAATATACTTTGTCAAACAAAATTGATGGACCAAAGTTGCATTGTTACATACCACTTGTTCTCATTCTGCAGAAACTTAGCAGCCAGAACTCCTCCAACCGTCAGCAGCAAAGAACCAAGCATGTGATGGGTTCAAAGAACTTCTCACAATGTAGCTTTGAGCTGGTAATCATTAGATACACTAATGTAGTCCTTTCCTTGTATGATGCAATACTTGTGTGTTTAATTTTTTTGCATCCTAGAGAGACCAAGAAACTGGTGAAGAGCCAAGTGATCGTCTTCTTTGGAGGACCACCCACACAAAACATGGTGCATGGTCAAATCCTATATCAGCTTCAGTATATGTAAGTAAATGTTTCGTCAACCTTTTTTATAGTTGCTGGTAGTGTAAAGCAACTCTTTACAGGTTCTGTTATTTAATTTAGGAAAATGCAACCATGAAAATTGGTGAGATTGGATTAGAACCTGATAGACCAACACTTACAACTGTTGAGGAGAACATGATTTTCCAGTCATGCTACAAAGAAACAACACAAATCAAATCATCCAAATTACATGGGCATGGATATTTGGCTACATATCGAACTCGCAGAGAACTTATGAAAGAGAACCTTGAAGTACATGCACGTGCTGAAGCTGCAGCTAGAGAGAAGACCATTGCTTTAGAAGCGGAGGTTGACAAGCTCAAAGAACAGATTGCGCAAGAAGCTGCAGAAAGGGAAAGGGAGAAAGAAGAAAATAGGAGGAGGATGCAAGAGGATCTAGAAAGTGCTAAGATAAACTTAAAAGAAGAAATGAAGCAAGAATTTCTTAATATGCTAGCGCAGCACAAAGAAGGAGCTATGATTATGGTATTAGAATAATTTTTAAACCTTTGTACTCTTGATAATCTTATGATTGTGATGCCTAATCTTTCACCCCCAATATTTGTATGTGTAGAGTACCCTGCAAAACAATGCCAGTACACAAGTTGCACCAACCATAGAAGATGAAGATGAAACCGGTGGACTTGAAAATGAAAATGAAGATGGGTTACAGGAGGTAATGACATTATTTCACTATGTTCCATGTATCTTGAGCTTTGTACCTTGAACTGTAGCTAAAATAGATCAAACAACTTGATGTTTGTAGACTCAGCCTGGAAGCGTTGTCACCGTACAAAAAGGTGCACCAGCACCTACTCGCTCCACTAGAAGTACTGCACCTCCCAGCAGAGCTCTTTTCAACGAAAACATTGCAAATATGACTGCATCGAAGACATATATCACTTCACAGCAGCTGATGAATAGGACAAGAAATAATCCCAAAAGGAGGAAGGTAACAACCAGCTAATTGGAATCTAAATTCTTGCATGATTTAATGAAATTTTATCAAATGTGACCTTCCTTGTTGAACTAGGAAATGTAGAAAATACATTGAACCTGCGTGCTGAAAACTGCAGCTTGTGCAGGTTTGATTGGGTGAGTTGTTCTGAGTAGTAATCTACCTTTTCTGTGATACTTGATAATACAAAAGTTGTAGAGGGTTTAGAAATGTTTGTCCTCGTGAAAGGTCATGATTTTAGACCTACAGAATTCAGAGTTATGAATTTTGAAAGTAGCCGGTCAGGTTTTGACCTTGGTCTGGACAGCAATGGGTGTTTGTGTTTTTTTACCATAATAACTGCAGAATCTTATTTAACAAATAACTAGAAAGATGTAGAGAATTTCATGGGCTTTCCGTATTGTTAAAGAATATAAATTTTCGTTGTCTACAACTCAAGTTATGATTTTTCTAATCAACTAAACTGCTGCTGCCTTAAAAATTCAGAGAAGGCAGCTGCTACTATAACATTTGCAGAATTGCTTCATACGTTTGTGGTACTGGAACAATGGAACATGACTTCCATCTTTTTCGTGGAAAAAGGAAATGCAGCAACTAGATCGACAACATTTGCTCATTTGCAGAATTGCAGTAGAACTTCAACTATGCAAAAGCTTGGTTGATGGCTTTTGTATATGAAATTAGAAATTAGAACCATTTTATATCTTCATCTCTTTACATTTGTGCAAGAATTAGTAAACTTAATATTGTTCTAATATACCAATCATATTCTTTTGGCAGTAGGTGGACAAGGTTTCAGTGGGAGGCTCATAATCAAGCGGGGACATAGCCGAGGAGATGACATGTTGGGCTGCCAGGAATTTCTCAAGTGCTGCATAGATGTTAGGAAGTTTGTAAAAAGTTGTCAAATAATGAGTTAACTGTAAACTCGTTTATGATTTTAGCTACTATTTCATGGGTTTGGCAACATATTGAATGATTAATTATAATTAATATATGTGAATGCAATTGCTTTTGATATGGTTTATTGATTTGCAATGATGATTTATTAAACCAAAATTAAATGTTACTAGCATTGCAATAAAAGCTATACCTACGAGCCGTGATGCGTGGCAATATGCTGTATGGCAACAGACTTATTTACATTGCAAATAATACTATTGCCATGACATGACTATTGTTGCAATAATAATTAATCTTCCGCAACGAATAAAATTGCGTGGCAAATTCTACTGTTGCAATGGCACTGAGGTTGTGGCAATAATAAACGGTATACCGCAACGAATAAAATTGCGTGGCAAATGATACTGTTGCATCGGCAACGCGGTCGTGGCAATAATGAACGGTATCTCGCAACGGATAAATTTGTGTGGCAAATGATACTATTGCAACACCAAGACAAGCGTGGCAATAATGTATACTCTCTCGCAACGATTACATTTGTGTGGCAAATGATTTACTTGCCACGACACAACGGTCGTGGCAACAACACCTTAGGCAACAAAATTCTAGTGTGGCAACAAAAATCTATTGCCACGCTATCGCTCGTTGTATTTACCACCTCTCGCTACGAAGATGAACGTGGCAAGTGCTCGTATTGCCACGCCAGTGAATGTTGCGATAACGCCCTATTGCAATGCTTGGTAACGTTGCAAGAAAAGCTAACTCTTGCAATGCCAAACTAGCAACGGTTGCAAGTTCTTATTGCAACGTGACTTTTTGCAACCATTGCCAACGAACGCGATTTTGTGGTATGAACTACCTTTTGCAACAAAATTGGGCCTATTGCAACGTTTTCTCGTCGTTGCGCAAGGGTTAGAAGTTTGTAGTGAACTGCTTCAGCCCGTCGTTCGCTGAGACCAGCACGGTGTGCAAAAGATGCGTCATGCCTCCCATGATCCCATGGTAGTTGCGCCATTCCCTCTCCTTCACAGGGTCCGCCTACTCAAGCCACGGCCTATTGGTCCCCATTCAGATCAAGGTCCAGGGTGGCTCCGCGCCAGCTCCATGTGCTAGCAACTCCTCCCGCTGCGGCCTCTCTACCGGGATGACCTCTCCAGCGGCAGCAGAAGTCGATGGCACGGACACGGAGTGCGGCCCTGTCGCCACAACTCCTGGGGTCACCATAGAAGAGTCCCCTTCCGCCTACCTCGCCTCCGTCCACCGAGGTAGGGTTGCATTTGACTGCATGATCCCCGCGGTGTGTGTCGTGGACACGTCCTTCGTCGTCCGTCCTCTTCCTGCCCGCTCGATCACGGACATGTCAACCATGGACACCGTTGTCATTGTCAGTGTGGCTTGCCTGGATAGCCCCATGGCCAACCCGGCACCGCTCCCGCTCGAGCCAGGTGCAACACCGGATGCTGACTGCTGGGTCACCCACATGGCGGTGACCTTCTGAGGCACCACCACTAGACAGGTAAGCAGCCAACCAGTGCTGCAACACGCATAGAGTGTCAGACCCATAGCAAATTTTTGTCAAAAAGCAGCGGAATGGAAGGTCACATGACGTACTTAGGCGCCATCGGGCAATGGACCTTTGGCGCCGACCCTCCCAACCCTGATGACGCCTCGTCAGCACGAGGCTCCTTTCGGCTAGCATGTTGTTTAGGGAACCAGCGCAAGGCAGGGTGGTCCACCTCCGCCGCCTTGGGAGGGATGCTCTCCTCTAACTGCCCCATGGCACGGGGAGGGAAGGGACCCAACGGCCACTGGGGTGCATCGTCTTCCTCCTCCTCCTCCTGCTCTAGGTCATCCCAGTCTGAGGCCAGGATGGAGCCGATCACCTCCTCCTCTTCATAAATCTAGGCACGGCACCGTCGCTAGGCCGCCTCCTTGTCTCCTCATCATCGTCCTCATCATCATCATCTTCATCATCCTCATCATTGTCACCCGACCGCTTCAGCAGCCTCTTCCGCTTCCTCTCCGTCTCCCTGTCCTTTCTCGCCTTCGCCGCCTCACCTGCAGCGCGGTTCTTCGCTCTCCTCTCAGCATCCTTCGGCAGCGGTGGATCAGAGGCTCGAATGTGAAGACTAGGCTACGAACCACCATAAATAGATCTAGAGTAGAGTTAGCAGGGAAGTTGATGGTGACATGGCTTACCAGCTCAATGAACCCCATGTCAGGATGCATTGGGGATGACCTGGGACCGGATATACTATGATGAAGTCTGCCGTATGACCCGTCGGGCAATCGAGAGTATCCTTAGGGTGGTCCTCCACCTCGCCAGGGGTGATCGCCTCTCCAGAGACTATCACCGTCCCTTCTGGTGCCAAGTCGGGCGTCATCTCCCACATCCGAAGTTTGCGCGCCATCAGCAGCGCCAGCCTCCTGATGTGGTAAGCCCTGATGACACCTGTCCCATGGAGGCCAGTGCCTTTTAGGGTCTCGATGAATCAGAGGAGGTCACCCAGTCTTTGTTGTTCCTTGGCAACATGCCCATACCTCCACTCGTCTGATGCCTCCTCGATTAGGCGGCCAAAGAAGATCAGCAAGGGGATGACATCATCATTCCCCAGGTAGAACCAGGAGTGGCGCCACCCGTTGTTGGACTTCCTCAGCGGGATCGGCATGTACTCCGACGCCCGAGGGCTCTGAAGACGGATGCTGGCGCACCCCATTGGCACTGATAAGTCAGTTGTCTTCTTCTTCTTCTCCGCTTTCTTCCTCTGCAGCTCGACGGCAAAAAAGTACTTCCAGAGTTCGAAGTGGGGCTTGATCCCCAAATACCCCTCGCAAAGCACAATGAAGGCCAAGATATGCTAAATCTCATTGGGATTTAGGTGCTGGAGCTCAATCCCATAGTGGTGAAGAAGCCCACAGAGGAACCTGTGGGGGGAGATGCCAGCCCGCACTCATGGAAGTGCATGAACGAGATGGCGTAGCCGCCGGGCACCACTAGCCCATCTTCATTGCTAGGTACGATCCACTCGTCCCCCCTCACCCTCACATGGAGAAGACCCTTCTTGACGAGACCCTCCATGCGCGAATGACGGACATCGGAGTGATACCACGGCTCCATTAGGGGGGCAGAGGTGGTGGTGCAAGGATCAAGCTGCGATAAGAGGAGGTGTGAGATGAACCCTAACGAGGACGGCGGTAGCAACGGTGAGAAGACAAGCATAGGAAACGCGAGTGCTGATGGCGAGGAAGGCAGGGCTCTCGGGTGTGCATGACGAAAAATAGGGGATGCCCCTGTATTTAAGAGAAGGAAGCAGAAGGTGAACCACCCACCTAGATTCGCGCACCGTCCCATCCCGTTAAAACCGTCACATCGTTCGGCCCTGCTGCGCACGCACCACTGACCGGCCACCCCCTCATGGGATGTGCCAGGCGAAGGATCGACGGCCACCAGGCCGAGAACCACCGCAGACGAGTAGGGCCATAGTGCCAACAATGCTCCACGGCCCAATAAGACCCAGCAGCTAGTACCCGGGCGTCCGAGCACCGTGGGCATCCTAGCCTATATTCGAGTCTGAACTATAGCTGAACCATGGTTTTCCCTCGAAGAAAGGCAATAAGCCCCCGGGACCAGTCGGACGAACCCGGGAACTATATGGATTGGCCATCAGGAACCTGGAGCTGGTCGCCAGCTGACCTAAGCTGGATCCCCATGAATGGGAACTGGGGCCCCACTCGGACTGACCCGTTAATAGCTCACCGAACACCATGATTCATCTATCGAGGAAAATCGTGGCATGGCACAACGCCTCTATTTTGTTGAAAAAACGCTTGAGGGATAACGATTGCAAGATGGGCCGACCCCTCGACCGGACCCCCGCCACACGTAGGGGCTCAGGGGCTCAGACCCGCAAAGAGACCATGTATGAGGTCACAAGCAAACTATGAAGCAAGCACCTAGGCGCTATGTCCCGACCCCTCGGTCCAACCTGCGCGACGCGTAGGGGTACGGGGATTGGCCTCATGAAATATCTAGCGCCAGGGCACCGAGAAATAGAAAAATGATGATATCCTAAACAAGGGTCAGAATCACCAAAATTGCAAGAGGTAGCCAATGTTGATTAAGACCCCGCCGATTTAGGGGTCCGACTACGGCAAACGTCATTCAAAACATGCAGGTTGGACAAAATGTCACAAATAATGGAAGACTAAAATAGGTCATCTTTATTCATGAGACGAGGGCCCTAAGTACAAACTAAAGGGCCTCGAGGATAACCTCCATGGTGGGCACCTCGGCGGTGACAGCGTCTACGGCTTCGTCAAAGTCCTCGATGAGCCTCTCATGATCGTTCGCCCCCTCGCCTTCTAGGAAGCCGATCAGGAAGCGGAGCTGGTGGCCCGACTGGACCTGAGCCCCCACTAGGGCAACGACCACTCTACGGTGCAAACCGTATTCAACCACATCCCTGATGCACTCGGGAACGTCAAGGAGGTGCTCCTCGAGATGGTCGCCCCTAGTGCCCACGTAACCAGTGGCGGTGTCCACGGCCTAGCGAAGCGTCTACAGCTCCGTCTCTAGTTCTCGCAAAAATGTATAAGATTTAGAGAACGGATGAGCCAAAAGGGAGGAGAACGACGATCACCAAAAGGACTCACCGGCCACCCGGTTGTCGGTGGCCGCTAGTTGGGCACGGACGGTCTCCGCCTTCACCTCGGTGGCATGGAGCACGGCCTGGGCAGCCTCAAGGCATTCCCAGAGTCGAGGTTCGCGTCTGAAGTAGCCCTGGACACCATAGAAAGTTAGGAGGAAACCTTTGACAGCAGTGAACGAAAACAGGGGAATGCTTCTCTCACCCCTGATCGAACAGGCAGTGCCGGAGGGGCCTCCTCTCCTCAGGCGCGCCGTCGGTGAAACGCTTGCCACGGTCCATGGATAAAACAACGAGAAGGGGAAGGCGAGCACCGGGGATCCACTGGACGAGGCTGGAGTGGCAATGGATAGCAATGTACTGAAGAAGCCGCGACTTATAAAGGGCTTATGAGAAGCCCAACCGGCATTGACACCAACCATAGCAGTGGGTGCGGCGTGGTGAGCCCTTTCGTTTCCCCCACACGCCCGAATTGGGCAGTTCCCAAAGCAGCGCCTCGTCTCCTGCCCCATCCTAGGACCAGGTGTGACTCTTGGCGCCGCAATAACGATGAGGGCATGGAGCCAGAAACATTCCTGCAGCCTGTTAAGGCGTAAGGGCGCGTGGTATGGCCCAACAGCGGTTTCGATAACCGCCCCAGAACACCCCTGAGTAAGGGGTAACGAAGATCAGGGCCGCTTATGACCAGTACGCAGACAGCTAGGCATCGTGGATGCCCCAGCCCATGATCGGGTCCTGACCGCTGCCGATCCAGGGAACTCCCTTAAAGTAAAGCAGATAGCCCCCAGAACCGACTGGACGGACCCAGGAACTATACCCCTCCACCGCTAGGGATCTAAAATCGGTTGGCCACCGATCAAGCCTCCGTAGCGCACCGGAGCTCGGGGGTGGGACTTGCAGAAAGACCCAAGAAGCATAGCCATTGACTAACAGCACAGAAAGCTTTTGAAGGAGTGCCTACTCCTCCAAAAGCTCAGGGGCTACACACGGCAGGTGCGCTCGCGCGCACCCACTGGACAATCAAAAAACAACAGGAGGGGTGGACCTCGATGACCAAAAGAAGCCCCTGAAGGAGTGTTCAGCTCCTCCAGGGTCTCGGGGCTACTGTCGGGTATCAATGATCCCCATGCCCTAAGACGAAGCTAAGAACTAGCCTTTCGGCAGATCAGGAACACAATCACGAACCGGGCCGACCCATCAGTAAGGAAAGTGTCGGGTATTAATGATCCCCATGCTCGAAGACGACCCTAAGAGCTAGCCTTTTGGTTGATTAGGAATGTAATCACGAACCAGGCTGACCCTTCAGTAAGGAAAGTCTTGCCCTGACCGACCCCAAGAGTAAGGGCTCTGCTTCACCCGACCCCATGGGCATAGCCCAGCCACACCCGACCCCTAGGGGAAAGCTCCACCTCTCTGACCTTGGGGGCACGGGGTCCGTCTCGCTCGACCCTTTGGGAGTGGAACCACACCACCCGACCCAGTGGCCACGGGGTCGACCTCGAGCGCGGGCTCCTACGAGGGGCCCCGCCGCCCCCAACTGCCACGGACACAAGTGGTGGGCTCCGACCATCCCCCAACGCTAGAGAAGGGGCGGGCGCACCTCGACATGACTAGCGGCCGCCGCAGACTACACCTAGGTACTCATGTCACCAATAGTGTCAGGTGGACTGGCACTGTGCTACTTGATCCCCGTGCTACTCCAAACGAGGGGATCGGTCAGCCATGTCGCATGACAGGGAAGGACGAGGCGATGCGGTCGAGCAGCGGCGCCCACCTGTAGCACCAGTGACGGATAGGGGAATGATGAACAAAATGGCGATGCTCGACTGTAGCTCTAAAGACAGGCATAACCGTAGCACGCGCATGCCTCCATTGTCATCTACAGGACCTACAGGACCCACCCGTGGGAAGGAAGGGTGATGAAGCGCTGGGGCTATCTACTCCATTGTTTCTCTCTCTCTCTCTCTTTCTCACTCTTGTACCCTAGGTCCTTCCCTTGACCAATGAAAGATAGTTCAACTCCACTTCATGTTCACTAGGGACCTGGGAGCTCATCCCTCTCTTGACCGTTTATAACCCCTACTACCGACCCAAGTGCAAGTAACACGAGCAGCTCGCCACTGGACATAGGGACTTTCAGCCTGATCCAGTATACATCTTCATGTCCTCTTTGCACACCATCCGAGCCCAAACGTGTAATCACAGAAATTTACTAGCTAGTGATTTCGAACACCGATAGTTGGCGCTAGGTAGGAGGCTTTGCATGTTTCGTCGCTTTCATCAGGCTTCAGATGTCCAGCCACGGAATCAACTGGACCCCGGGTGCGCACGTGCGCTTCGGGAGTCTAGACTTCATCATCACCACAGAGGGGGAGCTGGTGCAAGCTATTGCATCTGCTCAGTCCCCTCTCCCCACTGGCCTCGACGCGATCCTCAAGGCTCTTGAGGAGCTGTAGCTGAGCGCTCCAGAGGCCCGCACCCCGGAGTGTGACCAGCTCCTCGACTTTGACTTTGGGCGGTTGGAGCACCAGCTCGCCGTGTACCTAGGACCTCACCCATCCTCAGAGAACCTACGGGCTCTCACCTTCTCCTTCATCAACATCATGATGCAGTTCGCCGGTGGAGAGCCGCTCTCTCCTGACACTTTGACCCAGGGCACCTTGACGGCATTCCCTTATAGTTTGCGCAACACCACGCAGATCGTCGAGCGCCATATGGAATGCCGAGTTTGTGGGTATGGCAGACTACATCATGCAATCGATCCACGATCTCCTCGCAAGCGATTCGGAGACAATTTCCAATTCTGCCTTCAGCCAGGGGAGTTACCACCCCTCGTGTGAATGCTTCATGGCGAAGATCACCGATGACACTCGCCGAGAGGTGACCCCCGAGGGATGCATCACGAGTACCAATGACGATACCTCTCATGGGGGGAACATGACTCTCCCACATCCTACCGATGGGCATGGGGCTGCGGCGGAGGTGGAGGTCTCACCCCACCCACGTATGAACTAGCTGCAGGAGCGATAGTGAGAGCTCAAAACCGTGTGACTCCATCTGGAGGAGGAGCACATGGCACTCGAGCATGAGATCACACCGCACCATGACAAAGTGCACGCTCAGGCCTATGACGTGCATTGGAGAAACGTCGAGGACAACGACGGGCTCCCATGCTTTGCCCGGGCAAGCCAGAATATAGCCGCGGTGGCGGCTCTGCTCCGAGGGATCTCGGAGCCCATGACGCCTGAGGGATGCTAGGCGCAGCGTGAAATACGTACGCTGCTTGAGCACGCGGCGGTGCAGCAGGCGAAAAGCTTGGCATCCCGATGACGCAATGCCAGCTAGCGGGCACCATTGGCGTGACACGGCCATGACGCGTCTATCCTTCAACCCCCTCACGGTGGGAAAAAACCTGCCGGAGACCGTGGCAAGGCCACATTCGTCCACCAACTGGTGCACAACGGCGGAAGGGTCGTCTCGGCCCCGGTGCATGACCGACTCGGCCACCACCGCGATGCACGTGACACTCTAAACGCCCGTAGGCACGGGCGGGAGGAGCAGAGAGGAGAGGCCGGCCACCACTACCACCCTCGCCATGGTGGCTGCTATGATAGCAGTGAGGACTGGGACCCCAGGTTTTCAGCTGGGGTCCCCCACCGCTGGGGCCCCAGGTTTTCAGCTGGCACATCCTCAGTGCGCCCGTCCCGGCGCGGTATCGCCCACCGGTGAACATTTAGAAGTATGATGGAGAGACAAACCCAGGCCTATGGCTTGAGGACTACTATTTTGCTTATTAAGCCGGTGGCGTAGATGGTGACACGTTCATCATCCGCAACCTACCCCTGTACCTTGCTGACTTGGCACGTACATGGTTGAAGCATCTCATGCCCAACGAGATTAGATGTTGGACAGACCTTAAGGAGATCTTTGTGGGTAACTTCTAGGGCACCTATGTACGCCCTGGGAACCCCTAGGTCCTCAAGAACTATCGATAGAAGCCGGACGAAACTCTCCGCGAGTACATCCGACGCTTCTCCCGACAGTGCAATGAGCTGCCCAACGTTGTTGACGCTGGCGTGATTGGGCCCTTCTTGTCGGGGACCACCTGTGAGTGCCTTGTCCACAAGTTGGGGCGCAAGCACCCACGCACTACCAAGGAGCTCCTTGATATCACCGCCAGCCACGCTTCGGGCGAGGAGGCAATCGGAGCAATTTTTAAGCGCGCCCGAGGCAAGGCCAAGTGAAGGCGCCTCTAACCACTCGAAGAAGAAGTGGGGCAAGCAACGGTCTAGGGATTTGCTCATGGCCACCGCAGAGCACAAGGGCAAGAAGGTGCCCACCAAGGGCACCCCGGATCACTTCGAGAAGATGCTCGAAGGACCCTACCCTAACCATGCCTACCCCATCAAGCACGCCTACAAGGACTACAGGCTTATGAAGAAATTCTTGTCCGGGGGCTCTAAGAAGGGGGATGGGAAGAAGAAGCCCGACCTCTTGGGGGATGACGTCGAAGAAAAGGAGGACACCTTCCCGAAAGAGACTGGCTGCCTCATGATCTTCGGCGGGCCAGTGGCGTATGACTCCAAGCATCGGCAGAAGCTCACGCGTCGTGAGGTGTACGTGGCCAAGCCGGCCACTCTTGCCTTCCTTCGATGGTCAAGGTCTTCCATCACCTTTGATTGCTCCGACCACCCGGACAGCGTTCCACATCTGGGTTGATATCTACTCATCGTTGATCTGATCATCAACAAGAAGCACCTCAGCAAGGTGATGATGGATGGGGGTAGTGGCCTCAACATCATGTATGTCGAGATGCTCAATGCCATGGGCATTGACCAGTCGCGCATCCGACCGACACGGGCGCCTTTCCATGGTATCGTGCCGGTGAAGCAAGCCAAGCCCCTTGGACAGATCGACTTGCCCGTCACTTTTGGGGACAAGTCCAACTTCAGGACTAAGACCCTCACCTTTGAGGTGGTCGGTTTCCACGGAACCTACCATGCCATCCTAGGACGACCATGCTACGCGAAGTTCATTGCCGTCCCCAACTACATGTACCTAAAGCTAAAGATGCAGGACCTGCATGGGGTCATCACCGTCGGCACCTCCTTCCAGCGCGCTTATGAGTGCAACCTAGAGTGTTGCGAGCTCGCTGCTACGACCATCGCCTCCGAAGAGCTCGCCGCCACCAGGGTGGCAATGGTGGAGGAGGCGCCCAATTCCAAGCAGCCGGCGTGCTCTTTTGAGCCCATGGAGAACACCAAGGAAATCCTCATCGACCCCATCGGCTCCGATAGCAAGGTGCTGCGCATCGGCTCGGACCTTCCCCCCAAATAGGAAAGCGCGCTCATCGACTTCCTCTGCGCAAACAGTGACATCTTAGTGTGGAAACCCTCAGATATGCCGGGCATTCCGAGGGAAGTCACCGAGCATGCCTTGAGGATCAAGCTAGGCTCCAAGCCGGTACAGCAATGTCTGTGCTGCTTCGACGAGGAGAAGGGCAGAGTCATCGGCGAGGAGATTGCGAAGCTTTTGGCGACTGGATTTATCAAGGAAGTATATCATCCCAAGTGGTTAGCCAATCCTGTTCTTGTAAAAAAGAAAGTGGGAAATGGAGAATGTGTGTGGACTATACTAGTCTCAATAAGGCATGTCCTAAGGATTTGTTTCCTTTACCATGCATAGATCAGGTAGTCGACTCGACCTCAGGGTGCGAAACCCTCTGCTTCCTTGATGCGTATTCCAGCCACCATTAGATTGTGATGAAAGAGTCCAACCAGCTCACGACTTCTTTTATCACGCCATTCGGATCGTATTGCTACGTCAGCATGCCGTTCAAATTAAAAAACACGGGAGCAATGTACCAGCGATGTATGCTCAACTGTTTTGGCAATCTCATCGGAGAGACCGTCGAGGCCTACGTGGACGACATCGTAGTCAAGTCCAAAAAGGTTGACCAGCTCATGGTTGACCTCGAAAAAACCTTTAAAAAGCTCTGAGAGAACGGCATAAAACTCAACCCTAAAAAATGCATTTTTGGGGTTCCGAGAGGTATGCTACTCAGGTTCATCATCTTTGAGCGCGGCATCGAACCCAACCCAGAGAAGATCATGGCCATTACTTGGATGGGTCCGATTCAGAACATAAAGGGCGTGCAACATATCATGGGATGCCTCACGGCTCTCAGCCACTTCATATCACGCCTCGGTGAGCGAGGTCTCCCCGTTTACCGACTTCTGAAGAAGACCGACTGGTTCGTGTGGATGGCCGAGGCTCAGGAGGCCCTTGACAAGCTCAAGGAACTCTTGACAAAGGGACCAATCCTAGTCCCGCCGGTCAAAAGGGAGCCGCTCCTGCTGTATGTTGCGGCCACCACACAAGTGATCAGCACCGCCCTGGTTATAGAGCGGGAAGAGGCAGGGCACGCACTCAAGGTGCAACGCCCCATTTATTTCATCAGCGAAGTCTTGGCCGATTCCAAGACCCGTTACCCTCAAATCCAAAAGCTCCTATATGTCATCTTGATCGCCAAGAGGAAGCTATGGCACTACTTCGAGGCACACCTCATGATGGTAGTTATGTCCTTCCCCCTTGGAGAGGTCATCCGAAACCAAAACGCCATAGGGAGTGTAATAGAACCGATCAAATTATAAGAATGTAAGTACAAAAACAATCACGGAAGTGATCAAATCCCTGTACTTAAGCTCCCATAATCCCGGTAGTCTAGAAATCTCGAAGGATTTCAAACAACTTTCAACATACAAACCAAGATCATAGTGATTCAACACAACACATCATTCGTTACAATAGTTCACAAGTAGCATACGGATTACATCCATCGGAGTTCAAAATAAAATATTACAAACCGAGTTTGTTTTCGCGGAAGCAACATAGTTCGATACATAACTTCATAAGTTTAAATACATTGATATATGTACGATCATGTCCCACAAAAGCATCTTAGGTAAGATCACTAGTAGAGACTGTGCCTGACAGCCTAGTCTTCATCCCCGGCTGGGAGAAGGCGGTAGTTGTAGCACCCAGAATAGAATAGGTTATCTGCAACAGGTGGGAAATAAACCCTGAGTACGGTTGGACTTACCCGCCAAGAACCAAAAATAAAGTGACACCAAGGATCATGCAAGGCTGGTATAAGTGGAGCTAGCTTGACACAATTTGCATAAAAGCTTAGTACAAGTAAGTAATCATTAATGCTTAAGCATCAAGTTAATAATCATTAACCTGTCATCTATATTAGCACCTGTACTAGAGCACTCACTTGATTAGGAGCCCAACAACATCCTAGGGTCGGCCCTTACTCGGGGGCCGAAAGGGAGCATATACACGCAAAGGCACCCTACGTTCGACCCTCTTTTTTATGTCAAAGATCTCAAAGTTAGAGTCATGGAGAGACACACTGAGTAAAACTGGTCGGCTCGTGAGAAACCTACGCCCCAGCAGCTACGACACTCTCGCTCACCAGCATAATCAGGATCTCTCGCCCGCAGCTCGAACTTCAGGATCTTCATGACCATATAGGAACAGACCACAATGACCTCTTATACACTAAAAAGAAAAGAACATACGACCGACCCTAAAAACAAAATACTTGTTCCAAATCATTACAAGTTTTTCGGTGTTTTGGCCCGAGCCTAACTGATCAGTTACCCCTTTGGGGGAGGACTGCATCTGCTATCCTATTCGCCAGGTCCCACAAAAGGGGAGCCACATCATCCTCCATCTTCTCCAGATCCTCATCTTCATAGCCAGGCGCGTAACCTTGGCTCATCACTTCCAGGTTGATAGTCTCCACATAATGAGAGCGAGCAATGGCGAAGGAGCAATTGATGCCGGCCGAAAAGGCGCCCTTTTCAATATCTCGCACGTGGTCCGAGATGAGAGTAATGCGGGCCACAAGTAAGCTCATCTACGGCGGTTGAGGCAGCCCAAGGTCGTGGCAGACCAGGTTGGCGGCGAGGCGCTCATCGCCATACGCCACGGCCTTGTTCTACAGGGCCTCCTTCAGCTCGGTCAACTCTTTCTAACTCTAGGACAAGTCCCTAGCAAGCCTAGCAAAGATGCCCTTGGCCTCTAGCTTGCGGGTTACCTCCCTCTTGAGGTTGCTCTGAAGGGAGCTGACCCGTTGCTGGGTGCTGTCGCACTCTTGCTAGGCCCCATCGCGCTCCGAGCGTGTAACACCCTAGGTGTTAGGCTTGCACTTGACACTTGCATTGCATGAGCCTAAGCATCATTTGTTCATATATGAGCATGGAACATATGTGATGCACTAGTGAGACATATGG
This sequence comes from Saccharum spontaneum, assembly GCA_022457205.1. Taxonomy (NCBI): domain Eukaryota; kingdom Viridiplantae; phylum Streptophyta; class Magnoliopsida; order Poales; family Poaceae; genus Saccharum; species Saccharum spontaneum. Next base: position 34,185,437 of record CM039610.1, on the reverse strand, counting down.
AACATACTAGTGCAACATGTGAAACATGTGTATATGGAATGTGCTTGAAACATCGCAACATCTCCTTGAAACATTATGCAACATACCTTTGTTAGTTGTGTTTCAATGTGTGTATGTTTGTTTGATGCTCATGCTTGTAATGCAAGAGAGTGTTAATGTCACTTCTTTCATGTGTCTCACATCACTCTCTATCTATAGTGACCCCTAGAAAAGTTTCATGAAGTTTGGAATAAAAAAGTCACATGAAATGATAAGTTCTATTCCTATTAGAATTGCACCATTAAGTGAATGGAATTATAGATCATCAGCCAAACCTTGCAACCTTGCTCAAATGACTCTAGATGAACTCTACAACAAATGTCATGAAGGGTTCATGTTGAGCAAATGTCAAGAAAATGCCCCGATTGGCCTAAAACCCTAGTCTAGGCTTTATTAAGTTGCGGCTTTGACCAAAGTGAAAGTTTGACTTCTGTACCAATTATGAGGTTTGACCTTAAACAAAAGTTGTAGTTCATCTTGTGTAGAACAAACTTTTTTTAATGTTCAAGAGCTAGTTTGGTCTCTAACCTAGTCAAATAGAGCTTCCAAGATTCAATGAAGTGCTGTTTTGGAGCCACAGATTTTTGGTTAAGTCAAAACTGTGTTTCAGTTGGATACCCTACTTTGGATCATTGGATCTCCTTAACTATGCAAAACCAGTAGAAGATCCTTTAATCAAAATTGTAGCATGAGTTGTATGCAACAAACTTGATTAAAAGACCAAAGGCTAAGTCTATCTCTAAGCCTACCAAATAGGGATCACCATTTCGAATCTGCTAAATGTTTTTAGACTTAGAAATATTTTAAGTCCAAGTTAGTGACAACTTGATTGGCATCCCGTGTTCTCGAGTTTTTGTTGAGCAACTTGAGTTGATCCTTTATAAAAGTTGGAGCTTATATCTTGGAGTAGGATATACCAAAAGTTGACATTGATTTGACCACTGTTGACCAACTAATTGGAGTAAACACCGAGGTTTAGATTAATCATCGACAATGTCAACTTAGAGTCTAATTACTCCCTAATCCATTGCTCCAATGATCAGGGTCCTTAAACAAGAATTATAGGGCATCACGAAATGAACAATTTCATAACTGGCCCATATCCAAATTTGGCCCATAGCAGGCCCAAATAGGAGCTCCAACCTATCCACCTTGCTACCTACCACGTAGTCGACGAGATGCCTCCAAGGCCGATGCATGCCCCAATGCGTGGCTGCCATGCCAGCACCGCACCCCCACTCCCTGGACGCGTGCCCGGTCCTTCCCTTCGCACGGTGGAGAGCCGAGCTCGTCCACGGCCACTCACCCCTCTCTCTTCCTCGCCCTTCCTCGCTCGACTCTGCCTGGAGCGCGCTGCCAGAGCCATGGCCGCTATGGCCAAGATTGCCATCAGCATCGTTCCCCACTCCGCGCCCTTCTCCCGTTCCACCACCTATGCACTGTAGTCGCCCCGCTGTGCCCTACACCGTGCGCTCGCTAGCCCAGGTCGAAAGCCGCTGGAGCCGTGCATCCACCGCCATCAAAGCCGACTGCCGTGGCCGCAAGCAGCCGGTGCTCGTGGTCGGGTCACCACGGTCTATCTCCAGCCGCATCAAGTCGTTTCATGGTTGTGCCATCTCACGAGGACTCTCCTATGCACCTTCCCCGGTCGCCCAGCCACCGGAGCGCTGCCGCCGGCGGCACTGCCCCCACGGAGCCGCTGGCGCATGTGGCCACGCCGCTGCCGACCGCGTTCCGCCGCTCCTCGGCCACCCACGGATGCGGAATGGCACAACGGTGCCCACGCTGCCCTTCCCCATCGCCGGCACCGACATCACCGGCCAGAAGATGGCCGGCCGGGAAGCCACCGCCGCCTCCTCTGTTTCCGGCGACCGGAAGAGAAGACCGACTCCCTCTCTCTGTTCTCCCTCTGTTTAAATGATAGGTGGGGCCAAGTGGACAGCGGGTCCCGCATGACAGCGCAACGAGTGGCCAAGTTGGGTACCGATTCGGGTGAATCTAGCAATTAAGTTAGGGTTTGATTTCTTCTGTCTTTTGAATTACAAATTGTCCTAATCTTTGAAAATCCTTATCTCATGCTAGGAAATTACAAAAATATCAAATGCAGACTTTTTGGAAACCTTGAGAAAAGATCTATGCAGTAGAGTCATAATATATTATATGTTTGTTGAAGTTTTCTGGTGTTTTTATTTAACCTTGAAAAGTACTCCAAAAATGCTTACAAACTTGACCAGAGCCACATCTGAAGTTTTAGATGTCCCAAAGATGGTGATTCCAGTTTTGTTAATCTTGTGATGACATGTACTAACTAATAAAAATATTAAACATACCAGTTGTTTACTGTTTTCTTAGGGTTTTGATTTAATCTTGGTAAATGAGGAAATCTACCTTGTTTTGCTTGTTATTTTTATATCTTGAGTTGTGTTGCTCCAATTTAGGTGAAATTTTTATGGAAGTCTCCTAAGGTTATATAGGGACTATGGTTAAAATTTCATGAGCTTTGGGTTCTGGATGAGTGAGATATAGGTTTAACTTGCTCTCACATGAGTTAATGCAATAGCCATTTGTCCTTTTCATAGAGGCTGATATACATGTCCAAATGGCTTGAAATTTGGGCAGTAGACTTTTGGCGGCATATGTAGGCCACTGTAATTTTGGTAAAATTTCTTGTGCAATTTTGATATGTGTTCATAATTCCACCGAATTATCTAGGTAAATTAAGAAATGTATTAAAATAATTTATTTAGTAATGTACACTATGTTTTCTGGTGTTCATTAGTCATGTGTGACATGTTGGTAAAGTTGGTTTTGTCCAATTATATGTTTGCAATGTAAGTTAATAATTATTCCTTGCAAACGAAGTTTCTGGACAGATCTGGGGGCAATTTAAGTTACCCCATGTTAATGTTGTTTTCTGAGCATCTTGTCTATAGAAAAGTTGTACATAATTCATGTATCTAGCTTGTGTTAAAATTTTGTGGTTTTTGGCCAAGTAGTTTTTGTGTTATAGATGTTTAAAGTCAGGTCCAAGATTTGGTTGCTCTCTGTTTAGAGCAGACCAGATTCTGTAGTTTCATCTTTTCGACCTATTAAACTTGGGAACCAGGCTTAGGTGATATTAAATGTCTTCTTGCAAGTCATTTGGATTTGTAGATCTCCATTTATGATTAAATTACTAAGCTATTGTTCTGATGTCCAGAAAGTGGCAGATTCTAGTTTTAGTGCTTTGATTCACTTTGCGATGCTTGTGTGTTGAAGTGTGACTCATATCTTTGATGGTACTTGGGTTGGTACCCTGTGATCTTATGAGACTTGTGTCTTGATTGATGTGCTTGCCCTCTTCTATGTTATGCCTTAGTGAGGATTAAGTTAATTAGCTTTAGGTGCTTATGTGAACCTTGGTATGCTTGCATGATTACTTTGTTTATTGCATTTCTATGCATTCATACCTATGCATTGTTGCACCTCATTTAGGTACGCTAGCTGAAACACATGAAGGACATGATGTGGAGCTGAACCCGAAGATGGTGTTGGCAGATCCATCCCGAAGATGGAAGGACTGGACAAGTGTTAGGATGGGAGATGCTCGCCAAGCGGGTTTCATCTGACAAACATAGACTTGAGTCGGATCCCAGGCAAGCCCCGGAGCATTATAAGCCTCCTACCTTCAAAGCAATTAATTATGTATATGTTATAAGTATTGTTGCATTAAGTGGTAGGAGTTGGTTGGAAACCCTTGGTGCACTATATCATTCCTTGTCTAGATATATGAATCCTTGAATCCTACATAGACCAGGATCGAGTAGATGCTTAGCCCTGCTTTAAGCGGTAGAAGTGAGGTGATTTCCTATCACCTGCGAGATGTAGGGATATTCATACATGGCACAGTTGGCTATATTTGCTATCATGGGAAAGAACCATGTGCTAATAATATGAAAGGAGACCGGGCAGGATGACGATAGTGACGCAACAAGGCATGGAGATCTTGGGTGTGGATCCATCCTTGTCTGAGTCGTTTAAGGACTGATTCGTTGTACGTCCTTGAGTCATGTTGAACGCAGTCTAACACTTAGCTGGCCGGATAAGCCGTTCTGACCGCAAAGCCGAGTAATACAGGTCCGGCCAGGAATCGGGGGGTCAAGTGCGCATTCTAGAGGAAGTAAGGATGTGCTTGGGGACACTGGCATAAGACCAAGGGGGGGTTAAAGTCCCTATCACCTGGCAGAGTGTTGCCCTTGGGGATACGACATCAGTTGAACCCGCGCTTTACTGAACTGTACCAAAGGTGACTTGTGCGACCCTGGCACGGCCCTGCATGGTTTGTGTTAGAAATACCCCTCCAGCTGGATAGGAACTCGATTCGAATCGCCGTCGCTCCCGGTTAGTGAGCACTTGACTTGAGCAGCGGCAACGTAGATTCAATTAAATGGAACGGATGGTTAATTGGATGATGATTTAAATGTTGCCTCAATTTATACCTACTATGGTTAATATTGTTTGCTCCTAATCAAGTGAGTGCTCTAGTACAGGTTCTAATATAGAAGACAGGGTAATGATAATTAACTTGATGCTTAAATATTAATGATTACTTATCTATATTAAGCTTTTTGCAAAATGTTGTCAAGCTATCCCACTTTATATCAGCCTAGCATGATCCTTGCTGTCACTTTATTTCTGGTTTTTGATGGGTAAGTCTAGCTGAGTACCTTCTCATACTCAGGGTTTTATCCCCAGTTGTTGCAGGTTGTGATGTATCATGGCGACTGCAAGAGTTGGATGGCTCCTGCCGTAGTTGCGGAGTGTGTTCATGGGCATGATCCTTCTGAGTTATCTTGTCTCTAATGCTTTTGTTGAAAGTTGACCTTGGTACTAGCATGTATTTGAAATAAGGGAAATGTTAGTTTCAAATTACTTTGCTTCCACTACTTTTTAACTTAAGTTGTAATAACTATGTTGAACTCCGATGTATGTTGAACTACTTGTGAAATGGATGTAACATGTGACTTGTTATGTTGAATCACTATGATCTTGGCTTGTATGTTGGTTGGTTTGAAATCGCTCGTGATTCCATTGGACTACCAGAGTTATATGGGCTCAAGTGCGAGAATTTGATCACTTCGGTGATTGTTTTTGTACTTGTTCTCTTATAATTTGGACGGTTCTGTGACAGCTGGCATCAGAGCAAGATTCAACATTAAACCTGTCATATGTGTATTTAAAACAAAGGTTTTGTTTTATAAAATCAGTTTTATCAACTTATAGCTATATATATAGGTTTGTCAAATCTGAATTTTAAACCTAAGTATGTCAGTGGTCAATTTCCTTATGCCCATATAAGGATTATTAGGTGGCTTATATAAGTACTAACTTGGGGGTTTTTCAATTATGCATCTACGCCTAGGCCAAGGTATGTATGTGTGATGACTCTCCCACACTATGCTACTCGGTGTGTCAGATTGGAGGTAGCTTCACATATGAGATAGCCATATATGTCACTAGTTTACTTTTATGCAACATCGCACCTACGCTTAGGTAAGTGTGAGTTGTGAGAGTATGATCGTCCAACCATCGGTCTAGGGGAGAGCTAGTTTTGGTTACTGGATTATTTATATGTTACACACATGTATATATTAAGGTACTTAATTGTGGGTGATTGATGATTCGGGTAGTTTTGGTGCTACATGTATATATACGGGGTTATATGTATATGGGAGTACTTAGAATTTTACTTTCCTGCTTTCATTGTGTGTTATATCTGGGGAATTGTTGGGCTGCAATGAAAATTTTCTGCAGGTACGCTAACCACGAATGCGTAAGTTGAATGTAGCTACCGACTAGCTATATATCGAGAGAGTGCGTGTTATGCCACTGACATAGAATGTGGTCGCCACCTTAGGTTGGCAATTTTGTGAGGACGAATAGGACGAAGCATGCATCTTCATGATTGTTGTTGTATGCATGATTAGGCTCTTCTCACCCTTGTTCTATAGTAAGTAACTTGTGATTGATGTGTTGCACTATCTTTCTTGTGTGGAGTTAAACAAGAATTCCTTGTACCATGTTGCTTGAATAGGAAGTGCTGAGAAAGGTGTGGGTTTAGCTTTGCTAGAAATAAGTGTGGTTACCTGCTTGAACCTATAGAGGTCTTCTGGTTTAGCCAAGTGGTGGATATATTGTTCATACAAGCATTTGTAAATGCTTTAGACCTTATTTCAGTAATTGTGATTCTCATAATTGAATTAAATTGGTGTTGGTCTAAGGTAACAATGTTTAAAACTACTAGAATAACATGTTTGTGTGCTCTCTTGTTAAGTGGAACAAAGGCAAGCTTTGTTTTGCTTGTTGAACGTTGGCTGCTAGAATGGTTTCAGTTGTAGTGATGCTTTCATGGTCATAATGGTGTTTTCTGTAGTTATCGAGAATACCAAAGTTGTAGCTAACTCACCGATCTAGCTTTTCCTAATATTTCATGACACTAGGCCTTATGATTTGGTAGTTATGACTTTTAGAAGTTTGCGGTCAGATTTTGCTTATGCTCTGAATAGATCTGTATGTTTTGTTTGTTTGACCTATGTGCATATGGAATCATGTCTTGGAGATAATAGAAGAAGTGTAGTAACTTTTCTAATCTTTCCAAAATGTCCTATAGCACTAATTTTGGTGGTCTAAACCTCCAGTTATGAGCTTGCAAAATAGAGTGACAGAATCTGTCCAAATCTGGGCAGAGATGTCTTCTCTATCTTGTTTGGCCTTGTTAGCTGTAGAATCATCTTAATATGATAATAAGAAAGTTATAGACAACTTAATAAGCTTTACGTAAAGTTAAGGATCACTCTTGTTGGGTTCCTAGAGCTTCAGTTAAGTAATTATAAAGTTCATGTCAGTTTCTGTCCATATTTGTACAGATCTAAAACATTAGCATGTTTGGTCATGTTAATCTATGAATTAGCTTTTGGTATGAATAACAAAAGTGTGAAAAAATTCCTAAGATTTCTAGAAAGCCTAGGATCACCTTTGTGGGATGTCTACAACCTCAGTTATGGTTGAAACAAGTAACTACTCTGTTGCTGTCCAGATTCTGTGCCATGCTAAGTTAGCTACCTTAGCTAGCGTTTGTTTTGGGCTAAACTTGTAGTTAGTTCTTGCTTTAGATAAAGCTTGTTATGGTTGAGCCTTGTGCTTAGTATTGGTTACTTAAGCTAATTTGATTGAATCTCTCAAATGCTTGACTGTGATGTTTGTATGCATGCTTGTTATCTAGGTAGTGCCATAGTTGTCACCTCGTTTGTCCTCAGTGAGCATACGAGTGTCGAATAGCTTTATATTAGAACAACACTCGAGTTACATGAAATGACCTCTTGGTGTCGTCTCCAATTAGGTTCTTTCCCTTAGGAGCCTGAGCTTGTAGCCATGGTTGCTTGCTTTGAATGTTTGTGCACCATGCTTTTGCTAGATATGTAAGCCCGAGCCTAGACCCTTAAATATTCGCGTATACCATGGCTGTCCTGCACCTGCACGTGAATACCTTTGTTTGATCTACCAACCAAGATAGATTCTCGCAACCGCTTCCTTTTGGCCATAGTTGTTATTTGCCAAGTTGTGGAGACCATACCTAAATCCGTGTTGGATCTCCTGGTTGCCTCTCCCAAAGGTTAGCTAGTGTGACGCAACGACTCTTTGCTGTGGCCTCAAAATCGTTTGCTTGCCAATTCGTGTATCTACCTTATCGACTTAATCTTTGATTGACATATCGGTTTTTTTCCATTGAAATTTGCTTAATCCATCCCCAACTTTCCCATGCCTCGGGATGTTTACCAGTCTTGATCTCATGTTATTGTCCAACATGACCAAATCTCGTGGTAATTTTTCAACTTGCCATCACTTTGGTGAACGCAAGGCGTACGTGGAATTAAGCGAAAATCTCATGCTTAGTCGCCTTCGGCAATTGAGCTATGTTCTCTTGTTCTATGTTTTGATCTTCGAATCACCTCCTGGCTAATTCCAAACCTTGTGACTACCTTTGCATGCTATCCCTCCCTTGTATAATGCTTGTTTTTACAACCCAAATTGTGTCACTTGAAATTTCACCTTGGTGGTGTGATCGGTAATGGTGTTATGAGTAGCAACTAATGGTGCCGCAATGAAACCAAGAGCCTCCTGTGGGCGGCCGACACAAGGTTGTGCTGCTTGGCACGCGCTGGTATCGTGGTTTCTAGTCATGATCCATTGCAGAACAACATCAATGTGTTATTCTCAGGTGAACTTTTCCTTGGTTATCTTTCTCATATCTTATCGTAAGATCCATATCTCAGACCGAATGTAGTAGAGCTTCCATCTGAAGATACATAAAGGATAACCTTTGAAGAACAGGTCACCGACATAAACATTAACAGACTGCAAGAGGAGGTAGACAAGTGACTCTACTTAGTTGTCCAAATATTGATGACCACCATCTAGGGAGCAACATATCTCATCCCTGTTGGATAAAAGGGACGCACCACACTTTAGTTGGACAAGTCATCTGTCGGATAAGAATCGATCGTCGCATTGTTTATATGATGGAGCTCTCCAAGTCTTAACCTTCGGATGCATAATGACCATACCATCGAAATCAACCATCTCTGGTGTGACTCCTTATCTGCTAACTTCGATGGCCACCATCTGTTCTACATCAACCATGATTATTGTGGTCAAGAGTGAAGATTTGGAACTTTTTAGTGTTGAGAGACAACTGATTAGTTACCAATAGGAAGGTTGTGCTCAAGCCACTTTGGTAGAGGACTGCTTTCCAAACTTTGGGAACATAGAGTCATTTCAACGAGTATACTTCTGAAGAATTCGGTCTAGTGTAAAGTTCATACGGATTATGCTGTGCTCACTAAAGAATTAGATGCTTGTGAGTGGTTAGCTCATGGACCAAATGATCTCTGTACACTAAAAACGAAGTACTGCATTGTCTTGGATTCCTCCAAAAGTAACAATGCTTCATGGAAGTCAATGAAGGAAATTCTCCAGACAAAGTTTCCCATGAAGAGTAAGTATCAGAAAGTGTCTTGACCAAATTAGCCTCTCTGATGCTTGAAGCCAAGTAGCCTAATGCTATTGTCGATGTTAGAAAACAGATAACATGGTTCTCTTCCTTAAAAGTCTTCCGTTCTGAATCTCGGGACGCGATTCCTTTAAGGGGGGAGGGCTGTAACACCCCAGGTGTTAGGCTTGCACTTGACATTTGCATTGCATGAGCCTAAGCATCATTTGTTCATATATGAGCATGGAATATATGTGATGCACTAGTGAGACATATGGAACATACTAGTGCAACATGTGAAACATGTGTATATGGAATGTGCTTGAAACATCGCAACATCTCCTTAAAACATATGCAACATACCATTGTTAGTTGTGTTTCAATGTGTGTATGTTTGTTTGATGCTCATGCTTGGTAATGCAAGAGAGTGTTAATGTCACTTCTTTCATGTGTCTCACATCACTCTCTATCTATAGTGGCCCCTGGAAAAGTTTCATGAAGTTTGGAATCAAAAAGTCACATAAAATGATAAGTTCTATTCCTATTAGAATTGCACCATTAAGTGAATGGAATTATAGATCATCAGCCAAACCTTGCAACCTTGCTCAAATGACTCTAGATGAACTCTACAACAAAAGTCATGAAGGGTTCATGTTGAGCAAATGTCAAGAAAATGCCCCGATTGGCCTAAAACCTTAGTCTAGGCTTTATTAAGTTGCTGCTTTGACCAAAGTGAAAGTTTGACTTCTGTACCAATTATGAGGTTTGACCTTAAACAAAAGTTGTAGTTCATCTTGTGTAGAACAAACTTTGTTTAATGTTCAAGAGCTAGTTTGGTCTCTAACCTAGTCAAATAGAGCTTCCAAGATTCAATGAAGTGCTGTTTTGGAGCCACAGATCTTTGGTTAAGTCAAAACTGTGTTTCAGTTGGATACCCTACTTTGGAGCTTTGGATCTCCTTAACTATGCAAAACCAGTAGAAGATCCTTTAATCAAAATTGTTGCTTGAGTTATATGCAACAAATTTGGTTGAAAGACCAAAGGCTAAATCTATCTCTAATCCTTCCAAACAGGGATCACCATTTCGAGTTTGCTAAATGTTTTCAGACTTAGAAATATTTAAGTCCAAGTTAGTGACAACTTGACTGGCATCCCGCATTCTCGAGTTTTTGTTGAGCAACTTGAGTTGATCCTTTATAAAAGTTGGAGCTTATATCTTGGAGTAGGATATACCAAAAGTTGACATTGATTTGACCACTGTTGACCAACTAATTGGAGTAAACACCGAGGTTTAGATTAATCATCGACAATGTCAACTTAGAGTCTAATTACTCCCTAATCCGTTGCTCCAATGATCAGGGTCCTTAAACAAGAATTATAGGGCATCACAAAATGAACAACTTTCATAACTGGCCCATATCAAAATTTGGTCAGTAGTGAGCCCAAATAGGAGCTCCAACCTATCCACCTTGCTGCCTGCCACGTAGTCGACGAAATATCTCCAAGGCCGACGCGTGCCCCAGTGCGTGGCTACCATGCCAGCACCGCGCCCCCACTCCCTGGACGTGTGCCCGGTCCTTCCCTTCGCAAGGTGGAGAGCCGAGCTCGTCCACGGCCACTCACCCCTCTCTCTTCCTCGCCCTTCCTCGCACGACTCCGCCTGGAGCGCTCCGTCGGAGCCATGGCCACCATGGCCAAGATTGCCGTCGGCATCATTCCCCACTCCATGCCCTTCTCCCATTCCACCACCTGCGCCACCGTAGTCGCCCCGCTGTGCCCTACACCGTGCGCACGCTAGCCCAGGTCGGAAGCCGCTGGAGCCGTGCATTCGCCGCCGTCAAAGCCGACCGCCATGGCCGCAAGCATCTAGTGCTCATGGCCGGGTCACCACGGTCTATCTCCAGCCGCTTCAAGTCGTTCCCCAGTTGCGCCATCTCACGAGGACTCTCCTGTGCACCTTCCCCGGTCGCCCAGCCACCGGAGCGCCGCCGCCGCCGGCACTGCCCCGACGGAGCCACCGGCGCACGTGGCCAACCCGCTGTCGACCGCCTTCCACCGCTCCTCGGCCACCCACAGATGCAGAATGGCATGGCGGTGCCCACGCTGCCCTTCCCTGCCGCCGGCACCGACATCACCGGCCAGAAGACGGCCGGCCAGCAAGCCAGCGCCGCCTCCTCTGTTTCCGGCGACCGAAAGAGAAGACCGACTCCCTCTCTCTGTTCTCCCTCTGTTTAAACGACAGGTGGGGCCAGGTGGACAGCGGGTCCCGCATGACAGCACAACGAGTGGCCAAGTTGGGTACCGATTTGGGTGAATCTAGCAATTAAGTTAGGGTTTGATTTCTTCTGTCTTTTGAATTACAAATTGGTGCTAATTTTTGAAAATCCATATCTCAGGCTAGGAAATTCCAAAAATATCAAATGTGGACTTTTTGGAAACCTTGAGAAAATATCTATGCAGTAGAGTCGTAATATGTTATATGTTTGTAGAAGTTTTCTAGTGTTTTTATTTAACCTTGAAAAGTACTCCAAAAATGCTTACAAACTTGACCAGAGCCACATCTGAAGTTTTAGATGTCCCAAAAATGGTGATTCTAGTTTTGTTAATCTTGTGATGACATGTACTAACTAATAAAAATATTAAACATACCAGTTGTTTACTGTTTTCTTAGGGTTTGATTTAATCTTGGTAAATGAGGAAATCTACCTTGTTTTGCTTTTTATTTTTATATCTTGAGTTGTGTGCTCTAATTTAGGTGAAATTTTTATGGTAGTCTCATGAGGTTACATAGGAACTGTGGTTAAAATTTCATGAGCTTTGGTTGCTGGATGAGTGAGATATAGGTTTATATTTCTCTCACATGATTTATTGCAATAGCCATTTGTCCTTTTCATAGAGGTTGATATACATGTCCAAATGGCTTCAAATTTGGGAAATAGACTTCTGGGGGCATATGTAGGCCACTGTAATTTTGGTAGAATTTATTGTGCACTTTCGATATGTGTTCATAATTCCACCGAATTATCTAGGTAAATTAAGAAATGTATTAAAATAATTTATTTAGTAATGTACACTATATTTTCTTGTGTTCATTAGACATGTGTGACATGTTGGTAAAGTTGCTTTTGTCCAATTATATGTTTGCAATGTAAGTTAATAATTATTCCTTGCAAACGAAGTTTCTGGACAGTTCTGGGGGCCATTTAAGTTACCCCATGTTAATGATGTTTTCTGAGCATCTTGTCTATATAAAAGTTGTATATAATTCATGTATATAGCTTGTGTTAAAATTTTGCGGTTTTTGGCCAAGTAGTTTTTGTGTTATAGATGTTTAAAGTCATGTCCCAGATTTGGTTGCTCTCTGTTTGGAGCAGACCAGATTCTGTAGTTTCATCTTTTTGAACTATTAAACTTGGGAACCAGGCTTAGGTGATATTAATTGAATTGTAGATAATTTCATAAGCTTTCGAGAATGTCTTTTTCCAAGTCATTTGGATTTGTAGATCTCCAGTTATGATTAAATTACTCAGCTACTGTTCTGATGTCCAGAAAGTGGCAGATTCTAGTTTTAGTGCTTTGATTCACTTTGCCATGCTTGTGTGTTGAAGTGTGACTCATATCTTTGATGGTACTCGGGTTGGTACCCTGTGATCTTATGAGACTTGTGTCTTGATTGATGTGCTTACCCTCTTCTATGTTGTGCCTTAGTGAGGATTAAGTTAATTAGCTTTAGGTGCTTATGTGAAACTTGGTATGCTTGCATGATTACTTTGTTTATTGCATTTCTATGTATTCATACCTATGCATTGTTGCACCTCATTTAGGTATGCTAGCTGAAACGTATGAAGGACATGATGTGGAGCTGAACCCGAAGATGGTGTTGGCAGATCCATCCCGAAGATGGAAGGACTGGACAAGTGTTAGGATGGGAGATGCTCGCCAAGCGGGTTTCATCTGACAAACACTGACTTGAGTCAGATCCCAGGCAAGCCCCAGAGCATTATAAGCCTCCTACCTTCAAAGCAATTAATTATGTATATGTTATAAGTATTGTGGCATTAAGTGGTAGGAGTTGGTTGGAAACTCTTGCTGCATTATATCATTCCTTGTCCAGATATATGAATCCTTGAATCCTACGTAGACTAGGATCGAGTAGATGCTTAGCCCTGCTTTAAGCGGTAGAAGTTAGGTGATTTCCTGTCACCTGCGAGACGTAGGGATATTCATATATGACACGGTTGGCTATATTTGCTATCGTGGAAAAGAACCATGTGCTAATAATATGAAAGGAGACCGGGCGGGATGACGATAGTGAAGCAACAAGGCATGGAGGTCTTGGGTGTGGATCCATCCCCGTCTGAGTCGTTTAAGGACCGATTCGCTGTACATCCTTGAGTCATGTTGAACGCAGTCTAGCACTTAGCTGGCTAGATGAGCCGTTCCAACCGCGAAGCCGAGTAATACAGTTCAGGCCGGGAATCGGGGGGTTAAGTGCGCATTCTGGAGGAAGTAAGGATGTGCTTTGGGACACTGGCATAAGACCAAGGGGGCGTTAAAGTGCCTATCACCTGGCAGAGTGTTGCCCTTGGGGATGCGGCATCAATCGAACCCGCGCTTTCCTGAACTATACCAAAGGTGACTTATGCAACCCTGGCATGGGCCTGCGCGGTTTGTGTTAGAAATACCCCTCCAGCTGGATAGGAACTCGATTCGAATCGCCATCGCTCCTTTTTAGTGAGCACTTGACTTGAGCAGCGGCAATGTAGATTCAATTAAATGGAACGGATGGTTAATTGGATGATGATTTAAACGTTGCCTCAATTTATACCTGCTATGGTTAATATTGTTTGCTCCTAATCAAGTGAGTGCTCTAGTACAGGTTCTAATATTGAAGACAGGGTAATGATAATTAACTTGATGCTTAAGCATTAATGATTACTTATCTATATTAAGCTTTTATGCAAAATGTTGTCAAGCTATCCCACTTTATATCAGCCTAGCATGATCCTTGGTGTCACTTTATTTATGGTTTTTGATGATTAAGTCTAGCTGAGTACCTTCTTGTACTCAGGGTTTTATCCCCACTTGTTGCAGGTTGTGATATATCATGGCCACTGCAAGAGTTGGATGGCTCCTGCCGTAGTGGCGGAGTGTGATCATGGGCATGATCCTTCTGAGTTATCTTGTATCTAATGCTTTTGTTGAAAGTTGACCTTGGTACTAGCATGTATTTGAAATAAGGGAAATGTTAGTTTTAAATTACTTTGCTTCCTCTACTTTTTAATTTAAGTTGTAATAACTATGTTGAACTCCGATGTATGTTGAACTACTTGTGAAATGGATGTAACATGTGACTTGTTATGTTGAATCACTACGATCTTGGCTTGTATGTTGGTTGGTTTCAAATCCCTCGTGATTTCATTGGACTACTGGAGTTATATGGGCTCAAGTGCGAGAATTTGATCACTTCGGTGATTGTTTTTGTACTTGTGCTCTTATAATTTGGATGGTTCTGTGACAGAGCAAAGCCTTGTCTCAGTCTGGCGTGAGTCGTCCCGCTCTTGGCGGAGCCGCTCGGCCACCATGGTGTCTTGACGGGCCTTCATTTCTAGCGCGGTGACTTTCTTCTGGGCCGGCAGCTTTAGCCCTTTCTCCTTCTCGAGCTCATCTTGGAGGTTGAGGATCTATTGGCGGCCTCCTTCACGACTTGCACGGCCTCCCCATCATCCTTGTAGACCCTCTCCGACAGGTCTGAGGCCATCTTCTCTGCCTCCTCAGCATGTCGACGGGCCTTCGCCTCTGTAACGAGGCGGTCCCAGGCCTCCTTCTACCGGTGAAGGAACAGAGACTTCTTCTGGGTGCGCACCATCAACGACTACGGAGGGCACATGAGTCAGAAGTGATGAAACAAAAAACAGCAATTAGGGATCGGTGGCACTGTTTAACTACTTTAGCCCGTCGTTCGCTGAGACTAGCGCGGTGTGCAAAAGATGTGCCATGCCTCCCATGATCCCGTGGTAGCTGCGCCATTCCCTCTCCTCCGTAGGGTTGACGAGAATGAAGGGTGGGGCTCCCGGATTCTATGGGTCTACCCACTTGAGCCGTGGCCTATCGGTCCCCATCTGGATTAGGGTCCGGGGTGGCTCTGTGCTAGCTCCATGCACCGGTGACCCCTCCCGCTGCGGTCTCTCTATCGGGATGACCTCTCCGGCGGTGGCGGAAGTCGACGGCGTGGACGCGGAGTGCGGCCCCATCGCCATGACTCCTGGTGTCATCGCGGATGCATCCCCATCCGTCTGTCTCACCTTAGCTACCTCCATCTCCGTCCGTGGAGGTTGGATTGCATCTGACTACATGACGCTCGTGGCGTGCATCACGGACACGTCCTCCACAGTCCGTCCTCCTCTCGTCCGTTCGGTCACGGACATGTCAACCATGGCAGCGGATAGCCCCGACTGCGCCACCTGACCCGCCACAGACATCGCCATCATTGTCAGCACAGCCTGCCCGAATAGCCCCATGGCTGACCTGGCACCGCCCCCGCTCGAGCCGGGTGCGACACTGGATGATGACTGCTGGGTCACCCGCATGGTGGTGACCTTCTGAGGTGCCGTCGCTAAATGGGTAAGCAGCCGACCGGCATTGCAACACACACAGAGTGCCAGACCCACAACATTTTTTTGTCAAAAAGCAGTGGAACAGAAGAATGCGTGATGTACCTAGGTGCCACTAGGCGATGGACCTTTGGCACTGACCCCCCTAACCCCGATGACGCCTCGTTCTCACGAGGCCGCTTCCGGCCAGCATGTTGTTTAGGGAGCCCGCGCAAGGCAGAAAGTCCGCTTCCGCCGCCCCAAGAGGGACGCTCTCCTCTCGCTGCCCCATGGCGCGGGGCGGGAAGGGACCCGATGGCCACTGGGATAAATCGTCTTCTTCCTCCTCTTGCTCTAGGTCATCCTAGTCTGAGGCCGGGATGGAGCCGATCACCTCCTCCTCTTCATAAAGCGGGGGCACGACATCGTCTCTAGGCCACCTCCCCATCTCCTCGTCATTGTCCTCATCGTCATCATCTTCATCATCCTCATCATTATCACCCAGCCACTTCAGCAACCTCTTTCGCTTCCTCTTCATCTCCTTGTCCTTTCTCACCTTTGTTGCCTCACCCGTGGCATGGTTCTTCGCTCTCCTCTCAGTGTCCTCCGGCAGCGGCGGATCGAAGGTTCAGACGTGAAGACTGGGCTATGAAACACCATGATTAGATCTAGAGTAAAGTCAGTAGGGAAGGTGAGGGCAACACGGCTTACCAGCTCAATGAACTCCACGTCAGGATGCATTGGGGGATGACCCGGGACCGGGTATACTATGACAAAGTCCACCGTCTAACCGTCGGGTGATCTAGAGTATCCTTAAAGCAGTCCTCCACCTCGCCAGGGGTGGTCACCTCTCTGGAGACGATCATCATCCCTTCTGGTGCTGAGTCGGGCGCCATCTCCCACATTCGGAATTTGCGTGCCATTAGTGGTGCCAGCCTCCTGACGTGGTAAGCCCCGATGATACTGGCCCCGCGGAGGGCGACGCCCTTCAGGGTCTCGATGGCTCGGAGGAGGTCACCCAGTCTTTGTTGTTCCTTGGCAACATGCATGTACCTCCACTCGTCTGGTGCCTCCTCGATTAGGCGGCTAGAGAAGATCGGCAGGGCGCGACATCATCGTTCCTCAGGTAGAACCAGGACTGGCACCACCCCTTG
Organism: Saccharum spontaneum; assembly: GCA_022457205.1. Classification (NCBI taxonomy): domain Eukaryota; kingdom Viridiplantae; phylum Streptophyta; class Magnoliopsida; order Poales; family Poaceae; genus Saccharum; species Saccharum spontaneum. The sequence goes on along the minus strand of CM039610.1, from coordinate 34,168,623 downwards.
TTGGATTTCCTCAGCGGGATCAGCATGTACTCCGATGCCTGGGGGCTCCGAAGACGGATGCTAGCGCACCCCATTAGCACTGACAGGTCAGCCGTCTTCTTCCTCTTCTCAACCTTGTTCCTCTGTAGCTCGATGGCAAAAAAGTACTTCTAGAGATCGAAGTGGGGCTCGATCCCCAAATACCCCTCGCAGAGCACAATGAAGGCTGAGATATGCTAAATCCCATTGGGATTCAGGTCCTAGAGCTTAATCCCATAGTGGTGAAGAAGCCCGCGGAGGAACCTATGTGGAGGAGATGCCAGCCCGCGTTCATGGAAGTGCACGAACGAGACGACGTAGCCATCAGGCACCACCGGCCCATCTTCATTGCTAGGTACGATCCACTCGTCCCCCTCACCCTCGCGTGGAGGAGACCCTTCTTGACGAGACCCTCCATGCACGAATAGCAGACATTGGAGTCAGACCATGACTCCATTGGGGGGCAGAGGTGGTGGCGTGAGGATCAAGCTGTGACAAGGGGAGGCACGAGACTAACCCTAACGAGGGCAGCGGCGTCGATGGTGAGAAGACGAGCATAGGAAACGCAAGTGCAGATGGCGAAGAAGATGGGGTTGCGGGGTGTGCACGATGAAAAATAGGGGATGCCCCTATATTTAAGAGAGGGAAGCAGAAGGCGAACCGCCTGCCTAGATTCACGTGTCGCCCCGTCCCATCAAAATCGTCATGCCGTTCTGCCCTGTTGCGTGTGCGCCACTAACTGGCCGCCCCCTCATGGGATGCACCGGGTGATGGACCGACAGCCACCAGGCCGAAAACCGCCGCAGACAAGTAGGGCCATAGGGCCGAGAACACTCTACGGCCCAATGAGGCCCAGGAGTTCACAGGTTGGCCCAGCGACGGGTTCGACAGTCGCTCCGGGGCACCACTAGAGTAAGGGGTGGCAACGGATGGGCCCGCTAGCGGCCAGTACCCGGGCATCTGAGTGCCGCGGGCATCCCGATCCACATTCGAGACTTGACTATAGCCAGACCATGGCTTTTCCTCGAAGAAAGGCAACGAGCCCCCGGGACCGGTCGGACGGACCCGGGAACTATATGGATTGGCCGTCAGGAACCTAGAGTCGATCGCTAGCCGACCCAAGCTGGATCCCTACAAACAGGAACTAGGGCCCCACTTAGACTGACCCATTAATAGCTCACTGAGCACCATGATTTGTCCATCGAGCAAAATCATGGCACGGCTCAACCCCTCCTTTTTATCAAAAAACGCTTGAGGGATACGATTGCAAGACGGGCTGACCCCTCGACTGGACCCCCGCTACGCGTAGGGCTCGGGGGCTCGGACTCGCAAAGAGACCCTACATGAGGTCACGGGCAAATGGTGAAGCAAGCGGGCGCTAGAATGCTACGAACATCCCGATCCCTCGGTCCAAGCCCGAGATGTGCGGGGGCACAGGGGCCGGCCCCACGAAATATCCGACACCAGGATGCCAGGAAACAGAAAAATGATGATATCCTAAAATAAGGGTCAAAATCGCAAAAATCACAAGAGACAGTCAACACTAACCAAGACCCCGCCAATTTAGGGGTCTGACCATGGCAAACGTCGTCCGAAACGTGCAGGTTGGACAAAATCTCACAAAAAATGGAGGACTAAAATGGGTCATCTTTATTCATGAGACAAGGGCCCTAAGTACAAACTAAAGGGCCTCGAGGATAACCTCCTTGGTGAGCTCCTTGGTAGTGATGGCGTCCGTGGCTTCGTCAAAGTCCTCGACGAGCCTCTCATGATCAGCTGCCCCCTCGCCTTCTAGGAAGCCGATCAGGAAGCGGAGCTCGTGGCCCGACCGGACCTGAGCCGCCGCCATCGTATTCCACCGCATCCCTAATGCGCTTGGGAACTTCAAGGAGGCACTCCTCGAGATGCTTGCCCCGGGCCCACACATAACTAGCGGCGGTGTCCACGGCCTAGCGGAGCGTTTGTAGCTCCGGCTCCAGTTCTGGCAAAAACGCATAAGAGTTAGAGAACGAATGAGCCAGAAAGGAGGAGAATAGCGATCGCCAAAAGGACTCACCAGCACCTGACCATCAGCGGTCGCCAGCTGGGCATGGACAGTGTCTGTCTCCACTTCGTCGGCCTAGAGTGTGGCCTCAAGGCATTCCTAGAGCCGCTCTGACTCCAGGACCGGGTTCGCATCCAAAGCAGCCCTGGGCACAAGGGAAAGTTAGGAGAAAACCCACGACAACAATGGGCAAAATGTGGGGATGTTTCTCTCACCCCTAGTCAAACAGGTGGTGCTAGAGGGGCCTCCTCTCCTCGGGCACGCCGTCAGCAGAACGCTTGCCACAGTCCATGGATGAAGCGATAAGGAGGGGAAGGCAAGCACCGAGGATCCACTGGACATGGCTAGAGTGGCAATGTATAGCGACATACTACGGAAGCCGCAACTTATAAAGGGCTTACGAGATGCCCAACAGGCGTCAATACCAACCGTCGTAGCGGGTGCGGCACGGCGCGCCCTTTCGCTTCCCCCACACGCCCGAATTGGGTAGTTCAAAAGTAGCACCTCGTCTCCTGCCCCATCTCGGGACTGGGCGCGACCCTTGGCATCACAATGACGAGGGGGTATGGAGCCGAAAACACTCCTATGGCCTATTAAGGCCTAAGGGCGCATGGTACGGCCTAGCAGCGGTTTCGGCAACCACCCCGGAGCACCCCTGAATAAGGGGTAACGAAGGACAGGCCTGCTTACGGCCAGTACACGGACAGCTGGGCATCAGTAATGCCCTAGCCCACGATTGGGTCCTAACCGCTGTCGGTCTAGGGAACTCCCTCGAAGTAAAGCAGATAGCCCCCAGAACCGATCGGACGGACCCAGGAACTATACTCCTCCACCGCCAAAGTCCTAAGATCGGTCAACCACCGCTCAGGCCTCCGCAGTGCAACGAAGCTCGGGGGCGGGACTCGCGGAAAGACCTAAGAAGCATAGCCATCAACTAACATTAAAGAAAGCCTTTGAAGGAGTGCCCCACTCCTCCAAAAGCTCGGGGGCTACACCCGGCAGGTGCGCTCACGAGCACCCACCGGAAAATCCAAAAACAATAGGAGGAGCAGACCTCGACGACCAAAAGAAGCCTCTGAAGGAGCGCTCCGCTCCTCCAGGGTCTCGAGGGCTACTGTCGAGTATCAATGATCCCCATGCCCGAAGACGACGCTAAGACCTGGCCTTTCGGCTGATCAGGAACGTAGTCACGAACCGGGCCAACCCTTTAGTAAGGACAGTCTCACCCCGACCGACCTCAAGAGTAAGGGCTCCGCTTCGCCCGACCCATTGGGCACGGGCCCAGCTATGCCCGACCCCCAAGGGAAAGCTTCGCCTCGTCTGACCCTAGGGGCACGGGGTTCGTCTCGCCCGACCCTTTGGGAACGGAACCACCCCACTTGGCCTGGGGGCCATGGGGTCAGCCTCGGGCGCGGGCTCCCATGGAGACCCCCACTACCCCCAACTGTCACGGACACGGGTGGTGGGCCCCAACCATGCCCCTAACGCTAGAGAAGGGGCGGGCACGCCTCGATGTGACCAGCGCCCGCCGCAGGCTATATCTAGGTAGTCATGTCTCCAACAGTGCTAGATAGACTGGCACTGTGCTGCTCGATCCCCATGCTACTCCAAACAAGGGGAGCGGTCGGCCATGTCGCATGACAGGGAAGGACGAGGTGGACTGGTCGAGCACCCACCTATAGCGCTAGTGATAAACGGGGGAATCATGACCAAAACGGTGACACTCGACTGAAGCTCCACAGACAGACATAACCACAGCACGCGCGCGCCTCCATTGTCATTTGTAGGACCCATAGGACCCGCCTGCGGTGGGGGAAGGGCGGCGCAGCTCCAGGGCTGTCTACTCCATTGTTTCTCTCTCTCTCTCTCGCTCTTGTACCCCGGGTCCTTCCCTTGACCTATAAAAGGGAAGATCGGGCAGCCCCTTAGGGGGATCCTTTTTTCGACCAATGAAAGATACTTCAACTCCACTTCACGTTCACCAGAGACCTGGGAGCCCATCCCTCTCTTGACCGTTTGTAACCCCTACTACAGACCCAAGTGCAAGTAACATGAGCAGCTCACCACTGGACGTAGGGACTTTCAACCTGAACTAGTATACATCTTCGTGTCCTCTTTGCACACCATCCGAGCCCAAATGCGTAATCATAGAAATTTACTAGCCGGTGATTCCGAACACCGACAGGAAATTTATGAGAAAATTTTAGGAGATCCTTCGTTGTACACAAATATGCATTTGTAGCTTGTAGATCAGTCACTCTGCTAGCCAAGGGAGTTCTTGAAGATGTCATTGTTCGAGTGGGACAATCATATGTTCCCATAGACTTTGTGGTTTTGGAAACAGATGGAGATGAAAGGGCACCCATCATTTTGGGCCGACCTTTCCTAAGCACTGTGAAAGCCATCATCTACACGGATAGTGCCAAGATCTGCTTTACGATGAAGGACAAGAAGGAGAAGTTCTCATTCAAGAACCGCATCTTGCAGTCCCCTAGTCATCCATAAAAGGCGTACCTGCCCGAAGAGACAATAGTGACCAAGAAGAAGAAGAAGAACCAGAGAAGGAGGAAGAACAAGACTAGTCAGCGACAAGAAGAAACTATCAATATGATCAACACACTCTAATCTGAGTACAACCACCTCCTCGCTTCACCATTCCTTGCTAAGAAGGATGATCCTGGCGTACCGACGATTGAGTGTATCATTGGACAAAGAATCTTTCACGAGACCTTCTACGACATTGGATCTAGTGTCAACATAATGTCCATGATAATATATGAATATTTATTCAGTAACAAACCTTTGTACCCTACATATATGCAGTTGCAGATGGCGGACCAATAAATCCGATTCCCCAAGGGCATAGTAAAAGACATCATGGTCAAGATTCAAGATCATTATGCTCTTGCTGACTTCATGGTCTGAGACATGGGAGAAGAAGATGATGATACACCCATCATCCTAGGAAGACCGTTCCTCAACACTACTAATGCAATTATCTACGTTGGATCTGGACAAGTCCACTTCTAATTTCTTGGAGAAAAGGTACACCGGAAGAATCAACCTCCAAAGAATGGATGGGAAGAAGATGAAGAACTTGAAGAACCAGTGAAAGATGAACCTGCTTCATCTAAGTCAAGTCAACAGACCAAGAAGGTCTGGAAAGAGAAGGTGACATCATCATTAGAGTCACCATCACAAGAAGTACAGTCATCTGGGTCTCCATCACTGAAGAGTGAAGGACTTATCTCCAGCCAAGTCCTGTCCGGAGGACTTAAAAATCCAAACCTTTGCCATGAGGTAACATCGGTAGTTACCCATATTTACTTTCTGGCATTGCATGAATTATTTTAGCATATTTACTTTTCTGCATTTGCCATGCATATTAAAAAAAGAGTTCCATAACTGCATTCCATCATTGCATTATAAAAATCCTAAGCCCCATATGAATAATTCTATGGTAGTAAAAGCCATAGGAATATTTACCGTGGTGGCATAAAAAATAAAAATACCATGCATGCGCATTTCTTTCTACATTATAAAAATATGAAAATCCAAAAATATTAAATAGACATCCTGCTAGAATTTTGCCAATTAGAAACTCTATCTAAACCCACAAGAACAAATCCTCAAACAGCTGACCGCTAACCCCTTATCCTAGTCCGAGCCATGAGCTTTGGTGTTCTTGTTGGCGTATTTTGCAGGATGGTACATATGATCAAGAGCAAGTTTATCTGGATGACTTTATCTTACTCCTGGATGAGAAGGACATCCACTAGCAAACATGGTCTAAGGAGGATCACTCGACTTTCAATATTTGACCACAACAATATCTAGCTTGGGGAGGAGCATCCTCCATGTAACTAGCTAAGTATTTCTTTCCCCTTTTAGTTTTACTATTTTTAGAGTTTGCTATATATTTGCAAAGAAATAAAAAAGGGTGCCTAACTAAAACAAAATAAAAATTTATTTTAGCTAGTTATATATATATGTTAGGTGTGATCTTAAAACTTGAAAACAAAATAAAAAAAGGGGTGTCTAGTTTTTAAGAGCTAATACATAAAAGGACTTTGAAGATATTTCTTGCAATGAAAAAGATGAATAGTTGCTCTGTTGTAATTCCTTTCAAGTACCTAGTTTTCAGCCTTGAATTCTCCTGAGTTTTGGATACAACTGTTTTGACATAAGAATTTACTCTGAACTTGAAACTCGTGTGTAGCATATACTTGATCTAAGTCTAGGTAATTAACGGATATGATATGAGAAGGTCTAAGCTGTTGTTTATCTTGTTCCAAGTGACACTAGAGTTCTGGAGATTTATCTTTTGAAAAAATATAAAAATCCTTCATGATGAGGTCCTGTATGACAAAACTTGAATTCCTACCAAAGCCAGATATGATATTTAGATTAGGAAAACTTCCACATATATGCTTCTTGTTTTACATTGAGTTTAGTCAAGCTTTGTTGACCCTTATGAGAGATTTGTCATGCTCTTAAAATCAAGATCACGTACACACCACCCACATATGCACTACTACATTGGGGGTAGGTGCAAAAACATGCCATTCCATCTAGATCCACCCAAAAATGTTTTACTCCTACATTGGGAGTGAACACAAAAATATGCCTGATAGGATATCCATTAAATAAATGCTCCAAGTTCTTGTTGCTATCTCTCAAAAGTTTTTGTGGCAGAAAGGAAGCATGGGGCCATATAAAAGTTATTCATAAAAAAAAGAAAAGAGAGAAAAAAGTGTTGAAAAAATGGACAAGTGTCCGAGATATCTAAAACTATGGGTACTCAGATGCCCACCTGAAAAAAAAGAAAGAAATGAATAAGATAGCCCATGTTTTCTTGCAAAGTTGTTACCAAATTTCAAAAGGGAGATATGTTTTCAAAGAGCAAAGTAGAAATAGGTTAGCCACCATATATATCCACCACATATACATCCACACACATGCACATCTCAATTTGATTGTATGACTAAACTCTCTTTGGATCCGAGGTTTCACTTTACAATATATGTATTGCAAGTATGCTCTTTCATGTTTTCTCCACTCCTATGAGCTCCACAAAACCCTTAGTTGTAGGAAGAGAAAGGCATAACACTACCTTGGTGAGGATCCACAAATACCATATATATTGAGAGACTACAGAGTGTAATACAATGGAAGCTCTGAGTTTTATTTTGAAAACTTACAAAAAAACTCAGGAATAATGGTTGAGCAAAGAACTTAAGACATAGTGCTTGACTTGATCGTTCTATCTTTCAATTGCTCAAGACCCAAGAGAAGGCTAAGAAGCCCCATGGCTGAAGGTAATATGGGTGAGTTTGAAAGTCAGATTGGTTTATTCTAATCCGGAGGAGAATTCTTGTTTGAACACATGTGTACTTTTGAGGAGTTGCTACAATGTTTTCCAAAATCCTAAACTTCTGATCCAATTTCTGTCGAGTTTTGCTTTGCTAAGGGACTAGCAAAGGTTAAGCTTGGGGAATCTTGTTGATGGTAGTTAACAACCATTATAAACCATCAAAGAAACATGTATAAGGGCACAATTGTGCTCACCAACAAAGGTCTAGGGGTTTAAACTAACAAATTCCCTGAGTTTTGGTGAATCTATGATTTCCACAGGGTTTATCTAGAAAACCATCAAGGAGGACCTACATGTCAGACTTAATCATGCTTATTCGCTGCGGTAACAACTCTAGAAGATTCCAGAGGACCCCAGAAGGCAATCCCCCGAAGCAGACCTCAGGAGGCTGACATGTGGGGCCGGTCGACACCACCTGCAGGCCGGCTGACCCCTTGGCCCCATGTGTCAGTCCCTCTTGGCTACGTCAGTTCTCCATCGCTTCCTAGGATGCATCTACACCATTACGTCAAGTTGGTTTGATCCAAGGGCTGACATTGCAAGCTCCGACCTATATAAGCAAGGCCCTACCCCCCTGAGGCATCAAGTCATTTGAGAAGATAGAAATCCTAATCATCCTCAGAGCTCTAGTAATTCTAGGGCATAGCTAGTTAGGCTAGGTCTAGAGGGAGGCAAGCAGGCTTCACTTGGATTCCTGGTCTTATCAAGAACGCGGTTTGGTATAATTCTTGTACCCCCTCTGTCTTTTGTATCTCTATTATTTTTATATGCTCGCTACAATCGTTATGACATCTATATTCATATTGTCTATGTTCTTCATTATAATGTTCATCATCTACGTTGATTATATACTTAGTATAGTAGGATTATCATCATATTCATGCATATGTTCGTATAGCGCTCACCCTAAAGTACCATGGGTGAGTAGTCGACATTGTGTAAGCATGGTGCTTATACGTTGTTGGCCTGTGGATACACCCTATATTCAAGGTCACGTGGTAGATCACGGATGTGACACTCCTATTGAGTCCTTTGTAGTCCACTCCCCAATGTAGGTAGCACATAGGATAAGGTTACGAAGGAAGAGTAAGTTTAGTTCTTAATCTCCCTTAGTAACATCCCTTATGTGTAGATATGAAGATGATCTTAGCAATGATTACTAGGTGTAATTGCACTAATCAATGTATGCTTTGACTTGTAATTAAGAATGACTTAGGAATTATTCCTCTAATATTCTACCTGACCATGCTAATGCCATAGAATAGAGTACTCTAAGTGATTTATCATACTTAATCAATACTTACCCTTGTTGTGAGCATAATATCGGTTATGGTTTACTTCTCCATCAATAGTATAAGTTATCAATACATGTCCATGCTCGACCTTCCCTGTGGTAAAATATAAATAACAATACTTGGAATACTCTCGGGTGAAGTGCTACAATGGTATAATTATCTGTGCGCTTGTAGATTTCCTTTCATTCATATATTTATATTCTTTCTAGTCACATAAAATGATAAAGAACTACTTAGCGTTATTCTAGTAGTAATGCTAGATAGTACCATCAAACATCTCTAGTGTAACACCTCAGGTGTTTAGCTCCATAATTGCATTGCATTTGCATAAGCATAAGCATGCATCATTTCATGTTATTTTATGTTGTTGCAACTAATGTGGATGTTTTTAGAATTTTGTTTGGTTCACCTCATTTGACACTAGGGAGTTGGTGTAACTAAAGGGTAGGGTAGCTAATTATATCTCACAACACCTTAGTTATACTTAGGGTCACTAATGGAGCAAGGTTCATGTTGACCAAAATCACCAAAATGCCCTCCAAGGTGTAGTTGACCAGCATTTAGCCCTAGGATGCTCTAGTTTGACCAATTAAAAAGTCTAGCTTAGAGACCTTGCATGGAGGAGCACCCTTAAGCAAAGTTGTAGGGAATTTTATGGGGAACAAAAGTCTCAATATGACCATCTCATGATACTGACCAGAACAAGCTCAAAAATGGCCCACAAGTCAGCTAGAGGGGCTGCCTCAACACTTAGAATTTTCCTAAGTCCCCAAAGTGTCCCTCCAGTTTTACTGTGGCCTACTTTGGAAGCTTGTAGTTTGCAAACCAGACCAAACCAGCTCCCACTCATGTTGACACTTTTGTAGTACTCATGTAGCTCTACAACATTGCCAACATCACCATCACCTGGTTCTAGATGGTTTAGGAGATATTGTGTCAAGAAAATAGGGTTTCAGTCGGTTTATTGACTAAAACCACGTTTCAGTTTCACAGGGCACCACTTTGGGGCTATGTAGTTTCAAATCCAAGCCGAATCTGTTCTTGAGCCAATTAGCAAACTTGTAGCCCTCATGAAGCTCTACAATTTTGGTATTCTCACCTTCGGCTAATTCGAGCTGTTTTCAGAGATATTCACCTTTGAAATCACGCTGTCAGTCACCGTTCGGCCTCGTCGATTCAGTCAATGATCTCGCCTTTCAGTCGGACACCGGCCGTGTCGTGGCGCTCGGGCAGAAGGGCGTCGCCGCGTGGCGTCCAAGCTCTGCCGTCGTCACCACATCGTGAGCTCACGCGCGGGAGTGAAGTGAGAGTCGACACCTCAATCCCCAACACTCACGCCACTCCCTCCTCCATTCCCTCGCTCTCTGGTCCGACGAGGAGCGCCCCTCCGACCCCGCCGTGGCCGAGCGAGCTCACCACCTCATGGCAGCCTACCTAACTTCACCCACAGCTCCGCCTTAGGCTCCCTGACCTTCCCCTACATCGTGCTTGATCAATTTCGTAGAGGTGAGGAGGTATTGTCGACTTTCTCTCCACTGGAGCTCACCGGAGTATCACCGCCGTCACAGTCCACCGTGGCCAGCTCCCCTCCCTCATTCTCCTCCTGTCATGAACCTCGTTCTCACCTCCGTAATCTGTGGGGATGCTTGTGGCGAGACATTACCGTCGGGAACCCTCCCCGCACAGCGGAACGGCCCACGTGTGCGTCGTGCTCTGGCCACGCCCACCATGGCCGCCGCTAATGCGAGCTCACCGCCGACGTCCTCCTTCACCCTCCTCTCTCTGTGGTTAGCGTTTGGAATAGGGTAGGCCTTCCTCTAGTTCTAGGCATGACCTTACCGTGGGATGTGACCTCGCCGGAGCGGAACACGACGACCACCGTCGTCACGCTCACCGCACCGCATCACGGCACTCCGTGGCCGGGGTAGTTAGGACCTCTTCCAAACCTCCTTTCTACCTCAATAGATTCGCCCGGGCATAGTGTAGCTCGTACCAAGCTCAGATTTGGTTGTGCGGCCTCATCGGCGACGGCATGCCCTCACCCGACCCTCACCGGCCGCCGCTCACGATGGCGAGCCATTCCGCTCCAACTTAAGCTCCTCCACTTGCACGAATCGAAGCTTTACGGAACAGGGAACACGTGGGTGGGCTCGATTTTCCGGGCGAGCTCCCCTCCGACGAGCTTGAGCTCGCCGGAGCTCGCGGCCGCCCGCTCCCCTGTCCCCCTTCCACTGACACGGGGGGCCTTCTTGGCAGACACCGCACACGGGCGGGAGCCCGAGCAGGCCGCGCGCGCGCGTCTTGGGCCGCGCCTGTTCCCGGGCCGGCCCAGTTTCAAATGAAATCTATTTCATTTATTTATTTTGCCATAGATTTAGTTGATGTTTGGAAAATGTAGATCTAGGGTTTTACTTGCCCAAAAATTATGAGATAAATTTTGTTAGGATCTACATAATGTATAGTATTTTAGAAAAATATAAAGCTGACATGTAATGTTTAGTTTTTGGGAAAATTAAATAGGTCTTTGAAATGTGTTGAAAAAGGGAGGTAACTTTGTTAAATGAATAACTTTACTTGTACTATTCCAAAAATTGTGAAATTTGGTGGGTAGGCTAATTTATACTTGCTTTAGCTCTGGTAACAATTTGGGCATTAGTGCTTAAGTACTTTTCAAGTTATGATGCTATCTTGTTGTTTTAGGAATTATTTGAATGAATTTTAGTAATTTTTCTACATGTGCAATGTTCTTATAATTTTTTGGAGAATGTCTTGGCACCCTAAAGTATCTAAGAAAAATATGAAATCTGTTGTTTGATACTTTTCAATATGATTAATTAATTATACAAAAATCAGCCTTTTGGGCTTGTGAATTTTGTGTAGGGAGTTTCTGTGAATAAATTTAGTTGAAATTTTTACAGTAGTCTCTTTTTGGGTCAGAGAGTCTCCTATAATGTTTGTAGAATTTTAGGAGCAGTTTACATATATGTTTAAAATTCCACTTAATTACTTAAGTAAATTAAGAAATGAGTATAAATAAATATTTGAGGTAGGCACACCTTATTTTCTGGTGTTTTTGTGACCTATGTGAACTTGTGGTAACTTTAGTTTGGTGTTAAGGGATGTTTGCCATTTAATTAAATATTTAATCCTTGCAATTCTAGGTTTTCTGGACAGCTGGTAGTATTTCTAGGTTTGACCTTTGATAAAGGTGGTTGCTGGAAAACTTGTAAATACCAAAGTTGTAGTAAACTTAATAAACTAGCTTGTGTCAAAATTTGGGAGCATTTGGCTTAGTAGTTTGGGAGTTATTGCTGTTTAAAGTGACAGTCCAGAATTGGCTACTTTCTGTTTAGAGAGGACAGCTTCTGGAACTTGGAAAATTCGACACGGAGAACTTAGGAATTTAGGGTTGAGGTCTGAAAACAAATTGTAGGGCATTTCATAAGCTTTCCAGATTGTCTTAGATAATATCTTTTGGAGTTGGGAATCTCCAGTTACGTCAGAAACAATTAGCTGCTGTCCAGAATGTTTTGCTGTGATATTTTGGTGTTGGATGTGGTGACCTAAGTGATGTTACTCTTGTGATTGTTAGGTGTTAGGGCCTTAACCGAAGAAGAACAGCTATATCTTAGGTTGAGTAGATTAGGTGAGTACTTCTCTACCGGAGAGGAAATTTGCACCTAATTTTTGAAGTGATTTGAATAGAGCTTTAAGAGTGTTGCAATGCATTTCATTTCGAGCATGCTGCATCTTTCATTATTCATCCATGAGATTTATTATGCACTCATACAATAGGTGTTCCGGAGGGGGTAACGCTCCTCGAGTTCGAGCAAGTGATCCCGGAGGAAGTTCAGGATCAGCCGGAGCAGCCAGAGGAACCAACCGGCGACGAAGGTCCTGCAAGAGATCTACCCGAGTGTCCTGACCACCGGCCTTCGACCTTTCTAAAAGGCAAGCCCCGGTGCATGCTGAACCCATTATTTTATAAATCTATCTTGAGTACTTTTAATTGTTTAATGCATTAAGTTGTAGGAGTTGTATGAAAACAATTGTTGCATTATACCTGTCCTTGTCCAGATATCGTACTTAAATCCTAATTTAGGTTTAGGCACGTGTTAATGCTTAGCCCTGCTTAGTACGGTAGAAGTCAGGTGATTTCCAGTCATCCACGAGATGTAGGAAGGGGTCACGAGTGGCTTTATGGCTATCGTGGATGGAACCATGCTTTAAAATGAAATTGAGACCGGGCGGGAATTCGATAGTACAGCCGCAAGACACTTCACGTCTTGGATGTGGAGCTATGCCGGTCTGAGTCGTTTAAGGACTGATTCGCTATACGTCCTTGAGTCATGTTGAACGCAGTCTAACACTTAGTTGGCCGGATAAGTCGTTCCAACCGCGAAGCCGAGTAATGTGATTCAGGCCGGGAATCGAATGGTAGGTAGCTTCTTGGAGGAGAGAAAGGATGTGCTTGGGGACATTGGCGTGAGACCAAGGGGGGTTAGAGTCCCTATCACCTGGCAGAGTGTCGCCCTTGGGGTCGCGACATCATTCGGACCTGCGATTCCTGAATCATATGAAAAGGTGGCCTGTGCGACCCTGGCAGGGGTCTGCACGGTGAGTGTTAGAAATACCCCTCCAGCTGGATAGGAATTCGATTCGAATCGCTGTCGCTCCCGGTTAGTGAGCACTTGACTTGAGCAGCGGCAACGTAGATCTCATTAATTGAACAGATGGTTAAGTGAATGATACATTGTTGCCACAATTTATGCCTGCTATGGATAAAATGTTAATAATTGTTTGATGATAATCAAGTGTATGTGTAGTACAGGTGCTAAGATAGATGACAGGTAAATGCTAAAAATAACTGCTAGTACAGGTTATAAGAGTTTCAACTACTTATGCCTTTATGCAAAATGTGGTGTCAGCTAGCCTCTTGTGTAAGCCTTGCATAATCCTTGGTGTCATCTTATTTCTGGTTTTTGACGGGTAAGTCTAGCTGAGTACATTCCAGTACTCAGGGTTTATTCACTCCTGTTGCAGATGATATGCTCTATCAAGGCTTCTGCAAAACTTGTCTCCACCCTGCGGGTGACGAAGACTAGATCACTAGGGTGTGATCATCTTTTATGTACTTTCCTGATGCTTTTACGGGTTGTTGATCCACAAGACTGGCAGTAGTTAAACAACTGGTGTGTGTTATGCTTCCGCTACTTTCTAAACTTGGTTTGTAATAATTGCGACTCCGTGTGTGTAAACTTATTTCGGAACTACTTGTGAAATGTAACGTATGATGTGTATGTTGAATGATGCGATCTTGGTTGTAAGCAAGTTGGTTTGAAATCCTTCGTGGTTTCGATTGACTACCGGGATTATATGGGCTCAAGTTTGAAAATTTGAGCGCTTTGGTGCTTGTTTTTGTACTTGTGCTCTTATAATTTGGTCGGTTCTGTTACAGCTGGTACCGGAGCATAATTCAACATTAAACACATCATACGAGTAATTAAAAACAAAAGTATTTGTTTATGAAAAGGGTTAAAACTATAAAAAAATTATTTTTATAGGTATGCCAGTGATCACATCCCTTAGCCCAAATAAGGACTCTTAGGTGGCTTATTATAAGTACTAACTTGGGGGTCTTGGTTCTTTCTGTTTCGTCGTCCATACGGCGTGATATTGTATGGATGCCATCCACTTGGGTGGTAATGTATGGATCAATTGCCTCGACGCTCTGGTAAGTGTGAGATGTGAGAGCATGATCGTCCAACCGGCGGTCTAGGGGAGAGTAGTTTTGGTGACTTGCATACTTACATGTTCAAACCATGTAATTATGAAAGCACTTAATTGTGGGAATGTATATCGGGTAGCTTTGATACTGAAGTATATACATCAGGGGATGTGTATATGGAAAGTATTTAGTTTACTGCTTTCTTATGTGTTATATTGGGAAACTGTTGGGCTGAAATGAAATTTTCTGCAGGTACACTAACAGCGTAACGAGTAGACCGATAGTTTCGCTTATATGAGAGAACGTATGTATGCCACCGCCTAGCGTTAGAAATTTAGGTTTCTACTAAGGTGAGAGGGCATACGGAACGTGCATGCATCATGTTTAATTACATCATACATGTCATTTTACTCCCTCCTTAAAATATCCTTAGTCCCGACTAAATTAAATTTCGTATCCCCTAAATTATCCTCACTTTAAGTCGTACCTTGTTGATACAGATGGCACGTACTAAGAGGACCGCCCATAAGTCGACCGGAGGAAGGGCTCCTCTCCACCAGCTAGCTCCACGTGAGCCCCGTCCCGAGCCCACTGAGGTGGAAAGGTTGCGGGCTGAGTTGGCCAAAGTGACTGCTGCCAGGAATGCAGCGCGTCAGCAACTGGAGCAAGTGATCCGTGACCGTGATCAGGAAACACTTGCAGTCCAGAGGTTGACAGTGGCAAATCGCAACTGTCAACGCATGCTGGTCCACGTCATGAACCAGAGGGATGAAGCCTGGCACGAGGAGAACGTTCTGAGAGCTCGTCAGTTTGAGCTCGAGCAACAGTTGGAGAATGCTGAAGAGTACAATGACAATCGTCATGAAGAAGTGCACCGCTTGAACAACCAGCTCAATCCTCTACTGCCTCGAAACAACAACGCAGACGAGGACATGGGTTCGGGAATCTTCATGGCTGAGGATGATGATGAAGTGGAGGTCAATGGACCGCAGGATGCCCCACCAGAAGAAGAACCAGAAGAGGAAGAAGAAGACGAGGAGTTAGAGCCGGTTAGCGATGAGGATGGCGGGGAGATCCTTGACACCGACTCTGAGGACGACGCTTAGAGTAGTCATCGCGTAGCTACGATGTTAGAATCATCTTTTGTGCCCTCCCTGTGTTGGAGTGAGGCTTTGTAATAACTTGGCTTTTGGGATGTAAGGTCGAACCCTATATTTCCTGGATGTTTAGTTTGAACCATTAATTTCGATCACAATTGGATGTCTTATTGTGTTGCGTTCGATGATGGTATCACGATTAGCACCCTTCGGTGCCGCGACGAAACCGAGGGCCTCCTGTGGTGCGCGACATAAGGCTGTGCTGCTTGGCACGCGCTGGTATCGAGGTGGCTAGTCATGATCCACCATGGAACTCTACCGTTGAGAAGTCTCTTTGTGGTCAGTTTGAAGTAGCCTTTCTCAGTCGATTAGAAATTTTTGGGATTGAATCCGAGTACCCGTACAAAGGGTCGAAAATCACATAAATATGAAAGTAAACCGTTCAGTCACTACCGTGCTCCCTGGGAGTGAGCCTTATACCAAAATACATCTGGTTGGTTAACCACACACGATTGCGTCAATTGATGCGCTTGAATGGATTGTGTGGTTGTGATGAATTATTGTGCCTGGATTCTTTGCAAAGTCAATTTTCGTGAAGTCAGTTTGACCTATTTACAATAATTCATCTACAAATTTCCCACATCGTCAGTGCTCATTGGATATGCATTTTGCAGATGTCATACAACCTCCGTCGGGGTCGTGGCAATGAGGATGAGGAACAGCCACCCCCTCCGCCACCACCTACTCCGGCTGAGCTGATGCAGTCCGTGGTGGAAGGGCAGCGCATGCTGGCAGATGCTATGCGCCAGCTTGCCAACCGGGAGGCTCGTCATGGCCGCCGGGGCCTAGAACCCAATCAGTATAGTGATTTCAAGGACTTTCTTGACACTAAGCCCCCGCTCTTTAAGGAGGCGGAGGAACCACTGCAAGCTAACGAGTGGTTGAACACTATTGAACAAAAGTTTCGTCTGCTTCGCTTGACTGATGAGCTAAAAACTGAATATGCTTCTCATCAACTGCATGGTCCAGCGGGTATTTGGTGGAGCCACTATCGTTCCACACTTCCTGCAAATGTCCCGATTGCTTGGGACCAGTTCAAGGCAGCATTCCGTGGGAACTATATTCCTCCAGGTCTTATGGCTATCAAGCACACTGAATTCATGAGGCTGTCGCAGGGAAATAAAAGCTTGACTGAATATCTGCAATCTTTCAACAACTTGGCAAGGTATGCCATAGAGTTTGTGGATACCGATGCCAAGAAAATTGCTAGCTTTAAAAGAGGCCTCGGCCCAAAACTGATGAAGACCATGGGTACGAGCAAGTGTACTACCTTCAACGATTTTATCAGTGATGCCTTGACTCAGGAAAACAATAATGCTATTTATTCTGCCTCTAAGAGCCGCAAAAGGGCCCTGAAGGCGAGTGCTTCACAGTCTCGGACCTCAGCTGCACCGAGGGCTTCCCCTCACCCACCTGCTCAGAATACCAAGTTCCGTCCACCACAGAAGAATCCTGCTGCCAAAACTGGGTTCCGCAAGGCTTATACAGTCGCTCTGCCAAAGGGAAATTCTGGTCAGAGCAGCTCCAGTGTTCCTCCCAGCAACATGCCTTGCTGGAACTGCAACAAGCCAGGCCATTGGTCCAGAAATTGCCCTTATCCTAAGAAGAATATCAACCAAGGTGGCCGTCAGGGGCATGCTCATTATAACAGTATTGAGGAAATCCCATATGGTGAGGTTGTCACTGCTGGTAAGTTGCTAGTTGACCAACATCCTGCAGTGGTACTTTTTGATTCGGGTGCTTCGCATTCCTTTATCAGTCCTAAATTTGCATCAAAGTTTGCACACAAATCGCATACTGTTGAAGGTGGGGGTTATTGCATTAGTGCAGCAAGTGGGAATATTTCCACAAATAAAGTAGTGGGGAACCTTGAGTTTGAGATAGAAGGGCGAAGGTATTCGCTTGCCTTAGTGGTTTTGCCTGGATTAGGAATAGATGTTATTTTGGGCATGAATTGGATGAGTCAGAATGGGGTACTCATTGATACATCCACTCGGGTAGTTATGCTCAGAGATCCTACGGATCAAAAGGGTTTTCTAGTACAACTTCCCAGAAAAGTGGATTTATCTGGCGAAGTTCATGCTGTACAAGCAAAGGCGTTGACTGAAATTCCCGTAGTAAATGAGTTTCCGGACGTGTTTCTCGATGATTTGCCGGGACTTCCTCCGGATCGGGATGTGGAATTTAAAATTGAGTTGTTGCTGGGCACGGCACCCATCTCTAGGAGACCTTATAGGATGCCTCCAAATGAGCTAGCTGAACTTAAGGTGCAATTGAATGAACTTTTGAAGAAGGGGTTGATTCGTCCTAGTTCGTCTCCATGGGGATGTCCTGCTATCTTTGTGAAGAAGAAGGACCAGTCCTTGCGGATGTGTGTAGATTATAGACCTCTGAATGCAGTCACTGTCAAAAATAAGTATCCTCTGCCACGTATCGATATCTTGTTCGATCACTTGTCCAAAGCTAAAGTCTTTTCCAAGATTGATCTGAGGTCTGGTTACCATCAGATTAAAATCCATCCTGAAGATATTCCAAAAACACCTTTCTTGACCAGATACGGCCTTTATGAGTATCTTGTTATGTCTTTCGGCCTGACAAATGCCCCCGCACACTTCATGTGCTTGATGAATTCGGTGTTTATGCCCGAATTGGACAAGTTTGTGGTGGTGTTTATTGATGACATATTGATATATTCTGTAAATGAGGAAGAACACGCTGAACACCTGCGTATTGTCCTCACCAGACTGCGAGAACATCAACTGTATGCGAAGTTCAGTAAATGTGAATTCTGGCTTCGTGAAGTACCTTTCCTTGGGCATGTGTTGTCCGATGGGGGAATTATGGTGGATCCCACCAAGGTACAGGAAGTATTGAATTGGAAGGCTCCTACTTCGGTTTATGAGGTCCGGAGTTTTCTTGGGTTGGCTGGCTATTATCGTTGCTTCATCCCAGATTTCTCAAAAATAGCCAAACCCATGACTCGGCTGCTGCAAAAAGACACCAGGTTTGTCTGGACTCCTGAGTGTGATGCGGCTTTTCACCAACTGCGAACCCTCCTTACCTCGGCTCCGGTTCTGGCACAACCGGATATCGAGAAACCGTTTGATCTTTACTGTGATGCCTCAGGCATAGGTTTGGGAGGTGTGTTGATGCAGGAAGGCCGAGTAATTGCATATACCTCGCGGCAACTTCGGAAGCATGAGGTGAATTATCCAACGCATGACTTAGAACTGGCTGCAGTTGTTCATGCTTTGAAAGTGTGGCGGCATTATCTGCTAGGCAATGTCTGCAATATCTACACAGACCACAAAAGCCTCAAATACATCTTCACCCAGCCCGAGTTAAATATGCGTCAGAGAAGATGGCTCGAGTTGATTAAGGATTATAACCTTCAAGTACACTATCATCCTGGCAAGGCAAATGTGGTTGCGGATGCTTTAAGCCATAAGTCGCATTGCCATTCCTTAGTTGAAACTGATTTTCATCGATCCCGCCTGTTACATCCAGCAGTCTTGTACAACATCACTGTCAGTTGTACTCTCAAAAGCAGAATTATTGAGGTCCAAAAGACTGATCCTGGTGTATTCCACATCAAACGCAAGATGAAAGAGGAAGAAACTAAGCACTTCAGGGTAGATGAAGAAGGTGTGTTGTGGTTTAAGGATAGATTAGTGGTACCCAAGGACCGAGAGCTTAGAGATCAGATCCTGTCCGAAGCACATTCGTCCAAATTGTCCATCCATCCTGGCAGTAATAAGATGTATTATGATTTGAAGCCACTTTATTGGTGGACCAAGATGCGGAAAGAGATAGCTGCATATGTTGCTAGGTGTGACACCTGCTGTAGAGTTAAAGCTGTGCACATGAAAGCTGGGTTACTTCAATCACTTTCTATCCCGGGTTGGAAATGGGAAGAGATAAGTATGGATTTCATTGTCGGACTTCCTCCTACTATCAAAAATCATAACTCCATCTGGGTAATTGTGGATCATTTGACCAAATCAGCTCACTTTATTCCGGTTAGAGTGGACTATCGTCCCACTGACTATGCTGAGTTGTACTTCAATCAGATAGTCCGGCTCCATGGGGTACCTTGTACTATCGTTTCTGACCGTGGTCCCCAGTTCACTGCTCGCTTTTGGGAGCACTTGCATCACCTTCTGGGAACCAAGTTAGTGAGAAGCTCTGCTTATCACCCCCAGACGTCTGGTCAGACGGAACAAGTTAACCAAATCTTGGAAGATCTGTTGCGGGCATGTGTGATATCATCCAAGGGTTCTTGGGAAAAGTGGTTACCTCTAGCCGAGTTTTTGTACAATAACAGTTACCAAGAGAGTATTAAGATGGCCCTGTTCGAAGCATTGTACGGTCGTAAGTGTAGAACTCCACTAAACTGGGTAGAAGCTGGCGAAAGAAGGTATTATGGTATCGATTTTGTTCAGGAAACTGAGGAACAAGTCCGTACCATCCAAAAACATATGGCTACAGCCCAAGCTAGACAGAAAAGCTATGCTGATCATCGTAGAAAGCCACTCGAGTTTGAGGTTGGAGACTTCGTTTATTTGAAAGTTTCTCCAATGAAGAGTGTCCAACGTTTTGGTGTTAAGTGGAAACTTGCGCCAAGATACGTGGGTCCTTTCCAGATCATAGGCAAGAGTGGAGCTATTGCGTACAAGATCCAGTTACCTCCTGAAATGAGTGCCATATTCGACGTTTTCCATGTATCTCAGCTCAAAAAGTGTCTTCGAGTTCCTGAGGAAAGAGTCCCTTTAGGAGATATCAGGCTTGAATCCGATCTAACTTATGAAGAAAAGCCAGTCTGAGTGATCGATACTCAGGAACGAGTAACTAGAAGCAAAGTGGTTAAGTGGTATAAAGTGATGTGGAGTAATCAGGGTAGTGAAAGTGACGCTACATGGGAACGGGAAGATTATTTGCGGGATGGTTACAAGGAATTCTATGAAAAGTGGTACGCTTTCCAAATCTCGGGATGAGATTTTTATAAGGGGGGAGGGCTGTAACACCTCAGGTGTTTAGCTCCATAATTGCATTGCATTTGCATAAGCATAAGCATGCATCATTTCATGTTATTTTATGTTGTTGCAACTAATGTGGATGTTTTTAGAATTTTTGTTTGGTTCACCTCATGTGACACTAGGGAGTTGGTGTAACTAAAGGGTAGGGTAGCTAATTATATCTCACAACACCTTAGTTATACTTAGGGTCACTAATGGAGCAAGGTTCATGTTGACCAAAATCACCAAAATGCCCTCCAAGGTGTAGTTGACCAGCATTTAGCCCTAGGATGCTCTAGTTTGACCAATTAAAAAGTCTAGCTTAGAGACCTTGCATGGAGGAGCACCCTTAAGCAAAGTTGTAGGGAATTTTATGGGGAACAAAAGTCTCAATATGACCATCTCATGAAACTGACCAGAACATGCTCAAAAATGGCCCACAAGTCAGCTAGAGGGGCTGCCTCAACACTTAGAATTTTCCTAAGTCCCCAAAGTGTCCCTCCAGTTTTACTATGGCCTACTTTGGAAGCTTGTAGTTTGCAAACCAGACCAAACCAGCTCCCACTCATGTTGACACTTTTGTAGTACTCATGTAGCTCTACAACATTGCCAACATCACCATCACCTGGTTCTAGATGGTTTAGGAGATATTGTGTTAAGAAAATAGGGTTTCAGTCGGTTTATTGACTGAAACCACGTTTCAGTTTCACAGGGCACCACTTTGGGGCTATGTAGTTTCAAATCCAAGCCGAATCTGTTCTTGAGCCAATTAGCAAACTTGTAGCCCTCATGAAGCTCTACAATTTTGGTATTCTCACCTTCGGCTAATTAGAGCTGTTTTCCGAGATATTCACCTTTGAAATCACGCTGTCAGTCACCGTTCGGCCTCGTCGATTCAGTCAACGATCTCGCCTTTCAGTCGGACACCGGCCGTGTCGTGGCGCTTGGGCAGAAGGGCGTCGCCGCGTGGCGTCCAAGCTCTACCGTCGTCTCCATGTCGTGAGCTCACGCGCGGGAGTGAAGTGGGAGTCGACACCTCAATCCCCAGCACTCACGCCACTCCCTCCTCCATTCCCTCGCTCTCTGGTCCGACGAGCAGCGCCCCTCCGACCCCGCCGCGGCCGGGCGAGCTCACCACCACACGGCAGCCTACCTAACTTCACCCACAGCTCTGCCTTAGGCTCCCTGACCTTCCCCTACATCATGCTTGATCAATTTCGTAGAGGTGAGGAGGTATTGTCGACTTTCTCTCCACTGGAGCTCACCGGAGTATCACCGCCGTCACGGTCCACCGTGGCCAGCTCCCCTCCCTCATTCTCCTCCGGTCATGAACCTCGTTCTCACCTCCGTAATCTGTGGGGATGCTTGTGGCGAGACATTACCGTCGGGAACCCTCCCCGCACACCAGAACGGCCCACGTGTGCGTCGTGCTCTGGCCACGCCCGCCATGGCCGCCGCTATTGCGAGCTCACCGCCGACGTCCTCCTTCACCCTCCTCTCTCTGTGGTTAGCGTTTGGAATAGGGTAGGCCTTCCTCTAGCTCTAGGCATGACCTTACCGTGGGATGCGACCTCACCGGAGCGGAACACGACGACCACCGTCGTCGCGCTCACCGCACCGCATCACGGCGCTCCGTGGCCGGGGTAGTTAGGACCTCTTCCAAACCTCCTTTCTACCTCAATAGATTCGCCCGGGCATAGTGTAGCTCGTACCAAGCTCAGATTTGGTTGTGCGGCCTCACCGGCGACGGCATGCCCTCACCCGACCCTCACCGGCCGCCGCTCACGACGGCGAGCCATTCCGCTCCAACTTAAGCTCCTCCACTTGCACGAATCGAAGCTTTACGGAACAAGGAACACGTGGGTGGGCCCGATTTTCTGGGCGAGCTCCCCTCCGACGAGCTTGAGCTCGCCGGAGCTCGCGGCCGCCCGCTCCCCTGTCCCCCTTCCACTGACACAGGGGGCCCTCTTGGCAGACACCGCGCGCGGGCGGGAGCCCGAGCAGGCCGCGCGCGCGCGTCTTGGGCCGCGCCTGTTCCTGAGCCGGCCCAGTTTCAAATGAAATCTATTTCATTTATTTATTTTGCCACAGATTTAGTTGATGTTTGGAAAATGTAGATCTAGGGTTTTACTTGCCCAAAAATTATGAGATAAATTTTGTTAGGATCTACATAATGTGTAGTATTTTAGAAAAATATAAAGCTGATATGTAATGTTTAGTTTTTGGGAAAATTAAATAGGTCTTTGAAATGTGTTGAAAAAGGGAGGTAACTTTGTTAAATGAATAACTTGACTTGTACTGTTCCAAAAATTGTGAAATTTGGTGGGTAGGCTAATTTATACTTGCTTTAGCTCTGGTAAAAATTTGGGCATTAGTGCTTAAGTACTTTTCAAGTTATGATGCTATCTTGTTGTTTTAGGAATTACTTGAATGAATTTTAGTAATTTTTCTACATGTGCAATGTTCTTATACATTTTTGGAGAATGTCTTGGTACCTTGAAGTATCTAAGAAAAATATGAAATCTGTTGTTTGATACCTTTCAATATGATTTGTTAATTATACAAAAATCAGCCTTTTGGGCTTGTGAATTTTGTGTAGGGAGTTTCTGTGAATAAATTTAGTTCAAATTTTTACAGTAGTCTCTTTCTGGGTCAGAGAGTCTCCTGTAATTTTTGTAGAATTTTAGGAGGAGTTTACATATATGTTTAAAATTCCACTTAATTACTTAAGTAAATTAAGAAATGAGTATAAATAAATATTTGAGGTAGGCACACCTTATTTTCTGGTGTTTTTGTGACCTATGTGAACTTGTGGTAACTTTAGTTTGGTCTTAAGGGATGTTTGCCACATAATTAAATATTTAATCCTTGCAATTCTAGGTTTTCTGGACAGCTGGTAGTATTTCTAGGTTTGACGTTTGATAAAGGTGGTTGCTGGAAACCTTGTAAATACCAAAGTTGTAGTAAACTTGATAAACTAGCTTGTGTCAAAATTTGGGAGCATTTGGCTTAGTAGTTTGGGAGTTATTGCTGTTTAAAGTGACAGTCCAGAATTGACTACTCTCTGTTTAGAGAGGACAGCTTCTGGAACTTGGAAAATTCGACACGGAGAACTTAGGAATTTAGGGTTGAGGTCTGAAAACAAATTGTAGGGCATTTCATAAGCTTTCCAGATTGTCTTAGATTATATCTTTTGGAGTTGGGAATCTCCAGTTACGTTAGAAACAATTAGCTGCTGTCCAGAATGTTTTGCTGTGATATTTTGGTGTTGGATGTGGTGACCTAAGTGATGTTACTCTTGTGATTGTTAGGTGTTAGGGCCTTAACCGAAGAAGAACAGCTATATCTTAGGTTGAGTAGATTAGGTGAGTACTTCTCTACCGGAGAGGAAATTTGCACCTAATTTTTGAAGTGATTTGAATAGAGCTTTAAGAGTGTTGCAATGCATTTCATTCCAAGCATGTTGCATCTTTCATTATGCATCCATGAGATTTATTATGCACTCATGCAATAGGTGTTCCGAGGGGGTAACGCTCCTCGAGTTCGGGCAAGTGATCCCGGAGGAAGTTCAGGATCAGCCGGAGCAGCCAGAGGAACCAACCGGCGATGAAGCTCCTGCAGGAGATCTACCTGAGTGTCCTGACCACCGGCCTTCGACCTTTCTAAAAGGCAAGCCCCGGTACATGCTGAACCCATCATTTTATAAATCTATCTTGAGTACTTTTAATTGTTTAATGCATTAAGTTGTAGGAGTTATATGAAAACAATTGTTGCATTATACCTGTCCTTGTCCAGATATCGTACTTAAATCCTAATTTAGGTTTAGGCACGTGTTAATGCTTAGCCCTGCTTAGTACGGTAGAAGTCGGGTGATTTCTGGTCATCCGCGAGATGTAGGATGGGGTCACGAGTGGCTTTATGGCTATCGTGGATGGAACCATGCTTTAAAATGAAATTGAGACCGGGCGGGAATTCGATAGTACAGCCGCAAGACACTTCACGTCTTGGGTGTGGAGCTATGCCCATCTGAGTCATTTAAGGACCGATTCGCTGTACGTCCTTGAGTCATGTTGAACGCAGTCTAACACTTAGTTGGCCGGATAAGTCGTTCCGACCGCAAAGCCGAGTAATGTGATTCAGGCCGGGAATCGAATGGTAGGTTGCTTCTTGGAGGAGAGAAATGATGTTCTTGGGGACATTGGCGTGAGACCAAGGGGGGGTTAGAGTCCCTATCACCTGGCAGAGTGTCGCCCTTGGGGTCGCGACATCATTCGGACCCGCAATTCCTGAATCATATGAAAAGGTGGCCTGTGCCACCCTGGCAGGGGTCTGCACGGTGAGTGTTAGAAATACCCCTCCAGCTGGATAGGAATTCGACTCGAATCGCCGTCGCTCCCGGTAAGTGAGCACTTGACTTGAGCAGCGGCAACGTAGATCTCATTAATTGAACAGATGGTTAAGTGAATGATACATTGTTGCCACAATTTATACCTGCTATGGATAAAATGTTACTAATTGTTTGATGATAATCAAGTGTATGTGTAGTACAGGTGCTAAGATAGATGACAGGTAAATGCTGAAAATAACTGCTAGTACAGGTTATAAGAGTTTCAACTACTTATGCCTTTATGCAAAATGTGGTGTCAGCTAGCCTCATGTGTAAGCCTTGCATAATCCTTGGTGTTATCTTATTTCTGGTTTTTGACGGGTAAGTCTAGCTGAGTACATTCCAGTACTCAGGGTTTATTCCCTCCTGTTGCAGATGATATGCTCTATCAAGGCTTCTGCAAAACTTGTCTCCACCCTGCGGGTGACGAAGACTAGATCACTAGGGCGTGATCATCTTTTATGTACTTTCCTGATGCTTTTACGTGTTGTTGATCCACAAGACTGGCAGTAGTTAAACAACTGGTGTGTGTTATGCTTCCGCTACTTTCTGAACTTGGTTTGTAATAATTGCGACTCCGTGTGTGTAAACTTATTTCGGAACTACTTGTGAAATGTAACGTATGATGTGTATGTTGAATGATGCGATCTTGGTTGTAAGCAAGTTGGTTTGAAATCCTTCATGGTTTCGATTGACTACCGGGATTATATGGGCTCAAGTTCGAAAATTTGAGCGCTTCGGTGCTTGTTTTTGTCCTTGTGCTCTTATAATTTGGTCGGTTCTGTTACATCTAGCATCATCATTAGGGATGACAACCTAGTATAAGTAATGCTAGGAGATGTAGGTATATAATAGGTGGCTACTAAAACAAGTGACAAATTAATAAATACCAACAAGGTCCTAGCTAACTTGGCTTGCAAGCTACACCATCTTCTGGTGTTCATCGGGGCATGGCTTTTGTCATGGTCTTGTGGTCGTGTTGTGGCAGGGGTTGACATGGTGATACTGTGCTGGTCATGGCAGCACAGTAGCCACGGTGATAGTTCGTCATCTATCTTGTGCAACGCGGCATCCGTCATGGTCTTCGCCGTTGTCTCCTGGGTTCTTGGGGCATCGTACCTGTAGCAGGCAGCCACCCTGGGTTGTCATTCGCCCGGTCATCTTGTGGGGCTGAGGGCCATGACCCTGATTGTTGGGGTCAGGGCACTTCGCTTGCCAGGAAGGTCTCTTGGTCGAGACCCTCGTCATGGATCCCATCCCAGAGTGGGTGGGACCGTACGTGCGTCCCATCGATCCATATCTTGATGGTGGGTTTTGTACCTGTTGCCATCACTGTGCGGTGTTGTCTTGTTGGTGCGGCGTGGCATGGGGATGGCATCTGACCGGACAGAGACGGCTGCTGTGACATCGGTCCTTAGGAGGTTAGTGCAGCGTGCCTACTCTTGTCAGAAAAAGCACACTGAGCTGTGAGCTATGCTTGACCTCTCCCTGTCCCACCTAGGGGTCATGACGGGGAAGAGGTCGCATCTTCCATGTGGCTGAGGTGGGAGAAGGGGTCATGGCCAACCCTAGCATTGGCGTTGGACTAGCATGCTCATCATACCTAGGCCTTAGTCATTTAGGCCATCGTTAATCTGAATCTGTAGGCCATATGGCCTGCTAACTAGTCGGCGCCTTGAAACACCCTGGGGTTACAACCCTGACATTAGCCCTCGAGCATTTTCGCGATCATGAAGTGATCACGAAAGCGCTGATATGCGTGCTTGTATGGACATGGGCTCATGGTCATGGCTCACTTAAGCTTTGTCGCTCGACCCCTTGTGGGCTGACGCATTCAATGTGGTGGGTGGCCGTCACATTTTGCTTCGCCACGACATCTTGGTGTTGTGGTGTACGATCACTTTGCCTTGTTGTGTCAGTGTGCTATGCCTTGGAGTTTGTGACCTAGGCGAAACTGAGTAGTCTTGTTGATGTTGTACTAGTCCACCTTTGCGAGGGCCTTGATCTTCCTGACCTCGCGTGGGCATCCGATGTTGGTTGTGTCTCCCCATGGTTAACCATGTGGCGCGAGGGTCTGTATATAAGTGAAGGTCTTTCTACCGTTTGAGTTGCTCATGGTTGTGACTCCAATTCCTCCTAGAATTTCCTAAAAGGCTAGGCACTGAGGAGGCAAGGAAGCTATGTGGATCTCATCATGCGCCCCGCCATGGGTCGCTTATGACGGCCGGAGCCGATATTATTCGTTTAGCAGTCGGTGCTAGAAGGGAACTTGCGAGCAGGGAAGGATTTGGTGTTGATGGTAAATAACTACCATTATAAACCATCAATAAAACATGTATAAGGGCACAATTGTGATCACCAACAAAGGTCTAGGGGTTTAAACTAACAAAGGTGAATCTATATTTTCTGCAGGGTTTATCCAGAGAACCATCAAGGCAGACCTACATGTCAAAATTAATCATGCTTATCCGCCATGAAACAGGTACCAGAAGGTTCCAGAGGACTCCAGAGGACACCACACTGAAACGGGAGCTGAGGGGCTGCCAGGTTATGTCGGTTTCCCACCGCCTCCTAGGTTGCATCTCCACCGTTCCTTAAGTTGGTTTGATCCAAGGGATCACATTGGACGCTCCAGGCTATATATACAGCCCTGTACCCCCCTCCCTAGAGCCATCCTAAAATCCTAATTCATATCCTCCTTGTTAGGATCAGAGCCTGCTCTCAAGAGAAGATTAGTCCTCTAGTTAGGATCTATTTTTGTAAAAAAATAGAGAGAGAGTAAGGGAAGAGTTTGGGGGAAGTACCGGCCTATCGGTGCTTCTCCAAGTCTACATCTGAGATACTACTGGTAATTGATTTCTTTCTAAAGTAAGTTTTGTGCTCTTTTGTTCATGAGTTCACAGTTCTTTTGAGTGCCCTAGTCCTTGTTAGGCCTCTGGATTAGAGTAGTCATCGTAGCATAAGCTTGGTGCTTAGGCTATCGGCTACCTATGTTTGCTCTCTGCTGTCTAGTTGTGTGGTAGCAGCGGGAGGTGACAACCCCGTCTATCCTTTGTAGTCCACACCAAATTGAGTAGGTTCTTAAATTAGTAGGACCGTAGTCACATCGGTAGAGTTATCTATTAACGGTGCTTTATCATCTAAGTGGCATCCCGAAGTGAATATTAGAATCATAAGCCTTGCTTTGCATAGGGTTATAACCATAGGAATCCTCTCTACTTATACCTTAAACCTTGATTGCTACCCCTGGGCAAACTAGAGTGTAGACAACACTCACGTTTCCCTATGGATACGATAATTGGAATACTTCCAGGTGAAAACTACTTCGATACCCATGCACTTGCGGATTTTGTCTCTGTGTGCCTCCACGGGTGTCAACAAGTTTTCTGGCGCTGTTGCCAGGGAAACAGTTGCTGTGATTTCATCGAACTAGGTTTGTCCTTGTATCTTTTACTTATCTTTAAGCATGGATAATATCATGCCTATCAATCATTTCGCTGCTCCCACGGGTGCAAAACTAGAGCCACCGGAATCATCGAAACCTATCCTTACACCTGGCTATGAGTTGCGTCCAAGTTTAATAAGTATGGTCCAGGAACAACCATTCTTAGGAGAAGGCAATGATAACCCATGTACCCACCTATGAGAGTTTGAGCAAACTTGTGCATGCTTGCATATCGCCGCCATGTCACATGAAACTTTAAAGTGGAAGCTATTTCCGTTCTCTTTGACGGGAAGAGCTAAACACTGGTATACGTGAACCATAGGGAGTGTACAAGGAGATTAGGAAGCCTTATGTTCTAGCTTTTGCTTATCTTTCTTCCCATCTCTAGAGTGGTTAGCCTTCAAATAGAGGTTCTATCTTTCAAACAGAAAGAAAAAAATCTCTTGGTGCGTCATGGGCACGTTTTAATGACCTAGTCAATTCTGGCCCTGACCTTGCCATTCAAGACCATATGATTTTTAACACTTTTATATGGGTCTTAGTGGGGAGATCACACAATTTCTTGATTCAGCTTCTGGAGGTGCCTTCTTACATTGCTCTGCTAGTGAAGGGAGAAATATCCTTAGAAAAATCCTAGAAAGCACCCCCTGCACCAGCGTTCATGACGATAGCCCAGAAGATGTAGTTGAGAAAACTCCTGAGGAAGAACCTATGATAGTTGAGCCTGAGCCTTTAACTACACCACCTGAAGCCTCAACTATCCTCCAAGTTCCTGAACCACCAAAGGAGGAAGAAATTTGGCCTTTGAAAAATATTCCTAAATTCGAGGATGAGCTTTTCTTTGATTTTGGAAACACCTCGAATTATTATGCAATAAGGAAATCTTCAGCACCATCAGCACCTAACCAGCATCTTCCTGACCCAACCGAAGAGAAGTTCCTTAAAAAGACTGTGAAGGAGTTGACAACGATCGTAAGCAATGAGTGGTTGAGAGAATCCAAGCTTTCTGCAGAAGTCATTCATTTAGATTCTCCCTCTACCTCCATTCGTTTTCAGATCTGTAAAACCTCCTTCGATGCTCTTTATAATCCGGTTGTAGGAGTAAATCTTATGTCTAAATCTTTTGCACATACCCTTCCTAAAAATTTTCAATTAACTCCAACAACCAAACTCATAAAAAGTCTCTCAGGGCAAATCCTTCCTAGTGAAGGAATTTTTCACCTCATCCCTATCAAAGTAGACAAAACCAAGGTGTATCTTAGTTTCTTTGTTTTTGATATCTGGGAGTTCGATCTTTTGATAGGGCATCCAATAGAGAGACTCCTCCATGAAGGAAGAAAGGGGAGTATAAAAGTAAGTCTCGGGAAAAACATAAACCTTTCTATTCCCATCACTCGTTCATTACATGCTAAGATAGAGTTGAGCCCCGAGCAAGATCCAATGGAGGAGATTATGGTAGCTTCTCTCCTAGAAGCTTTCGACAAACATTTCGAAGAAGACGCCTAGGATTTCATCCAAGAAGAAGATGAACCACAAGATCTTTTCCCTCTAGATGAAACTCAAGAGCCGCCAAAACCCCCATTGTGCTCAAACCCCTTCCTTTAGGTTTGAAATACACTTCTCTAAACAACAATAGGGAGTCTCCTGTGATTATTAGTGATAAACTCTCTGAAGATGAGACCCTCTGGCTCCTTACCATTTTAGAAAAGCATCACTATGCCTTCGGCTAGTCACTCGAAGACCTCAAGGGGATTAGTCTTGCCCTTTGCACCCATCGCATTCCCATAGATCTAGCATATCCACCTTCTAGGGAGCCCCAACGTAGGCTCAATAATGCGATGAGAGAAGTTGTTAAGAAAGAGGTTTTGAAACTCTTGCATGTAGGGATAATCTATGACATGCCTTATAGTGAGTGGGTAAGCCTGGTACATGTTGTACCGAAGAAAGGGGGCATGACTGTGGTGAAAAATGAAAAAGATGAATTAATTCCACAACGAACAATCATAGGATGGCGGATGTGTATTGATTACCAAAAAGTTAACAAGGCAACGAAGAAAGATCACTTCCCGTTACCATTCATCGATGAGATGTTGGAACAGCTTTGCAAAGCATTCTTTCTTTTATTTCCTTGATGGGTATTCTGGCTATCATCAAATCCCGATCCATCCTGATGACTAAAGCAAAACTACTTTTACTTGTCCCTATGGAACTTATGCTTATCATAGGATGTCTTTCGGATTGTGCAATGCTCTAGCTTTGTTCCAAAGGTGCATGATGTCTATATTTTCTGATATGATAGAAGAAATCATGGAAGTTTTTATGGATGATTTTTCTATTTATGAAAAAACTTTCGATGATTGCTTAGAAAATTTAGACAAAGTTTTGCAAAGATGTGAGGAAAAGCACTTAGTCCTTAATTGGGAAAAATGTCATTTCATGGTTAGAGAAGGCATAGTGCTTGGACACTTGGTGTCCAAACATGGGATTGAGGTTGATCGAGCTAAGGTAGAAGTAATAGAACAACTACCTCCTACGAATGTCAAAGGGGTAGGAAGTTTCCTTGGTCATGCGGGGTTCTATCGCCGTTTTATAAAATATTTTTCTCATATTGGTAGAAACCTTACAAGTTTGTTAGCCAAGGATGCTCCCTTTGAGTTTGATGATGAGTGTTTAAATGATTTTCAAATCCTTAAGAAAGCACTCGTCTCTGCCCAATCATTAAACCCTTGATTGGTCGCTGCCTTTTGAAATCATGTGTGATGCTAGTGATTATGCTGTGGGGGCAGTATTGGGTCAAACAAAAGATAGAAAGCATCATGCAATTTCTTACGCTAGTAAAACTCTGTCAGGACCTCAACTTAATTATGCAACAACTAAAAAAGAACTCCTGGTTGTTGTTTTTGCTATTGACAAGTTTAGATCTTACTTAGTAGGAGCAAAGGTTATTGTTTACACTGATCATGCTGCTCTTAAATATCTCCTTACTAAGAAAGAAGCTAAGCCACGACTTATAAGATGGATCCTTTTGCTTCAAGAATTTGATTTAGAAATTAAAGATAAGAAAGGGATAGAAAATTCTGTAGCCGATCACTTGTCAAGAATGGAGTTTGAGAATCCACAGGAGCTGCCCATCAACGATTTTCGGCGGGACGACATGCTCCTGAAGGTCGCAGGCTCCGACCCCTGGTATGCAAATATTGTTAATTTTATGGTCGTAGGTTATGTACCACCAGGGGAGAATAAGTGGAAGCTCATCCATGAAAGTCACTTCCACCTATGGGATGAACCGTACCTCTACCGAGTCTGCTCTAATGGACTGCTCAGGAGGTGTGTTCTGGCTGAGGAAGCAACCAAGATCATTGAAAGATGCCACTCATCACTGTATGGAGGACATTATGGGGCATTCCGCACTAATGCTAAAATCTGGCAAAGTGGATTCTTCTGGCCAACCATATACGATGACACCAAATAATTTATATGGAGATGCCTCCCGTGTCAGAAACATGGGAGTATCAATGCAAGAGACGCCAGACCACTCACCACCAACCTCCGGTTAGAACTCTTTGATGTCTGGGGAATCA